>CM032059.1:58208254-58808254 GCA_018831715.1 Matsumurasca onukii
GTATACACTATAAATACAAACTAATAACAAAGTAAGTACCATAAATAAAATAAACAAATAAAAAGCAAATTACCATTAAAATTGAATAATAAAATTAAAACAACAAAGTAAATCAATACAATCATACTAGTAAACATAAAAGCAAATGTCAAAATAAAGTGATAAACAAAGGACATGGAAATGAACTAAATTAATGTTCAGGAATTCCAAAAGTTCATGAGTGGTGTGAAAAGCCTAGTTCAAAAGTTAACTTTTAATTTTCATGAGAAACATTTGGAATACATGCGAAACTTTATTATTATTAACATTGATTTAAAACTGCTAGTTTAAATATTTTAGTTCATTTAATTTATCTGTTAGTTTTATTAAATCTGTTCATTACTGAAGAAAGTCTTCATGAATTAAATACCTAATTTCTACACCGATCATCATCAGCTTCAGCTACAACAAAAGAATGATCCAAATTTATAGACTAACATTTGAGTTTTATTATTGTTAAATTTTTTAAGAAACTACGTTGAGTACGAGTTAAACCAAGTAATTTAGCTCGTTGTTGGCTATTACGTTATTGGATGGTACTCATTTGAATATGTTATTCAAAGTATAAATGCTCCAGAAGCAGTTAGAGTTTTACCCAGCAGCAATAGGACTCATAAGAGAGAAACATGCAATATTCAACTCTACAGTGATAATAACACAAGTGCATATTGGTTCCATAGCACTTATACTGTAGCTCTTTGTGCAGCTACGCACTGTGTACATTGTAGCTAGGTTTAAATGATCACTTGGCAGACCTTAATGATTTGGTCTTGAACTGATGCTCGCTTAAACTTTTAAATTGAATTTTACACTATGTAGGTAATTTTAAAAAGTCATTTAAAATAATTATAGTTTTCTTTTTATGGGATCTTTTAGTATCCTAGTCATTTATTACATCACCAAGTCCTAAAGAGTAGCTTTTCGATACGAGCCATGTTTTGACATCCAAGGTCTAACCAAAATATTTTATCCATCTCAATGTACCCATTATTCTACCATTAAGATTGATAGAGTCAATTTATTTACAATAGTCAACCTCTCTACAATAGATCAATAATTTCAATCATAAACCCGCATTTGAACAGCTGAATTTGTTACCACATGAAGATCATTAAAACTATTATAATAAATTATTTCCCTGGGAATGAAATTGCAACTTTTACTCGACAGCACATGTGTCTAAAGCACCTGTTTTCAGAGCAAAATGACAAAAACAGTTTGCAATGGTCGCCCCCCCCAGTCAGTATCAAGTTGATTTTGTTGAGATTGCACACTGAGACTATTTAAATTGAATGAAACCACAAATTCAGATCTAATCCCCCTAAATTTGTCGCATATCTTGTTATCGGCATTCATACTGAAACTATAATTAAAAGTGCATAAACGATAAAGTAGTAAACTCGTTGGAAGTCATTCAGCATTTACACCAACATTTAGCTCAACTTCGTTGGTCCTTCTAAAAATATTAATAGTTTTAAAGTACAAGTTAATAGTTTTTCTTATTAGTAAGTAGGTTTCACACTTTTCTCTCATGGCTCATGTCTACTAAACAAGGATAAGAAATGAGTTAAGTGTGAAAATGTGGAGCTAAAGTGTAAACCGGCTGATGGATGATTGGCAACACTTACTCTGGCTCTAACTGTGAGTTAAGTGTCAAATCTAAGTCTCAGAGTTTACTGCTTACGTCATAAAGTGTCCATTAATGTTCACCAGGCTACTATTCGATTTACATTATAAACCTTGCGCTTACATCGTTTAGTTACTCAAAAGTACGAAACAAATTGAAAAGTTACCTAGCATGAACATTGATGACGTTAATACTTTATCTTATATTGTGGCTCGGTGGCACGCTTTTAAATTATTTTGTTTCATAATAACCTTTTGTATATATTTATTAGGGACGCTTTTGTTTCATAAAGTTAAAACTACATTAAAAATTTAAACAATGTAACAGTTTATAGATAAAAGTATCGAATGTTGATAGTTTACAAACCATGGACAATGCTAAAATAAACGTAAACGATAACAAATCAAATATACTTAGACAACATATAAACTTTTAAACTTATAAATTAAGGCTTACAAAAATTATTTTCTAGAATCTCTGAATTTAAAGTACTGTATCAAATATAACACTACGTAGCAAATCGCTAGCACGAGCAACGTGGATTTCCTTTACAATTTATTACTGTAATTCGCTAATTCTGACTAGTTTGCACTACGCTCACAGCATTGCTCCGGCCTTGATCTGAGCTCTTCGTGCTCTATTGTTTTGAGCACTACGTGGTAAAAAACTAGTATAATATCACATTCTCGATATTTCCTACCAAACTCACTAATTGCCACTAAATTAAAAGCCCATTGGTGCATTTGAAATATAACATTTAGAAATAGTTTTCAAGACGTTTATAAGCACATTACAAATAAATTATCATAAAAGATAAACAAAAATGTCTATTTCTCATGGTTTGTCGAAGAATGTGAAGATTGTGTCGATAAGGGAAGCCAGCTGATCTGGGATTGGCTGAGGATTGCACTTCAACAAGTCAAACCTTGGGTTGTTCACACTATCGTTATTCTTCACGTACAAGTATCTTTTAACAAATACCTTGTTGTCTAAAGTAGATTGTGACAAAAAATTACTCTTTGACATTTCAGCCAGACCATCACCTGAATCGTAACTTCATCTGCAGACAGGCTCTTTGGTGTAATAACTAGTTTAAATTTAGTCATTTTAATATAGTCATTGAAACTTAACTGACAACCGTACAAAATATAAATAGTGGCAAGAAGACACTGTGTATTGTTAAGATTGTCGTAATATATACTTAAACTATGTAGAAGCTTAGAAATACCTCGTATATCCTGAGGTGAAGATAAATTATACTATTGATAAATTAGGCTCGATCTCTAAGCTTTTGTTTGCTATTCTATTTAGTTTTCTGTCTTCACAGCTTAGTCTTTAGTTCAGGAAAACTAAGTCTGATAACGAGGAAAATATATTAATTCAAATGTGTTTGATTTTGCAAAATACAACTTAAGGAAAGTTCATAATCACAGTCCACGAAAGCAAAAATAACGAGAGACTTTAAAACCAAAGTCGAATCAAAGCTGTTCCATGTTAATTTTTATCAAGGCAACGCTTCTAATGTCACCCTTTGTTGTTTCTTTGAATTTGTAGTAAGCTTTGACGTTCCGAACTCCAGCAGGAAGCTTTTTACTTGGAGATTCCTCTCATTGGACAAACTTGTTACAAACACCTAGACATATGGATAAACCATTTCTATATTTGGCCTACAACATGGTTTAACACTTTCCCCGTGATCAGCATGCTAAAAATGAAAATCGCATATGTTTACATGCAAATTGCAAAATGCTCAAAGGTACCCGTAGAAGTGATAGTGTTAAGGAGGTCCTTATCAAAAAATGTATCTTAGAGCTTTCAACCACATATCAAGTAAAAATAAATCTGATGCTTTGAAATATGTGATGAAGGATATAGGGCGCCTGCTGCATATCAAATCGAATACCTTACTGTAAGACCTTTACACGAACGAATTTTCAGTTTTCAATCAAAGACAATTTCTAAAAGTAAATGGTTCAATACGATACACTAGGTTATCTCGTATTTGCTTTAACTTATAACTTTTCAGTTAAAATTACTGTTTTATATTACTTGTCTTAAACATTTCATTTCATTCTTGAATATTCGCAAACTACACAGATCTCGTAAGTGTAAAAGAATTGTCGTTGTGTGCTATTGGATTATTGTGTGACTGCAGTATGTGTAAGTCTATTTGGCTTCAAAGTTATGCAAGGGTTTGCACATGTATGATTGAGGTACTTAAATAAAATTAAAAGACATATGCAGAAAGTGTCAAATTCGTGCAGAATTGTCTATGACCATTTACTCACCTTCAAGAAGAATAGGAATTTAGAAGAGTAATCTTTACGTATCATATGAAATGATTGACGAGGAGGTGGTAAATATTTGTGTTAAGGGACTTCAATTAGATGTTTGGTATTGCATATTGCATTGAAGTGCAATTATTAAACAAGAACACACAAACACAGATGACTTCTCCCTTTGTCACACAAGTGCATTATAAAGGGAGTGGATATGGTCAACCCTTCGACGTTAATTACTCCCCCTCCCACCACCCTTACAAGTAATATCAAGCCTCCCAAAGACACTGTTACAGGTATCATTGCTGTTATAGGTACCAAGACACTCAAAAACTAAACCTAGTTCGCAGACAGTCTCGTACATTTGTAGTGATTCTTTTATAGCGTATTTAAATAGAGCTTTTTTTTAACATAATATAACATAAAGCATATTTTTTACTTTATATGCATAAAGTAACTGTATATTAAACAGTTGCGCAGAATGTGTAATATAAGGTTAAGAGGAAAGTTTAAAAATATATCACTTATTAGTTTTTATGCACCTACAGAAGAAGCTGAGGACGAAGAAAAGGACCAATTTTATGAGCATTTAGAGGAACAGGTGGAAAAGTTACCAAGTTATGACATTAAGATTATTTTGGGTGATGCAAATGCTAAAGTTGGCAGAGAAGAAGTGTGGAAACCAGCAGTTGGGAACGAAAGCTTGCATGTAGAATCAAACGACAATGGCACTAGACTAGCTAGCTTTGCAGTAGCTAATTGCCTTAAAATCTCAAGCACAATGTTCCCAAGTAAAGATATACATAAATATACATGGACCTCTCCAAACGGCATTACAAAGAACCAAATAGACCATGTACTGATAGACCAAAGACACAAAAGTAGCATAACAGACGTAAGAAGTGTAAGAGGAGCAGAGTGTGGAACCGATCACTCGCTAGTACTGGTAAAATTGAAACAAAGACTCTCAATTCAAAAGAAGAAAGGCGAAATCAATAACTTAAGAATAGACACAGAAAAGCTTACAAATAACCAAATAGCTGAGGATTTCAAGATCAGTTTACAAAATAGGTTTCAAACTCTGGAAGGTACAGATGAGGAAAACGAAAATATTAATTCCACTTGGCAAAAGTTTAAAACTGCTATTTTAGAAACGGCAAGTACAGTCTGTGGCAGGAAAAAAAAAAAAACCTTGGTTTGATGGTGAGTGTGAACAACTAGTAGAAGAAAGAAAGAAGAGCAAAAAAGACTGGATAAATAGTAACACAATAGAAAGATAAAGAAACCACCAAGATGTTGAGAAGAAAGAAACGAATGTACATCAACAGTCTACTCGACACAGCAGAACAAGAAAACACAGCAAACAGTGCAAGGGAGTTCTACCGGAAAATAAGGTTCTTTAAGAAAGGTTTTGCACCTCACCCTTATGGGGTAAAAGATAAAGAAGGATCTCTTATCATCGAAAGCCAAAAGGTTTTAGATAGATGGAGAGAATATTTCTGTGAACTGCTTAACGTAGAAGAAGTAGAAACCACAACAAATGAAGAGCGTGAGACACACAATTACAATGTACAGCCAAATGTAGAACCACCAACAAGGGAAGAAGTGAGATTGGCAATTAACTCTCTGAAAATAACAAGGCGACTGGGAAAGATGAAATAGCGGCAGAACTGCTAAAAAAAGGAGGTGATTTAATAGTAGAGAAGCTCAGAGAAATTATACTAAACATTTGGGAAAATAGTAGTACCGATACATAAAAAAGGAGAGAAAGAGGACTGCAGTAACTATAGAGGAATTTCATTACTAAGTATACCGTATAAAGTTTTCTCAAAGATAATCCTTAACCGCATTGAAGTGTACTCAAATGAAATAGTTCAAGAACATCAAGCAGGTTTTATGAAAGGAAGGTCTACTACAAGTCAAATATTCGCACTAAAGGAAATAGTATCAAAATACTGGGAGTACAACAAAGAGTTCTATGCAATTTTCATTGATTTCAAAAAAGCTTATGATAGCATAAAGAGAGAAAGCCACAGTCTTAAGATGAGTAAATTTGGGATCCCAACAAAACTGATAAAATTAGCTAGGTTAAGTACTAAGGACTCAAAGTGCTCAGTAAGAATCAATGGACAGCTTTCAGATTCATTTGGAATAAATTCTGGAGTCAAGCAAGGAGATGGACTCTCCCCAATTCTATTCAATCTAGCTATAGAGGAAGCGCTACAAAAAACAGCGGAGACAGATCTGGACATCAAAATTGGAACAAAACTAAATGTTTTGGCCTTTGCAGATGATGTCACAATATTCGTAGAAAGACTGGAGGATGTAGTTACACTAACAACAATATTTATAAAACAAACCGCGCAATTAGGACTAGATGTAAACGATACGAAAACTAAATATATGCACTTTGCAAGACATCCAAATCAAAATTTAGACCCTTTACACATGGATAATCATACATTTGAACAAGTAAATAGTTTTAAGTACCTAGGAGTAATTATACCAAATGAGAACACAGAAGAACCGGAAATTCAAAATAGATTAAACCTAGCCAATAGATGCTTGTACTCCTGCAACAAAGTAATGACTTCAAAATTACTATCCCACAAAACTAAAATTAGGCTATACAAGACCATAATTTGCCCAGTTCTTTCATATGGGTCAGAAACATGGAAACAAAGAAGAGAAGAAACTTGTTGTTTTTGAAAATAAAGTACTTAGAAAAATATATGGACCTACATACGAGCTAGGTGAGTGGAGAAGGAAACACAACAGAGAGTTAAGAGACCTGTATAAAGCACCGGACATAATCGGCGAAATACGATGCAGACGACTGAGGTGGGCTGGACACTTACTAAGAAGGGAAGAGGGATACTGGCTGCAAGAAATTATGAAAGGGAGGCCTGAAGGTAAAAGACCCAGGGGAAGACCAAGACAGAGATGGTGGAATGAAGTTTTGAAAGACATGAGGAGGCTTGGAGCTACCGAGGAAGACGCTGAAGACCGGTCCAGGTGGAGGGGATACGTTGGCGCGGCTAAATACCAACTCGAGCATAAATGGCCCTGGGAGTAAGTAAGTAAGTAAGTATATTAAACAGTGGCTAACAGTGTCTATATAAACTTATTATAAGCCTATCTTCGTTGACAGACACATGTATAGGGGTCTCTCAGAGCTGATTTAGTATTGATATTATACGGTGAAAGTACTTAACAGTTCTTTGTTTACTATCATAATATACTCCTTCATTACAGTTTCTATTAGCTCAAACTGAATTATATGGAATCATGTTGTCGTAATTATAACAAAATAGGAGGTACCCTAAAACATGTATTAACAAGAACAATGATTTTGCCGTAACGTTGGGTTTGAAGCGCATTACAGAAATATCTTCAAGTAAAAATTTTAATTAAGAAGTTGTCTCTCTTAACATCCTGGACTGATATTAAAGCTCTCTTGACTTAAGTAGACGAGACTTGAGTTGAGAGAATCAGTTAAACAAAGCAGACAGCTCAGTGCCTGGTTTTATTTTAAATACAATCTACTATTTTCACTTTTAAAACGCCCTTGTAGGGATTTGTTACATCAATTTTTTTGTGTTAGACAAAATATATTTTTAAAGTTTGTTTCAAATTAATGAAATGGTTTTGAATAACATACCCAAGGGTTACGAAATAACCTAACCATTAAGTTGTATGTACTCGTACATGCTGATAAGGAAAGTTGGTATAATTTATAGTAAACCACGTGTTCAGAGCTAAAGATCAAATTAATACCAAATAGCATTACTACGAAATCAGATTTATTTAGCCTCGTGCTTTACTGTGTCTGTATTCGAGTTTCAATAGAGGAAATCACTGCCAAATAAAGAAAAACTCCGAGATGTTGGATTCATCGTCTCCGTCTATACTTCGTCTTCTATATTCCTCCCTGTTTAAAGTAACACTATATTCCTCCCTGTTTGTATAACACCTTTAACTAGGTAAAGTCTTAGTATTAGTGCATGCCATGGTTGATTTTGTTGTTTGTCTCGGCAAAATTCATATTTACTCTTCCTTGGCGTTTTAATTCGACCAATTTCAGCACTTCATACTTCTGTCAATGCCGTCTTCTGTTGCATTATTTACTTTATTTAAATTATTAACTTTAAACTTGATACATTTATTAAATAATCAGAAGATAGCTGCTATTTAGAAACTGCTGAGATTCAATGACGTTTTTAGTTTGTTTACAATCACACGCATGACTCTGAAATGTAGCAAACGTAGCAAATCAAGACAAGCGTTTAACAAAAAAAGACATTTACAAAACAACAAAAACTGTCATTACTAGAAAATAAATCGTCCAATAAACTGCAAAAGCAAACTGTGACCTAGAGTTATAGTAACGAAGATAATGCGTAATGTCGTGGAAATGGATTTTATCAAGCCTGATTTCATTAACATTAAGTAATTTAAATAAAACTATTGAAGCTTGATAAGTGTCCTGTCTCTTGTTTTGAACTTCATTTATCTGGGAACAAAGATCGGTTTCGTTTAAACTGAATATCACCAGTTATGAGTCATTTCTATCTCAATTAAACTATCTAAATTCTTATCTCAATGCGTTGTAAAATAATTCTTGTTAGTGTAATAATTTAGACTCCTATGTTTATTTGTTAACTTGTGACAACTCACAAGTACATCCCAAAAAATCAAGAATGAAGAGTTCCAAAGCACTTATATGCAGCAAATGTGTTCCACCACCACAAGTATCTCGAGTTGCTGCAGTCAGACTGCAGTTTGCTGCTAGATTATAATTGCTACGGGCTTCTCACATGTCGCGTGTGATTTAGTTTACGCATTACTTAGTTCAGAAGTAAACTGCTCAGAACATAAGCATATAGCATGACACACATTCACATCACAACGCTGCTCTTGTATCTTAATGATATTGTTTCTGGCGAGAATGTAGGAGATTGAGCATTAAGTTGGAGAGAGAATCCTGCTCACACAGTAGGAGAGACAATAAGACCTTTGAGAGAAATGCTCCCCGATGCGTTTTCTTTAAAGAGGTGATGTGCGATGGCCAGCGTGGTTCCCTGATTTGAGAATGTAAGATGTATTTCTATAGGATTACCTATGAGAGAAATAGTTAAAACACCGGCCTCATACCCTGCCAAGGCTAAGAGGATGAATAATTGAAGAGGTTAATGTCTTACTCAACATCAAGTGAAATGTTTGTTCAAACTGGCGAAAGCTTTAAAAACGTCTTTAAAAGTACATCTACACTGACGACCACCGTCTTGCTAACGTTATTTTCAAAACACAGTAAATCAAAATTCTGCTGCTATGTTCTGCTAATTTCAAAAATAAAGGAAATCTTGAAAAATATTTTCATCTATTGAATAAGGCCCGTTCAATTCGCTCAGTCGGTTTTGACGCACCCTTCATTAGTCGTTTCACAACACACGTAGCAACGTCGTTAGTCCAGCGGCATTGTTCTGTGGACGTAGCTTCAACTGTAATTGAAACAGAAAATCATAAAATATTTCGTTTGACCCAACCTGAAATAGCTACTTTTTCCGATCGATATTCATTGAATACGAAAACAACAACACCAGACGATCTTGCCTGTTAGAACGTACTGTCAGATGACCTCAAAATCGTTTTCAACATGAGCAAATACACGCGTTTGATTCAACTGATGGAAAAATCCTGTCAATTTTAAGTAAATAAAAGTAGCATCGGCATTATAAGTTTGCAATAATTTCAAAGAATATTTACTATCACCCCTTGAACAGTTTGCATGATGTTAGTCGAACTGAACTTTTAAATATACTAGTCAGTGGTCTCAACTTAACTCACAGTGCTGGCACAATATAGATTCGGATCACTTACTTTCAAATCACTACAAAATCCTTGTTTAATAAAAAGTTAAAAGCAGACTTTAATAGGTACATATGAATTAATAAAAAAATAATAACATAGGGTATATTATTTAAGTCAATATCAATAGAATTTTCAGATTACAGACTTATAACTCTTTCGTTCTGCTTAAGACACATCAAATACATCCTTCTATTAAATCCATTTGTTTGAATGTCAAAGCAAGAAGCAACCTGGGATGATCAAGAAAGAGACGAGTTCATCTGCTGAAAATATTCGCAACGAGAAAACTCTTTTATCTCTTTGACAACCTGAACTCTGGAGTCAAAAATAACAATGACGTCCTGTTTTACTTTATCCCTCGACTTCCAGACGTCTTCTGAACATCAACTTCAATTTTAAGACGAATGAATTTGTGAGCTTTACACATCGCATTGGAACGTTGTTTGACATAACTAATAGTATTTTTATTGGATTCCTTTAAGGAAAATGTGATATTCATGCCGTCAGAACACGTTTTGAGCATTTTGAAACACTTTACATGGATAATAACGTCCGTCCACAGAGACGTAGGCTGTGAGACGTAGAGGTGGACATAGGCGTATCATCTCTACTGGTCAAATTGTTAGATTTCCGCAAAATTTGTATACATTTACATATACTTTTGAAAATATCTTGGTTACATTCGTTAGCCAGGGAAATAGGACTACCAGAACCCTCTTTTGGACGAGACCAAAAAATGGTTTTAATGATCCAAAAACAGTAAACTTCATCATATTTAGAAATTAAAAAATCAAGATATATTACGAGGCGTAGCGTACAGCCTCGCGTAACGCCCGTGATATGATCACGAAAGTCTGAGACCGAAGGCCGGAACGAGGCTGTGAGCTTAGCGAAACCACCAGCGGCGCTTTAGCGTTTAGCTGCGTGTCGGTCTGGTTATTACATCGTGCTGTTCGTAATTCTGTAGCTTGATAGTTCAAAATGATAATGAGACTTAAAAGTACCATAACAACGATACTGCCAGTCGTGTTAAGGTAAAGTTTATGCTTTATCGTTGACTAGTGATGTTTTACATACAATAGAATATGTTTGCAATAGGAGAAAGTTGCAAATATATTGCAGTCACTATTCAAATGTAGATATTGAAGATTTGTAAATTAACCTTAGCAGAATTTGTTTAATAAACTGAACATCTATATTCAGTCCAACCCAAAAATCGAAACAATAGGTGCTACAAAAGTTAAGATCTCGTTGTATTTTGTCACAACAAATTAGTTAATTGTCCAGTGAAAATACTTGTAAACCCCTTTGTGGTAAAGATAAATAAATGCTGAAACACTCTTAGCAAAGAAACCCTCTTTGTTTCTTTGAAATCACTACACAAAGCTACATTACTATTAGACCTATTGTAATGTTTATTCTTGGCTTTGTTTAAGCCTCAAAGTCATTTTCTAAAGTTTCTTAAGGATGTTAAGTGCAAAATTTTATGTGTAATCAATTGTTTTACTAGGGCTGTTTATCACTGTTGTAAGAGGTACAATTTAACTTGGAATACCTTTAAAGTTCAATGTATTAGTAGTTTTACAATTCTATTAAGAGTAGAAGAACATTTTTGCAAACCATTAATTTTTCTAGATACCTTTGTTAACGGAGCACCTGCCCTCATAAGTATGGTACAGAGCACTGGTTATCTAGAAGAATTCGAACACATGATACTAGAACTTACGGCTCCTTACAGTCACGTCTGTTTTTAAAGTCTGCCATAACCTCAAACGCTGACTTACTTGGACCTCTCACATAAACTCCACACTATGACGACGTTATGGTGGTCGGTGGTGTTACCCTAGTTGCTCATTACGGTCATTTCCAGCTCCTAGTTGTCCAAGCATTACTTATTTTACCTAGCCTTTTTGAACCCTGTTTCATAAGGTAAAGAATCTTCAAACACATCGATGGACAAGCTATCTTACAAGACAAATGCGCTATCCCATGGCACAGTTCGATAATTACCAGTAATGTCAATGATATGCTCCATCTCTTCAATAACCTTCTTGAATTGGTAGACAAGCATATCCCGAACATAATCAAAGGAGCCACAAGGAAACTCCCTTCACGGATAGCATTTGCCATTTTTAAAAGAAAGAATTAGCTAATTCATCAATGCAAGAGGACCAAACCACAGAATAAGTGGATTGTTTGTCTTCTAAACCAAACACACCAGAGAACTTTCAACGCCACGATCAGGTTCTGCCACAGGTCGTTTTCTATCGAACAAAGATATACGTTTTTGTCGTCTAGTATAAAGTCCCTTGATGTTGGACAGACAAAACTACCTACCATACATTCACGTAGTTTAAAACTATTCAAACTTAGTATTAAATAAATAGAACTACTAAGATAAAATTTAATAGATCAGCTCAATTTCATTGATAAACAAAAGTTACCTCTAAGGTAATCTGTACGATTATGTCACGTGATTTATATAACGGTTTGCAGCTGCAAGAATAAAGAATTATTCGTTGAATATGGGTCACCGACGTAAAGCTAGATTGAGCGTCTTAAACCTCCTTTAACTCAGCTTTTTAAGTGATAACTTCTAATTTTTGGTTTTCAAATAAGGGCAGATACAAGATTTGCAGCCTAAATACGACAATGGTTACAAACTAATTTCAGCGTATGTTTTCTATTTGGTGGTTTTCTATATGTCCTTGCGTTCCACTCTTGCAGTAGAATAGTGCTCTAATATAGCTAATTAACGTTTTAGCTTATCTAGAACTAGGCTGTAATGGAATAAGCTTTAAATGTCGTTTATAGGACGGTTATACTTGTAAAGTATTAACTTCTAAGTCAAACTTATATTTAGAACATATGTTACGTCAGAAAAAGGAAAAAGTTCGGTAATTTCCAATTAAAACCCACACCTATCAATAATATACAATAATGAAACGGCAAAAACCGAAAAGTACCAGAATCGTCCAATTAGGTCATAAGTAAACAACGGCGCTAGGGTCTGTGAATCACTACACAATATAATTAATAAATAAAACAAAATAATGAGTTTAAATAAAAATGAAGTGTTCAACAAAAAAATAGCTCGATGTTTAAGTTAAGTTTAAATCCTCAACTGATAAATGTTTTAAGATTTAAAACCCTATCTTCTATTGTTGATCAGTAGTTAAGATTATTTTAAGGTGTTTGTTGATTTATACAGTATTAAAATTACACTCCTAAAAGTTAAACCAGGTACCAATGTTGGATAAAATCCATCGAGTTATCCACTTAATTTACTTATAATATTACCAGTATTGGTTCAAATTAAACATCCAAATGTGTATGGTGAAACTATGATGTCAAGCTGGTTACTGAAAGTTGCTTTCTGTGTAGTTTTGAATTGATCCAAATATACGTTGAGTTATATGAACACAGTCTGAACTGAAGTTAATTACCTGAAAAGATAATTAGATACATTCTGACAGAATCAGGGCACTGAGAGTTCTCCCAGTGACGTAGTTGTTCTCTCTGCTTGCTTCATTTACTTTTAACCTTTGAGGAAACTTACATCAGTTTACTGGTTTTCTAAATAATGTTAGCAATGTATATTTTAATAATTATATTAAAGGTTGTTAGGTTAGAGACTTATTTCAGGTTCAATAACTTTCCGTGGCGACTTTTGCTAAGAAACTGTTAATATATTTAATAAATATCCATTAATCTATTTAATAAATATCCATTAATATATTTAATAAATATAAATTAATATATTTAATACGTGTTTACCAAACTCTTGTATCTTGTAAGTCCTTTGTTCGATGATAGAGTATCTAAAGTAGAAATATAATGATGGGCGTTTTCCACCGTTTTTTTTATGAACAAGAATTTGGTAATGTTTTGTGTTATGTTTTAGATTACAATTCACCTGAAGACGGGATCAGACTCCAGGTGCAAAACGCCGTGCTCTTCTTGTCCACCAAAAATGAGGATGGAAAACTTCCATAATAGTATTTCAACTTCAGGAATCTTATAAGTTTAGTACTAGTAAAATCCAGCCGATAATTATTTCGTAACCAAAAAGTTCGTTATTCAACCACTTTTCAACATTGAATTTGTGCTGAGAACAGATTGAGAGTAAATTACCTTCCACCTTGCTGGAGAGATTGTGGCACATTTCACAGATAACTGAATACAAAGAGTCTTTGTTATACAGCACGTGCAGTCAGCTCAATAAGTTTCATACAATCCTGCAATGCCAAGAGTTCATAGTAATACACAGTGACACAGATTTAATGAACGAGTTTGAAACACCTGCCAAATTGTTATTAATTGTCATAGCAACGTTGTTCTTTTGTCATTTTGAGGATAGTTGTAAGCCATTTAAGATACAGTGGCACAGTGGAATGTTCTGCAGCGGGCTTTTGCTTATGAGACCAATATAAGTCATGTATCAGTGATCAATTCTCGGTGGAACTTTTGTCAGTATTTTAGTATTAATGGGCATGTCATCATTTCCAATTGAGGTTTGCTGGTAATGAAAGCTCGAGAAAAATATAAAATTATTAATAACGAAACCACCATAGTGAACCTGATCTGCTTTAACATCTGAAAACCTGAGACCTACTCCATCCGCCCGAATACGCATTCAAGACATAATTCGTGAATTTGTGGGAATGATCTAACGTCTTAAAATGAAGTAACTATAAATATTAGTAGTAGTTATTTGTTTAAGTCGTAAGATCCTTCTCACAAATTCACGGATGATATTCATTTCTTGAGCGCATCTTCGGGCAGATCGAGTCAGGCTCAATGCTAATGCAGATCTACTTAGATCGTGGCTGGTGGTTAGCGTCAATGATTCCGGAGCGGGAGATCCTGGGTTCGACTCTTGACACAGGCAGGGCCGCTACCTATATATTTAATGTCAGTATATCTGTCAGATTGCTCCATGCACAAAAGTATAAAGGTAAATGTGTCTTGTGTAACGAGGCGAAGTTAGGACTATGAAGTCCCCTCTACCATTGTATCTCGACCTTTACCTAGCGTCACTTTACAAACTGTAAGTGGTGACTGTGGGGATTGAACCCGCGCCACCGGAGTGATGAGCTCCGGAGTTGTGCGTGATACAAACCGCCGCGGATCCACTAATATAAGACGTTTTAATCTCAAAAAGGACAATTAAAAAGAAAAGGAGTTGTATAGAATATCTAGAACGATGGTTATTGAGAAATAAAGACATTATCAATGGATATAAAGGTGAGAGAGTTTGCTGGGCACTCATTTTTCACAGCAATTAGGGCTGCTTTAACGGCGTCAATAAGTGACAGGGCGGGAAACGTCCAATTACCGGGGAATGCTCGTCATTCCACCAGCCATTCCACGTCATTGCACTGTTGATTGCAGGTCTTGTAACTTCCCATTACCTAGTCCAGAAAACTTTACAGTACACGTGCGTGATTCTTGGGGGAAATAGTAGGAAAACATGAGCCGGAAATGCTTCGACTTCCCGTCTGCTAAACACCTTTTTGGCACAGTATATGTCAGCCATTTTGTTTTTCCCATAAGATCAATGTAAAAATAAGCAATTTTTCTTGGAACAACTGACGCCTACAATTGTCATCAGTTTAAAAAAATCAATTTTATAAGAAAAATGACGATGAACAACTTAGCCACTTTTTTGACAATTTTACTAGTGTCATAGTAAAAACAGGAAACTCAAATGCAAAATGTCTTCAATACTTTGATTTGTGAAACAGGTTTATGAGTGAATAAACGAAAAGTTGTCTCAGTAGAGCCACTAAAATATCTAATACGCTTTAAACCAAAGTTTATTTTATAAAAATCCGATTAAAACTGTTGACGTCAGGTGCCTCAAGATAATGCTAGTTCTCATGGGATGAAATTCAAAACCACAGCCACCACTGTGCACTCTTAACTTTATTTCACCATACCTTGTTCTATAGTTTTGCAAAAGTTAATGGATTTGGTTTGATTATGTGTTTAATCAAGCGTTGATGGACTTAAGTGGTGTTAAGGACGTGTGATTTGTTAAAACTACATGTCACGGGGGAATTTCCAGTTATTTAAATTCCGGGCCCAAGGCTGGGTGAGTTGGGGACGTGAAAGTATTCCGTTAAGTACGTGATCTTCAGCTTTGCAGTAAACATTCCGGCACATTTACTAGTTTATCAATCTACGAGAATATTTTAATGTTATCTCATATTAATTAACAACATATTAAATTATAAATAAACAGAGTGTCTGAAGGAATACAGCTACGTTCCCTGCGTTTAAGAGACTTGTTTTGATAACTAACCTTTAACTTGTATTGTCCGTAGATGATTGCTTTGTTCGTTACATCCGTTGTAATAGAACATGAAAAGCTGAGGCCGTTGCAAATTGCAAAGGAAATTCTATTAACTCATGCCAGCGGCACTTTAACGCTTAGCTGCGTGTCGGCCTGGTTTGTGTTTTATTTTACTAGATTATAAATTATGGCAATGCAATGGCACAAGTCTCTATGTTTAACGTGGTTGAAAGTTTTAAATTACAATTTCACAAATACAAATGGGAAGTATATTTTTACCACCAATGTATTCAAATAATGTAAATTACATAGAATATATTTACTCTAAATATTCAAGGGTTGGTCTGAATAATTCAATGTTTTCAAGTAGTCCCACCTCACCTCTAGAAGTGTTTGTCGCAGAATTATGAAAATGTGAGAGCTTAAGTGAAATCAAATAGAAATCAATTCAAATCTGGGAAGAAGTTGACTGTAGCTTTTTCCGTATTAATAATATTTAAAAAGAGAACGTTCATAGTCAAAGCATACGTTGTATGCACGTAATTCGTTGATAACTGTGTGTGATTTAAGCCATGCGTGAAGGCTGTACTTCTGTAATTTAAATATAGGGTGGCAAAAAGTACCAGATCGGACTATATCTCTTGAACAAGGTATGTATAATAGGGACGTCAAACTTGCTGCATCATAACTAGTGGTGGTCAACTACACATACACCTTACGGAAATGTGGGACCACAAGTCATCACCGGGGTACCACCGCCTTGAAATCGTGATTAACTAAGTTATAGAACTCAATTTGGCCGAATCGTTTAGCCACTCACTGTGTAGGGGGTTGTCGCACTGGGCCAGCAATCAGAAAATACCTAATTAAAACGTTGAACTGGGCCAATGGTCACTGCAAGGATCGGTTTTGAACTGGGCCACTGGTTGACTTAGGAAGTTGAGTAATTGTTATTTTTAATAAAAAAATCACTCGACTGACAGCCAAATAGCTTACACGAAAATAACAAAAGTGGTTGAAAATAATGTTTTTATTGAACGAAAATTAATAACAGTTGCTGTCAATGACTACTATGTTTTCTTTAATGTTCGCAAAAAGTCGTAAAGCCACTGAAACTGGTCTACTAAGTCAAGTGTTGTCAAGGCTTCAAAGTTGTTAGTTGTTTCTGTTGATCTTGTCAAGTTGTTCAAGAGTGGTGGGGGGGGGATTTTGGACATACAAACTACAAACTTTGCAGCTACGAAAAGTATGTACATTTAAAAATGTGACTTTGCTCTTACGTTTCGTAATAATTAAAGTTAAAACTTAAAAACACATGTTCATAAGAGTGCAATACGAGTTCATGCGAGTGTCCAATATACTGGAAGGCCTGATTTTGTTATTCACAAAACCCAAGTTTACACAATATGATTATGAAATGTTAAGTTATAATTTCAAATAGTCTAGAGTGAAGTTGTTTTACAATAACTATGGTTTGCCCAAAATTTAAGCAACAGTCAACTCAATAAATTTCAATAACATGCAAACAAACAGGACGATATTAAAGACAAGTAAATACATTACAATTAAATATTCTGGAAGATTTCGAAATGTATGATGCTTCTAAAGAAAGATTTAACCTCCTTATAAATGAAAAGTCAAATCAAGATAACAACATTATTCTCTAGATTTATTATTGTTACCTAAAGGGACTTTAGGAACCCGGTATATAACAATTTAAAATTAAAATATTAAAGTGCTAACAAAATTGTGCATCGCATCTAAAACATTGTATCATTATTGGCATGATAACTTTCAGGTGTCAAGAACAATATTGTTAAGACTGCACATAACTATTTTTAAATGTAAAATACGAGATTATAAACAACTGATGGTTGAAAGCAAAAGTATCAAAATATGGTTTAAAATTGTAAAAAAGGCATTTTTGAAGGGTTTGGATTGTTCTCTTGATTTAACTTTTCATTTAAAAGGAGGTTAGGTCTTTATTCATCTGCATTATAAATTTCAAAATCTTCCAGAATATTTAATTGTAATATATTTAGTTGCGTTTAATATCGTCATGTTTGTTTGCATGATATAGAATATGTGTTGACTATTGCTTACATCTTGAGCAAACTATAATTATTGTAAAAGACTTTACTCTATACTATTTGAAATCATAATAAACAACAGATAAGTTTACCTCAATTAGCCAACATAGCAGTTGTAGAACTTAAGGCTTTTAAAACTAAAAGACAGGCCATCATAAACGGTTTGTTCTACTTACAATTTACTGCGCCTTAAAAGGTACTGTACCTGCAACATTTACATGATTTATAAGTAAGCAGCTAGGAATAATAAGCTTGGTGAATAATAATTTGGAAGTCACTCTATATCAACTGAGTTCTATGTAAGTTATTACGTTAAGGGCTGAACAGAAAACTTTTCCCAACCAATCAAAGAAAGTTATCCAACAATATCCGGCTCGTTAAGCGACCGATTCTTTCTCTAAGATCAACAGATTTTGCATCTTGCTGCTCTGCTAAATGCCGAAATCCCTCCTTGTCTTCTTGAGGGTAAAGAGGAATGTATAGTTCTCAGGTCTTAATCGACACTTCATCTATGAAGTTTTTCTTACAACAAATTGTGTGAGATTCATCATCTTTCACGTTTTTGGACATAGGGAAAAATTACATTGTGTCTCATACATTTACCTTCTTGTCATAGTATTTCGGCTGGTAACCTAAAGCACCCGAGACATTTTATATTTCTCATCTTTACTAGTGACGTTTAAGTCAAACTAGGTTTTTAAGAATCCTTATTGCATATACGTTTGTCAAGTTAATTAGATAGGTCGGAACAAAATTAGATTTTAGTAAAATTAAACTGTATTAGTTTTCATTACACATTTGCTAGAGGGAAACAAGGCTAATAAATAGCTACAACCCTAACTCCATTGAACGATCCAGTTATGATGGTTGCAATACATTTTGTTGTACTAATCTAGCAAATACCAAATTATTTCACCTTTCCTTTGATAATGTCTGGAATGTTTTAAAAAATAATTGTTTGCAATCGAGTAGATACAATTTCACATATGTATATTTATCGAGTATGGTTACTAGTAAATGTTCTAACACGAGACTTAGCAGCCTCATATTGTGTTGTCACGTTTAAGGCAAAGCGTAATTCTTTTAAATCTTATCCTACTAGTAAATAAAGATGGACAAGTTTCAAGTACTTAGCTTGAATTCCTTGAACACAATAAGACAAACTATCATGTTAAATGAAAGCTACTGATACCATGTATAATACTGAGAGGAAGGTGATCACTGATCAGTATGGGTTCCGGTGGGAGCAGTAACTCCATGAAAAGTTAATTAGATACAGACTGGCAGAATTGGGTTAATGGAAATTCCTCTGCAGCCTCAACATTCTTCCTCCAAATGAGCCAAGCCTACAGTAGCCTTCCAGCTTCAAGTCTTATAAATAAAATCACGTGATTAAAAAGGAAAATATTAGATACATATATAGCTAGGTACATTAAGTAATTATTTTTTAAAGACAAATATTCACATAGTCTCACATGTTATCTGTGCTCAGGGTTCATTAATCTATAAAAGTACAGTTTGAAAATCGGTCAAAGGCTTTTCATAACTTCCTAAAAATCTTCTACATTGAAATATATTGTCAGTTAGTATTGTCAGTAAGTATTTTGAATATTTAACCCAGTATACCTTCCTTTCATATCTACATTAACAAATTTTGAACTTAAAAAAATCCACTTAAAATAATAACTTGTAATGTTATTAACGTTAAATTTGTGTAGATAATTTGATAAGTACTATATTGCAAATACTATCCAGAAATTTACAGAAGTACCAACAACTCGAATGTCACATTTGGAAGTCCGTCATTTTGATGACGTCATATCCCAGAGATCTACATAGCTGGGGACCGTCGGATTTGTACTCAGAGCTTCATTTTATTTATTACAAACAAATAAATCAGTGATATTACAAACGAAAACACTTAAGCTTAAAAGGAAAGTAGGAAATTTGTTCGTAAAGCGCTAAAGTAGTATACAGTTTATTCTTTCATACCGTCATTTATACTGTTAGTTCGTGGGAACATGCTTACAACAACGTGAAGGATTAGTTAGCACAGGTGTAAAAACGATATTCCCTGAGCTTACTATATTTTAACCACAAGCTGAAATACCAACAAGTAGACAATATGGCGTTGTTTGAAAGTAAAACCTTTGGGTGAACCACACAAATTTTATTTTAAAATTATGATAAATCACTCAAACTTGGAATCTAAAATATAACGTTATACTTATCTAATTAAATTCCCACAAATCCATTAGCACCATAATGTTAGTGTAGCTTTACATGATTTTTTTCCGTTATTATGTTAGGTCATAATAAATTTGTGAAGGTTGCAAAACTTATAATTTTACTTGATTATTTCATATTGGCTTTCTCTAACAAAATCTTTACTTGGAATGCAATATAAATATGACTGGTATGTTAATATAAGTGAAAAGACAAAGAAGTACCCTTGAGACTGAGAGCTTATTTTGTGATATGCGTTCAACATTTAACAAATTTCCATGTACAAGATTAGTTTTAAATGCCCCAAAGGGTTTTTCAAAATGTTTCCTCTTTCAAAAGTTAAGGTGGGGTGACATTTAATACTCACCCTGTATAATATAGTTATTCATTTATATCGCCATACTGAACGAAACGTTGTCGAACAAAACAAAAAGCAGTGTTAACCTTTCCAACAGCCCATGAATAACATAGCAAAACTTGATCTTTACACAGTATAACGTTGGTCTTGTCGCCATCTTGGTCTGGCTGATTAGATTGTGTATGGAAAGATTTCTATCGGTAAATTCGGGCGATTCAGGAAACCCTCACCGTTTAAAATTGGAACTAATTCAACTCGTCATTAAAGAATTGCTTGAACAAAACATAATTCTTTTAGGTTTTACTAATTAACATCCAATTAGTTTGAATAATTTGCTCATTACCATCGTGCCATTGGAATGTGTAGCAAATCGATGAAACTGGTGTAAACATAGCCTGTCCGCAACCGCCAATGGTATCAAACAAAGCATCGGTTTACCAGACTGTACCAATGTTGGCTGTCCAAACTGTCAAGTACAGTATGAAAATATTCTACTCGTACAATGTTTATTTATTCTTTTATCAAACTAACTCAGTGGTCTATTGGTTTTCAAAATCATTGAAAAATAAAACAATTGTTACTTTGAGAGCTTTATGTCATAAGCTAAAATAAATTTATAAATCATGTTTATTTCTTATACTACCTCCAAGAATATACTCGTATTCATTATATATTTATTAGCATATATTAACTGGTTAGTCATATAACACAAAGATAGCCCGCGTGTCACTTTTCAAAGGAAATTAATTACTGAACGATATACAATTCAATATATACAATACGTTTACGCGAGAAATAAAATTTGCCAACGAAAGAAAAAGCCCTGGTTTAAATTTGACAAGACAATCCATATTTCTTTCGGCAATCCTACATATTTCTTTTACATAGTATTGACTTGTCCATACTCGTAGTGTACTGTTTTTCACTCCGTTCACAAGGGATGTAGCCCGTTGCTCAGTTTCACACACTGACCGAGCCCAGTGTATATACGAGTATGGGCTAACCTATCAGAACCCTGGCATAACGTCACTTCATGTAACCTTCCAGGCCGTGGGCAAGTGTGCCAGTCAACTACGTCTCCAGATTCTTGAAGACAGGAGGAGCCATTGCCTTACACTACAAAAGGCCGGGTGTTCAGGTCCAGATGCCCACCAAAATAACAGATGAAAGTAGAAACACTTATGAGGGATCTTAGAATTAAAGGGCAACGCTGATTTTGAAAATATGTTTTACTAAAATAGCTTCCTCTGTGAAATGTCCTTTAATGAAAATCTCATTCTACAAACCAATTATACTGAGAAAGGCACTAATGAAACCCAGTTGTAAACAGCAAATTTACAGGCCAGCTTAGCCAGTTGGCAAACTTTTACTGGTTAATAGGAAACAAAGTAAGGCGGCAAACTTTCCAAATCCAATAAAAGAAAGTTAGTGAACTGTTATCTGCTAGTTACAACGGAGGATTATTCCTCGATCTCATCATTAAGCTATTCATATGTATTAGGTCATGGTTTATCATTGAATGAAAACTGTTTAAAATTTAATATTTTTAGCAATATTGTTAGCACTGATTCTGGGTCTATAAGAAAACAATGACAAACGTTTTAAAAATATCCCTATTATAAAACCGTATTTATTTGTCGGGCGCCATTTTATTGTTTTAAGTTATATTCGTTATTGTAATTACAATTGAAATTATCAATAGAAAATGTGTATCAAAATTAATAAACATTGTGATTTAAGTACTTCTAAAATTGAAGGCATTAATAGGTGGGCCGAATGGCGTAGTGGTTAGCATCGTGAGTGGCCCAGTGTCGAGTCCCAGTTCGGTCCAAACATTTTGTCTTCGAATTTCTTGGGTAATATGTGTCTGGTATGCTAGCCTTTTTGCCAAGGGCTTGCTAGCCTTCCAATACACAGTTAGTGCTAAGTTCGTGGGAGGTAGACAGGTCTTGGACAGGTGTTGGGTGTGTTATGTGTGTGGGCATCGGATACATGGGTTTTGAGAGAGCCGAGCTTGATGAGGTTGCTGGTAGGGTATGTTTTGTTAAGTTTATTTTCTTCGTATATAAGTTAAGCGCAAGGCTTTGTTATTAATAACTTAGTAATATTTTTAATAATAAATAGAATAGGATAGCGAGAGACCCGGGTTCAAGTCCCGGTTGGGTCCAAACATTTTTTACTTCAAATTTCTTTAGTAATAAATTAGGTATTTTGCGTTTATACAAATTAAGATCTATAATAAGTAATTTGACACAGTATTTGAATTTTGTTTTAATATTTCCAGCTTGTTGATTTAAAGTCGCTATTGCCATTCACATGTTACGGATGATCATGTAGATTCAAAAACTTCTCTAGATTTGAAGACATAATTTGTTAGGCTTGAAGGCAAAATACCTGGGTTCAAGTCCCAGTTCGGCTCAAACAATTTTGTCTTAAAATTTCTTTAGCAATAGTATAGAATAGTCTTACAGTAGTAAATAAATTATCCTAACAACAACTTAAACAACCGACTGGGACTCGTGGCGTGGTCCTGTAATCCAGCTTCATGAAGGTCAGGTTTTGACGATGATATAGGTCTAAAGCGGCTCAGATAGTCTCAGTAATCAACTGATGATACCCCCATCAACTTTCACCAACGTTTAGACATATCAGACCATCACCTGCGTGCTTCGGAGGTCACGTTAAGCCGTTGGTCCTTGTATTTCCATTGGTCATTGGGCTATTAATTAATGACCCATTCCAAGGTAGAGTCGGCCTTGGAACAAGACTACACCTCATAACTCATTACTACCACTCATCACACTCATCCTTCACACATATTTGCCTTAAAATACCCTCATGAGAATGGTCGGCATCTCAAATAGAGATATAGTGAAACGTTGCTCATTACCTATAGGTCCTAAAGTTCCTTTCTTCTTTCTTAAACTGGGATAAATAAATTCTCTAACTTAAACGTAATACAGCGACGTGTTTCGTTGTTTTGCAAATCACCCTCAAAATGTGTATACATTAAATAATATGATATAAGCTCAAGTACCTACACTGTGCGACAGAACTTTAACTTCAAATTGAACCAAAATTCTTATGCAACAAAATTACACGTTTTTCCTAAAGCAGCCAGATTTTGATGGTTTCTCGAATAGCTTCGAATGTTTTATTTCGAAGTACTCTAATATTTATATCCAATAACTACAACCATGCAGTTTAGGCATTGTTGAGTCAGTCATTTCGGAGAAAATGTTCTGTCAAAACTTCCTATAAACTGAACAGTCTTTAGAAAATCTTCACCAACCTCAACACAAGCTGCTGAGCTTGCCGTTGTTACAATAACGAGCGTTTGTTACACCTCTTCCAACGGAACGGTCAAAGGATGTTAGCATTGTTTTAACTATACTTTGAACCCTCAATGTACTGTTAGTACCTTAGTATTTAATACTTTGAACAAAACATTTCCGATTCAAAGAGTTGTTTTCAACTCGACAAGACAAACACCAATTATAATTCAAAGAATAGAACCGACTTTCCTAACTG
The DNA here is from genome assembly GCA_018831715.1 of Matsumurasca onukii. Taxonomy (NCBI): domain Eukaryota; kingdom Metazoa; phylum Arthropoda; class Insecta; order Hemiptera; family Cicadellidae; genus Matsumurasca; species Matsumurasca onukii. The sequence goes on from CM032059.1 coordinate 58,232,574, forward strand.
CTTTCTCAGCGCATTCCTTTCAGTTATTCCCACCAAGGCTTATGTTTCTCATAGTTAGTACTTTTTGTTTTCGTTTAACTTCTTGAGTTTTAAATATATTTTATAGATGTTGATATAGTATCATAGCTCAATTTTAAACATCAACCAAAATAGCAATGCAAACAACTAACTTCAGTACATTGGTTATACATTCTTCACAAAAATTACTTTTTCCAAAAATACGTGATAACGATACATCTTTTAAGAGTTGACAAGTAGGTAGAACTATGAATTAGGAGCTTTAAAAGACCACGTGCTTTAAACTAAAATTAAAGTTGTGTAGGATAAGGTTGGTCATAAAGCAGACACTTTGGCACGTCAATTTAGAATGCGTAGCCAAAAGTATTACCGTGAATCTTAGCGATTTTCCCATAACGATAATAATATAATATACTGTATTTCAAAATTTGGGGTTTATGCTATAAAAACTGCATTTACGATCTATTAGAATTATCTTTAATCAAATTAATCATGTCAAATTTCTATTTCTTATAGAAGTTTGCTAAAAGGCGGATTTAATAATGTAGTTAAATGTGTCATAAAAACGCATGTTTAAAGCAAACAACATACGCGTACGTTGTTATACTTCATGCTGAACTCAAGTTAATGAGTATCATCATGAAATAACTATTAGTTAAACATGTAAAGTGTTAACAGTTAAAGTTTCGTAACTCACACAAGTTTACACGAGGAAAGTAAACAAGCTACGCGAGGTACTTGCAAGTAGTTAAACAGGAAACTCGTCTGATCCAAGCTTACGAGTAGTTAATTCTATTTACATGTTACATGTCTTTATAGTTTGACTTGAAGAAACGTGTTTGCAACACGGGTTTAGAGCTGTAGACCAGTAAACAGTGATGGTAGCTAGGTGGTTAAAAAGGTGTGACGACTTAGAAAGCTCGTTCGTCGACGGTCTTTAGTATCAAAGAGTATAACTAAACATTATATTATGGTAGGTAGATAGCGCATAGATGCTACATGGCTAAGACAGGAAAATAGACATGGTTGTGGCAGCCCAAGCACAGACAGCGCTACGAGGGAATCCATTTTTAAGTAGAGCAAGTAGAGCCACTGACGCACACGCAAGTTCGCTCGTTCTCGAAAATCGTATGACTTGGTCATCGACACCGGACAAAGACTGGGAGAGAGAAGGAAAGAAAGACGGCAGCGCTGCGAGCGCTATGTGTGTAAGAATCGGGTATTTTAATAATAATTTTAAATATATGAAACAGCTGTTGCTTTTATGTTTAACAAACACTGGCTGTCTTTAAATTAAATCCAACCTAATAAAAGATAGTTACATAGATTCTTATGGGACCAAAGGCGGGTAAAATCACCGAACTGAGTAGTATCGTACAAATATTTCTCAGGGGATAATGAGATACATGTCAACACATGTTTATTCAAGAAAAATTTTATTTTATCACTCTGTAAATCTATTTTAACGAACAATTTGATAAGTTTATTATAATATTTTCAACAACCCACTTTTTAAAATTAATTCTTTAAACAATAAGTCTACTTGGTTATACCGATAGACAACGAGACAAAAAGCGATGTAAACTGAAGAGGCTTACTGGAGAGCCAACTGTGTATTCCAAAACAATCTGTTTCTTTCGATGTACGCCTACAAAGAGCATTTGCAGAGCACAATGCAGGCTCTGCAATATCGGCTATACTCGTATAACAAACCACTAGTGCTGCAATATACCGCACTGACATACATTCAATATAGTCTACATGCATAGACCGATATCCATAGAAATGCGTAGACACTAACTAGCTCATATATTGCACTACATAACAGACTGTGGTCGCACAATTATATCAAACTTAGGTTTTTATCAAATAGGAATGATTAAAGATAAGTGTTTTGAGGAGGACTTGTGTAAAGTAATTTGTTCTGTCAACACTGGGCAAATACTGCAAATTCTGAAGACGCTGTCGCTTGCATTTCAATTGTTGCTTCCATTCATATGCAGCTTTATACACTATCTGTCTGCTCCCATACTATTTTATGCTAAACAATCAATAATTCCACTTTTGTAAAATCTAGATGGGAATAATAGGGAGGTTTGCTAACTGACACTATTGTTTCTTCTGAAGAATACATCTATTGCAAAGAACTAAATCGCCGATCTTGTAACTTTGGGTATATTTACAAATTCCAAACAGATTGCAATATCAATTTCTACCTATCATTTCTTACCTACAATACGATATACTAAATCGTTATCAGCTGTAAGAAGCTAGTATTACAACAAGGGAAAGGCTTCGTGGAAGCTGTACAAAAGTAGTTATGAGTTCTAGAGTGGAAGCAGTCAGAGTACAATATAACCATAAAGGCTGTCAGACAGACGGTCGTCATAAACACTTCCCTTCCTTTCTCTCCTCACTTTAATCCCACTTTTCTCTTTCCATTACCTCCATTTCCTCCTTCTATCCTAGCTTCATTTCCTTTAACTTTAAATATCTTATGTCAATAAAATGATCTGAAAATTATTCTTAATACAAAGTGCATGGTCTAAATTAAAACTATTTACACAATTTTCACACCATTGAGGCATGATTACAGATTGTCAGTTATTCCTTATTTCTAGGGCATCTTTAAATTCATCTGCCGACAGATTTTGTGACCCACACAGTGGCTTTGAGACAACGGTAGGACGATTTAGTATACGAATTGTTGTAAGTCAATATTGTATGTCTGAATGAAATTTTTTGATATTGAATGAAGGTAAACTTTTAGATAAGTTATGAAATGGGCGATTGCTACAACATGTATACGTTAATACGCAATTAACTAGTATATTATTATTTTTAATCGTCTTGATTCTTTAGTGAATAACGAATATTGACGCGCTTTCCGTTTCATCCCACTACTTTTTCCATGTCCATACATAGACTTCGCTTTTAGGTGTTGTGTAACTCGTGAAAGGTATAACCGTTTTAACCATAACCGAAGGTCAAACAATACCGAAATACCGAGCGTTCTTAAACAGGACTTGAGATTGGGTTTGCAACCAGTATGTGTTGTTTGAATAAAGGTACATAACTACGTATAAGTCTCAGATTGCATAAGGTTTATGTTGTATCCAATACTATTCTGATAGATAATTATGTGGTGCAGTAACTAATGCATAGAGAGTATGATCTACAACCTAACCTGAAAAAGCACGTTAAGCAAGTTAATTCTATCATCTTCGTGAAACATTAGAATGGATCCAATCTCCATAAACAGGTTTCCTGCATGTTACCGTTCTAACATCAGATGACTTGCTCGGAATGCACATTACAACATCACATGATACGGCTAAAATTCACTTAATTACCTCTCTTCCTGTTCAAAATATCAAAAGACAAAAACTCTCTAAACAACTAACATAAACTCGACGAGTTTTGAAAAAAGTTGTAACCTCGAAATTTATCTTTCGTGTTATTTTTTTGTTGGTTTGGGCCATTCAAAAAGAGCTTTACAGACCGTAGGTAAAAACGTTTACGCAGCCTCAAAGCCTAATCCGTGAAGCCTAATCAAACATTGCCCATGTTGCAGGCCGCTGTAAATCTTTTACGGAGGCCGGAGATATTTCCCTACACTCAATTCGAACATGTATCACTAAATAAAAGCTTGGTTCCGAATACAAAATAAAGTTGCATAATTTACATTGGCTTAACTTAACTTGTTAGTGTATATTTTTAAACTCAGCTGATATTGTTTTCAAGCAAGTATTGTGATACAATATAAAGACGAGATATTTATTGTTTAGCTTGAGATGGAAGCAACTTGTGGCAGTTAGCGAGTTGACAAGTTTCTCGACAGATGTCGCCGTGATCAGCTGTTATACTTTCCACCCTCTTGTTCCTCAAACTTGGGATGAAATGTAACTCTTGAAACTTGCTCAATTAATATAGTAAATTATTTTATGTATACGTATGTATTGTTCAAAATATACAACGAGCTCATTTAAATAATAGTATTCCAATTTATAAGTTTCAACTATCTAAAAAATGTATGTAGTTATACTTGGTGTTACAAATCAATAGATTGAAATACTAAACCTGGGAAATAACGTTACAAAAAAAAAAACAAGGGAGGTTTAAGTTATTATTTACTTGAAATATTTAACATTACCATATCCCCATCTAAACAACCCCAGGCCATACACAAAGTTGTTTTACTTATAAACCTTGAACGCAATGATATAATTAATAAAATCGTTTAATTCTGAGATTAATGCAGTTTTCCGACGAGCTCAAAATTAACTAGGAATGTTGGAATTTATCTCAGAGTTTGGTACCTGGTTGTCAAAAGAAGAACTCCCACCTAAAAATGCAATCGCTTAAAAATCACCGTCCTGTTCACCCAGTTCGGTAGTTTGGCGCGTTTTTTTCAGTTCATACACAAGGCCACGTAAGGTTAGTCTTGCTTTGCTACAGCAACGCTACCTCTTATAATTTTTAATGTTATTCAAATTTACCTCTTATAATTGGATTTGCCATTACATGTGGTAAAATGCCGCTGTGTTTAAATCTAAATGAAAAAAAACATTAAATGTTATACTATATCACGTAGTTTATTCTCAATATTAAAATTGATCAGTTATCACGTGTAATATACAAAAAGTACAACGGCTACAGTAAAACCAAAGGACATACGAGTATACTTGTATAAACTAAATAATCTATAGTTGAATATACAACTGATAACAATTTGGCCTGCCGTGTGTCATTGATTTTCATCTGCTTGTTCTACTCATTACTGGCACCCAGAAGTGCACATGAGCTGGGAATATACAACTGTATATAACAATGCACTTGGCGTCTGCAAGTTATACTCTAGGTGCAACCAGTGCCGTGTGTTCAACATTGCATCTGCTTGTTCTACTCATTACTGGCACCCAGAAGTGCACATGAGCTGGGAATATACAACTGTATATAACAATGCACTTGGCGTCTGCAAGTTATACTCTAGGTGCAACCAGTGCCGTGTGTTCAACATTGCATCTGCTTGTTCTACTCATTACTGGCACCCAGAAGTGCACATGAGCTGGGAATATACAACTGTATATAACAATGCACTTGGCGTCTGCAAGTTATACTCTAGGTGCAACCAGTGCCGTGTGTTCAACATTGCATCTGCTTGTTCTACTCATTACTGGCACCCAGAAGTGCACATGAGCTGGGAATATACAACTGTATATAACAATGCACTTGGCGTCTGCAAGTTATACTCTAGGTGCAACCAGTGCCGTGTGTTCAACATTGCATCTGCTTGTTCTACTCATTACTGGCACCCAGAAGTGCACATGAGCTGGGAATATACAACTGTATATAACAATGCACTTGGCGTCTGCAAGTTATACTCTAGGTGCAACCAGTGCCGTGTGTTCAACATTGCATCTGCTTGTTCTACTCATTACTGGCACCCAGAAGTGCACATGAGCTGGGAATATACAACTGTATATAACAATGCACTTGGCGTCTGCAAGTTATACTCTAGGTGCAACCAGTGCCGTGTGTTCAACATTGCATCTGCTTGTTCTACTCATTACTGGCACCCAGAAGTGCACATGAGCTGGGAATATACAACTGTATATAACAATGCACTTGGCGTCTGCAAGTTATACTCTAGGTGCAACCAGTGCCGTGTGTTCAACATTGCATCTGCTTGTTCTACTCATTACTGGCACCCAGAAGTGCACATGAGCTGGGAATATACAACTGTATATAACAATGCACTTGGCGTCTGCAAGTTATACTCTAGGTGCAACCAGTGCCGTGTGTTCAACATTGCATCTGCTTGTTCTACTCATTACTGGCACCCAGAAGTGCACATGAGCTGGGAATATACAACTGTATATAACAATGCACTTGGCGTCTGCAAGTTATACTCTAGGTGCAACCAGTGCCGTGTGTTCAACATTGCATCTGCTTGTTCTACTCATTACTGGCACCCAGAAGTGCACATGAGCTGGGAATATACAACTGTATATAACAATGCACTTGGCGTCTGCAAGTTATACTCTAGGTGCAACCAGTGCCGTGTGTTCAACATTGCATCTGCTTGTTCTACTCATTACTGGCACCCAGAAGTGCACATGAGCTGGGAATATACAACTGTATATAACAATGCACTTGGCGTCTGCAAGTTATACTCTAGGTGCAACCAGTGCCGTGTGTTCAACATTGCATCTGCTTGTTCTACTCATTACTGGCACCCAGAAGTGCACATGAGCTGGGAATATACAACTGTATATAACAATGCACTTGGCGTCTGCAAGTTATACTCTAGGTGCAACCAGTGCCGTGTGTTCAACATTGCATCTGCTTGTTCTACTCATTACTGGCACCCAGAAGTGCACATGAGCTGGGAATATACAACTGTATATAACAATGCACTTGGCGTCTGCAAGTTATACTCTAGGTGCAACCAGTGCCGTGTGTTCAACATTGCATCTGCTTGTTCTACTCATTACTGGCACCCAGAAGTGCACATGAGCTGGGAATATACAACTGTATATAACAATGCACTTGGCGTCTGCAAGTTATACTCTAGGTGCAACCAGTGCCGTGTGTTCAACATTGCATCTGCTTGTTCTACTCATTACTGGCACCCAGAAGTGCACATGAGCTGGGAATATACAACTGTATATAACAATGCACTTGGCGTCTGCAAGTTATACTCTAGGTGCAACCAGTGCCGTGTGTTCAACATTGCATCTGCTTGTTCTACTCATTACTGGCACCCAGAAGTGCACATGAGCTGGGAATATACAACTGTATATAACAATGCACTTGGCGTCTGCAAGTTATACTCTAGGTGCAACCAGTGCCGTGTGTTCAACATTGCATCTGCTTGTTCTACTCATTACTGGCACCCAGAAGTGCACATGAGCTGGGAATATACAACTGTATATAACAATGCACTTGGCGTCTGCAAGTTATACTCTAGGTGCAACCAGTGCCGTGTGTTCAACATTGCATCTGCTTGTTCTACTCATTACTGGCACCCAGAAGTGCACATGAGCTGGGAATATACAACTGTATATAACAATGCACTTGGCGTCTGCAAGTTATACTCTAGGTGCAACCAGTGCCGTGTGTTCAACATTGCATCTGCTTGTTCTACTCATTACTGGCACCCAGAAGTGCACATGAGCTGGGAATATACAACTGTATATAACAATGCACTTGGCGTCTGCAAGTTATACTCTAGGTGCAACCAGTGAAGTTCAACATTGCATCTGCTTGTTCTACTCATTACTGGCACCCAGAAGTGCACATGAGCTGGGAATATACAACTGTATATAACAATGCACTTGGCGTCTGCAAGTTATACTCTAGGTGCAACCAGTGCCGTGTGTGTTCAACATTGCATCTGCTTGTTCTACTCATTACTGGCACAGAAGTGCACATGAGCTGGGAATATACAACTGTATATAACAATGCACTTGGCGTCTGCAAGTTATACTCTAGGTGCAACCAGTGCCGTGTGTTCAACATTGCATCTGCTTGCATTACTGGCACCCAGAAGTGCACATGAGCTGGGAATATACAACTGTATATAACAACACAAGTTTACTAGGTGCAACCAGTGCCGTGTGTTCAACATTGCATCTGCTTGTTCTACTCATTACTGGCAAGAAGTGCACTTCTACAACTGTATTAACCGCTGCAAGTTATACTCTGCAACCAGTGCACAACATTGCATCTGCTTGTTCTACTCATTACTGGCACCCAGAAGTGCACATGAAATATACAACTGTATATAACAATGCACTTGACAAGTTATACTCTAGGTGCAACCAGTGCCGTGTGTGCACATTGTCAGAAGTGCACTTGTACAGTTCAACAAGTGTTCACGAATGTATAACTCAATACAAAACGCAGGAGAGTTTTGTACAAAACGCTGCTCTCGTTTGAAGTCTTGTTGTATGTATCATAGTTTCACATGACTTAGAGTGGATCAGAGCCTCATTTTCTATGTCAGAGCTCTCAGAGTAATCTTTGTTTACAAGTTTTAAGAATACAAAAAATACTGGCTTTCTATTCAGTCTCAAGAATTAAATTACCATTCATTTCTAAGTTTAAACTTTTACAAACAATAAATTTAACGGCAGTGTTTTTTTTTTTTTGCTGCTAGTCTTTGCTGTTTAATTCTTTTTGCCCGTAATGTACAGCCTTAGGTTTAATTCTAAAACCTATTATTATCTGCTAGGTTTTAGTCGTAACTGAAAAAGGTAATAGTAACTTAATAACTTAATAAGTATACGAGGTATGCACGATAAACTTAAATATTTTGTTTAGAGAAAATGGCATTTTAACAATTTGTTTGAGAGGGAATATTTGCAAGAGTCTTGCAGTGGACAAAGTCTGGCCTGAAGCCACGTACAGTACTGTCCACTGTCACAGTCTCTTTGTACCTTCATCTCCACACACTCACAGTAATGTTTTATGTTTTGTCAGTATTTCATAATCTATTATAACAAAGAACTTCGTTCCAGGTTACATGGTTTTTTATTAAGTATTAGCCCTTGCCTGGTCGTAGGTGGTGAATAATAGACGTTCTAGAAAAACTAATGATACTCAGAAAAACTAAAAAGTACTTAGAACAACACGACACTTAAGGGTCGCATTTGCGATATCTAAAAGCATCTTGAATTCCATAACTGAACTCAAAATAATAGATTAATGGTTATATCCCTTAAGTGAGTAAACAAAATTGCACTTTATAAATGCGTACAAAGCACATGCCTCTAAACCAAGAAAACAAGACACCCAAAAAAGAAAAATAAAACGAGGGCAAACAACTTAGAAATTTAGGAAACCAGTAGAATACTATCATAGCTATAGGTCAACTAATAGAAAAGGTCAAACGTAGTTGCAACATGAAAGCATTAAATATCAAAATAGATCAACACATTTAAATCTACTTCTAAAAACGTAGGTAAATTTTTAAGAAGAATTTAAAATTAATCCCGTTAGAATATCACATCCATACAACGAAGAAAGTCTAAATATATAGTTACGACAAGGCTTTAAATTGATTTATTCGGATCACTACCTAACTGAGATAAAACTTAAACTCAAATCCCAAAAACATTAAAGAAACTGTCTAGTGTTCCATAGCAGAAATAAAATTACGTATAATAAATCAAACTACGATGTTAAAGCTAGATAGCTCGTTTAACAGCGTTGCATTTTAATAATTTGGTTCCAATTTTCAAGCAAAATAATTCATGTGATATTGCTGGAACTGCGTTACAAACAATTCTAGGGATGTATTGACACACACATATACAAAATGCCAACATTCCAATAAATTGATGGATTTGAAGCAGATACCGAACATCGGTTTACTCGGTCAATAACCTTTCTTACTTTCACTGACTTCTAGATATGATTTGATAGGAAATTGGTGTTTAATACTAATCAAACTTCGTTAAGCTGATATTTTACACGTTTAAGGAACTTTGAGCCGTTTGCATGGTTCTTACATACTTGATTCAGAGTCATTGGACGTAAAATTGTTTGAGGTTTAATTGGGTTAACTTTTTTGGGTTATTTACAAAAATCAAGTTTGATAACCTGAGAAAACAGGAGTGTCTAACTTATTTTCAGAATATGCTCCATATATATGTCTAGCGCAGTCTCCCACTAGTATTTGCGAAAATTAATTGGTAATCACAGAAGTTGCAAAATGTGTTTACATTCAAGGCATTGTCATTTATTTTTATCGACACTAATTAATCGCTTTTTATCACTAAAAAACTTGAAATATACTCTTTTCCATTTTACAATACGTCTTTTAGTTTTTATACAGCTAGTGGTTAAAGTTAGAAAAGATATAGTGTTTTTAAGACTTTATTTAAGAAACTAAAAATAAGTTTATCAAAAATCTAAAAACATACAAACACAGATAAACTTTTTCTCATACCATACAAGTTAACATATTCGAGTTCAACCTTCACATAAGAGTATTATGCACTTTCTACGAAGCCCTTCCAGGAGGTTAGAAGAAATCTCTCTCGCAGGTAACGAGATCAAGTCTTCTATTTGGAAATTTGTGTGTCAATGGAAATTTGTATAGAGCAATTTGAAGTTGATTTGGTTTCCTTTCCATTCGCTTCTTCCTACTTGTTCTGTCCCCCTCAATGATCCCTTTACCATTGTTCACTACTACCCTTCGCTAAAATCTATTTCGTAAAACTAGATAAAAACAATCGAGCATTTAATAATACTAATAAAACGTCTTTATTTTATTTAACAAAAAGGCGAAGTTAGGGCTTAAAAGCCCTTTCTACCACTTAACGTCAACAAAATATAAAAACAACTATAACTACAGACATAAATATTATAAATAACAAACAAACAAACGAAGTGTCACATGAAGAACTTTAAAAAAATTAAAACCAAAAACTAAAGAAGAATGGTAACATTTTTAAAGATTAAACAACTAAACAAAAACAAGAAACCGCTTTTATAATGCACATGTTTGAAGTATTCTTAAAGAGATCACTCCTCAAGATCTTGCATAAGTTGATTTTTAATTTCCTTCCCAAACCTAACACAATCGTTTATTGTTCTGATACATTTTAAAGTATGTTCCTGAGATTGATATAAGAGGGAAAATCGTATTTAATTTGCACAAAGTCTTCATGTGTGCAGTCGAAGTGGTTTTCTTGTTATATATTTTTTCTTTATAGACGACTTTATTTATTGGCACCAACGTCGTCGATTCATAGTTTTTAACAACTGAAAACTGAATGCATCGGTTTAGAGTTTTGAAAGCAATAATTTGTAAACGCCACGTTTTGCAGATAATTTGGGAGAATAATGTTTTTTTAGCTAGTTGTAGAAAAATATAGCCATCAGGCGTTTAGTAATATACGTTCCTAAATAAGTATGTAAAAAAGTTATATAACTTTCGTATTATTATACATCTCAGTTTTTTCATGAGCCAATGTAACATGATGTTTAGCCTGATTAAGGTATATTCTTCATGCCTAAATGTATGTGCATCGTACCACTCGTACACTACCTATGTAAAATAGGGTGTATCTTATGTAAGTAAGCCTATAAATAAATAATCACGTATTTTAGCCCCTTGAGTAGTGTCAGCCGAGTTCAAAACTACAAAAATTGGATCGATGAAAAGATAAATACTGTTCTACTCCTTAATTACGACCCTTACCATACGAGGTGCGTCACTGACACATTTTACCACATACATCCGAGACTTTATAAATGAATACAACAATATATCTTTGGGATAGGTTTTGAATCAAATTTTTTCTCTAAAAAGAGGTCAGTCGAACAAGCTTTATATAAAACTCGCCATTCACGAGTTATTATTGTGGTAAGATTTTAAACGCCCATTTGGTTTCTCCGTTCAAAAACCCCGAATCACTTTGTCCCAATAGATTCTTCTTAGTATAACGTACGACAAGTATTTTGTGTATACGCTAAATCGTCTATGAATTATTCAAAACACTCAAATAAACGAAATTGTAACTGTAAAAATAACGAAGAGGCTTTGATCCAAAGAAATATAATTTTCTTCATACAGATTCAGGAACAAAAGCGTAAAACGCTGTACGAGAGCTTTGAAACAGCCTGTGTATTAAGAAGGTGTTACAAAGAGTCAAGATGGGAAATAAATCAAAGAATGACGGGCGGAAGAGCGGAGAAGTTATGAATGAATAACGCTGCATTCTTCCTCCGAGAGTATGGATTTACGACTCATACATTCAACAACGTTATTGGCGTTGAATGCGTTCCCATTCGAATGTACCTTCAGACCACCTAAGACAAACATGGCTCTTTATCATTTGTCAAGAGAAGTGGAACTTCAAGAAATATTGCATTTATTTCTACACATTTTTTTTAATTTGGACATTTATACCTCTTACTAGTATAATCTCTTAAGTCTGTAAAAGGCTGTTCCAAAACCTAAGGGTGTTTCATAAGCACTAAATTTCAAAACGTCAGCATGTTTTGTATTCGGTACAACATGCCATTTAAGTATGAAAACTAATATCTGGCATATGGCGGCACTACATCTAATAATTAAGTCTTTGGCATATTCAACTGCTCGCTCACAAACGCCTGGCTGAATGTTGTTGATCTCAGTTCGGATCCCTTCCTTCAACTTAGGAACCGATCGGGGAAATCCCCGATAAAATCCCGATATAATAAAATTATTATACACTTTAAACTCAACAAAGCTTCATAAAAATTCCTATAACGTTAACTCACATGACTTGACAGGCCATTTTCAGTCACCGTGTCATGATATGACATGGTCAGGCAATTCTTCATGCATCAAAGCAACCGTTACAAAATAATGCGTTGCTCTGTAAACATTCTCTCTATCTTAAAATACATCGACACAAGTAGTAATTAACTAAAATAATGCAACAATGTATAATTGGAATAATAACAGCTGACATCAAACATAAAATCAATACTGCCATTCGTCAGTAAAAGAAAAAACTCTTTTAAATTCAGCGCTATATGGTATATGAATCATCCATTATTAGACCTCGATATCCACATTTGAACATGTATCTGTCTTCCTCGGGATTAAAATGCACATATTACTAGGTTTCTAGAGGTAGTAGAGCAGCTCGTAACACTTTACCTGGTGTATAAAACAGTTGGCTAGACAGCTGAGCAGTATTCTGTGTCTGCGAACTGTTGATTGCATAGAACACAAGCTAGCTCAGGTCTTTGCTGAGTTCTGAGAACATGCGCCACTTTCTGCTCTGTTTCATCTCTCACCATCATTCATGATTTTAATTAACTTTTCTGCACAATCTTCTTTTGAGTAAAAGACTCTTTTGTTTATTGTACAGAGCTTTTCATTATTCACTTTAAACACGAGAATTAATTACTAAAAAATGGACAGTTTTGGAGCTTGAGCAAATTGATCAACCTTGGGAGATGTAGGCATTTCACTGTCTAATGCATACAACGAAATTCACGTAAGCTGTCTAGCTTATTTGGAAATAGGAAATACACTTTATCTTCCGGAAGATTACAACCAAAGAGTTCAAGTATTTCAATTCACAGGGTAAAACAAAGGCCGTAGGTTACGTGTTCGAATCTTGTCATTTCGGCACGTTAAGGTAAATCATGATGTACATCTTATTCAAATTCTAGCATGTACTATAAAACATGTATATTCTAGTATAAGAAAACCTATATCAAAATGGCAGGCATGGAGTTTTGAAATGTACGTGTATTTTATTTCATTGATAAATACATAACATCTGACTTGTATTAATGATAACGTTAAAACTGTCCTTGCATGGACACCTCTAAATAATAATGCCTGGGTGTATTTGAAGAAGTAGACATCACCTGCCAAGATTGACGTGCCAGCCATCAGTGCTAAAGTACTCACAAAGTCTCGTAGGTGTCATATCAGTACAGTGTATTCAGGTGTCTTATAGTATAAATGTTTTAGGTGTCAGAGTATTGAGTGGTTGCAGAAGTAAATATAAAATAATGGTTAAGTAAGCACGTGTTTGTAACATCCAACTTTCAAAGTGTTAGAGGTTAATCAACATAACTACATGTATCTCTAACGGCCCGAGTGATACAAAAGTTCAATATGGTCTGGGTCTCTTTGGCAGCTTTACTTTTTATTAAAGATTTCCATGCAAAAGCTTATCTTTGTCATAGGTTAAACAAATATTCCTATTTCTAATATCCATTTTCAATTATGGTTGTGGTTTTTATGGGCCGTCATATTAAGAGTAAAACACATAAAACCCTCATGAATTAGGTGTCTACAAAATTCGCACACACTGGTTGAATAATTTCATCATGTGATATTCGGGAACGCAGAATGTCATTATCGAGTTTACCCAAAACCAACAATTGGACCAAACACGGTAACAGTTCAGAAATTACATCAATATTTGCGATGTGTTCACCAATTGACCGCTTTACCGGTAAACTAATTATCGTTTGAAAACTAAAATGGTCTCTAACTAAGGACGGTACTTAACACGTTTATGATGAATTCCGGCCAGCAAATAATCGGTAACTTGAATAACACATAAATCGGCACGAGAGGCTTCATATTCAAAGGTACCGAAGTTTCTCTCGTCATAATACAAATTAATGCAGTAATCAGGTGATAATTGGTCGGCTGGCAAATATCGTTAAGTGTAGCTTTACAAACTAATGCGATTTCATACAGTGTTTTTATGTACGCCAGATTTAAACCATGTGGGGATGATTATTTTATTTATTAGTGAGCTATTTTTCTACATTTAATAAAAATTACTAATCGACGTCAAAAGTTATACTATCTAAGTTTAATTAAATTACGGATATCCGAGGCAGATAAAGTTGTCTTTCCTTTGAATGCGACAAGACGTCAAAGTCAAACTTTGCTTACTGCTTGATAACAAAGGAGACTCGTCCTGGCGAAAGAGCTAAACTTTTCGAGCTTCGTTTTGCCTTGTCTGTTAATGGTGAAAGAAAAATGTGTTGAAGCAAACGACAATATATCCAGGGTGAACGGTATGTGATGTTTAAGGGTATGCGTGGTCCTAGATACTAAAAATATTATCACGGCATTACACTATTGTTATTGGAAGAATAATTACATTAATTTCTTTCAGAACATATGTTTCAATCTACCAGTTCATTAATCGTTAGATATAAGGTACTGCGTAAATTATATTGTTTATCGTATGTTCAGCAACATGTTAATGTAGATTGACAATGAATTGACGCAAGGCCCAAAACACTAAAAACCCTATGGTTGTATTACAATAATCCTATTGTAATATAATCCTTGCTAAAGCTCATACCTCTTGCAAGTCATCATATTACTCAAAAGTAGAGAAACTTAAAGAATACATTGCAGTTTACTACGGTACAACGAACATACTCGTGATAATTCGACTATCGATTCGACACTTTTATAATTTAATTACTCTTAGGTTTTGTCATGGGCTGATTCGGATCTTTTGTAAAGTACTAATGCTAAATATTGTTCGTTATTGACAGCAAAAGCGTTTTTTTGGCTGTAATTTGACTGCTTTAAAATACATAGTGTTTTTCATTATTAATCGGGTTGCACTTGATGTTACAGAGTCAGTTTTTCCCATTTACATTATCACGTATTGAAAACAAACTTTAAATATCTCGTATCAATATATTCGTTAAACATTGTGCGTAACTGAGCCAACAAGAGAGATACTGCCTTTCTAAATAGTAATTATAATAATTTTTCTTGTCAAACAAACAACATTTTTTGGATCATAATAAATCTACTTCTACAAAAAAGGGAAACCTTTTTTTATAATGTCCGTGGAGCCTAACAAAAACACGTGTGTATCAAGAAACTTAATAATATTATTAAAAACCCAAAATGTTCTTATTGCATATATTCAAATCTTATTTGGTACATTTCAAGGTGATATCAAGCTCCTCGACATTGTGCGAAGTTACGCGTCTCAAACAGCTGCCTTTGATATTTCTGAGAAAGCTTGAATCTTAATTAAAACTTTGAACATCTTGCTTGTATTTAGATGGCATTCTGTATACGCTAAACATGACGTCTGAGTTCGTTTTCGGGTTAGGATTTGAAACGATGTAGCAAGGGAGTAGTTGGTCAGAACAAAAGGTTATAATTAATACGAGTACGAGTAGATAACTCAACGCAGCTTGCAACAATTAAATTAAACTAGTAGAATACTATTGTTCCAGACTTCACCTGTTTACTATATTTAGATGTTGTTTACTATTCAAATTGAACCATTTGATAAGTAAACTCCGTTGTTTATGTTTGAAAACAATAACAAAGTTGGGTTATAAATAAATATGTGCAGGAAACGGTGTCATTATCAGTTGATTAAATCACTATCTTTCCTCATAAGTAAAATTCAAGTACAAACACAAGTAAAACAATATGAAAACAAACCTTTTGTTCTGAAATACACAAGAACTGGTGTAAACGTAATTAACAACTACATCGTGTATTTTGTTTGTGTATTATCTTGTTTTGAAATAGACTCCGAACCACGCATACTGGAAACTGGAAACTCTGGAGAGGATGTATTCCATGCTGTGTAATCTACATTCTACATTCACTGTAATATTTTAAAGGGAAATAAATTTCATTATTTCATCATGTAAGTAAGCTGGTTTTACTAATATTATGCTTAAACGCTATGCCAGGAATGATATTTTGAAATAAATCAATAATTTGGTCTAAAGAACATGGTTAAAACCCAAACGTAATAGCAAAGTTTACATTATCAACATAAGTTCCTTAGCGTCAACAAAAGTTAACAGACACCCCAAAATTCCTCAATATGTACGTCACGGTGCGGGGTGCAATGGTTAAGGTTGTGGGGGTGTGCAATGGTTAAGGTTGCGGGGGTGTGACGGGGGACGGGGTTGACAGAACAAATACTTGAGCTTGACATCACTTCCCTCTAAGCCACTGAAAATATAGCTCTCCCCCTTCCATCCACCTACTCAAGTCTCGTACTTGCAATTATGTTTACATACTGAGCATTTGCATACTGAGAACATTACAAGGAAAGTAAGTAACCTGGAAGTATATATGTAACATGGAAGTAACTTGGAAAGTAAAGTACATGGAATCGAGTCAAGTTCGGACGAAAAATGAAGGTTTTAGGTAGGTCTAAGAGTTTGTTTAAAAATCTCGTTTATTTTACAATGCTGTGGACTGAAAAGCTTGAGTAAGAAATTATGTGGTCATCCAAACACGGACTGTTATCTTCCGCGTTTATACATTTATCAGCTGTGTTTTCAAAATTACTTACTCGAGACATTTTAATAGCGTACGTACATCATGTAAAAGTATTGTACTACATTTTAATCAACTCATTATACTATAATTTAAATAGTATCCTAGCAAAGACGACAACAACATCAACAACATTGATACACTACATCGAAATCACCAAAACTGTCACTAAACAACATTCCTACAACGTTGAATCAAGCCGTTGTGTCATACTTTTACAAAGTTGTATTTTAACACATTTAAAAAATATATCGTTCAAAGCATTGTATCGTACAACACTTCATCGATGTGGATGCGTGGACGTGGTTTTATGGATTGCATTTAATTCTCAACAAAAACTAATATCGTGCATTAGATAAAACGTTTGTTACAAAACGTGTTGGAAAAGAAAGTAACTTTCTACCAAGATTTTAATACAATATGAGAGTTCTCCTTTCGTAAACCTACAATTGATTATGTGAGACGTATTGCGTATTAAACGCTTAATAAATGAGAAATTTTAACTTATTGTGTCCGGGCTTTAATAACCATACGTGTTTATGTTCTGGTACCAATTAAATAATGTTTTCATTCAAATTTAAAAACACATGTTTACGTCTTGTAGGTAGATGACACAGCAAACACAAAAGCTTGCACAGACATGACATTTGTAGATACAACGTTGTTTTTAGCGATTTTGTCACTCTTTTATTCGTTGTAAATCACAACGTTTACAGTTTAAAGTACTTTTTCCCAAGCTAACAAAACAACGTTAAGGATCCATCAATGCAACATTCCTGCAACCAATCCTGAAGAAGTCATTTCGATAGAGTCACAGCTAATGAGAGCATCGACAGTTGAAGTTTCTGTCAAGTTAAGTTCTGCACAGTGTTGCAACACTGATGAAAAATTAGTATTTTGTATTTTCTAAAAGTTGTCTTCTATCAGTTAACGTTGTAAAACTTAACATTTATAACAGCAAACCAAAAACTGAAAATCCAATTCATATTATCAATAAAATTAATGTCCATTACATATTCTCTCTATTGTGTCTTATTGTTGATACAATATAATGTGGTTTTTTAACATGTTTCAACGTTGTGATTTGGTTAGAATGTTGGTACAACTTTGTCCAACTCAACTTTTCCAGACTCAACATTCTACCCAAATCACAACGTCGAATGTTTGCTGTGACGTTAATAGTTACGAGTATTAGACTCAGACAATAAACAGTATTGTAAACTACGTTAGACCAAACGTAGCTGGAAAACTAGCTGGAAATCAGCAGTACCGCTTGAAACATTACACAGTGTGGAAAACCAGTTTGAAAACGCTTCGATATTTTATGAACGGGAAGAGGTAGACCAATGAAACCTTGCACCTTGTTCAAAATAAAATTTTCTAAGAATTGTATGACATTTTCATAGTTTTTCAGCGCGTGGAGGTCGTCCCGACCAGGGATTGATAAGACATTTTAAAAGTAAGTCTATGTCGAGTTTGGTATCAAAACAAAGCTCTGCTTGAGTGAAATTGAATCCAGCAAAGCTTTAATAAACCCGAGTTTACAATTCTTTCATCAATTATTTGAAGTTATTTAATAGTGTAAAACGTCCATATTTTTGGACAGGGTAAACCTTTTGAAGTCAAATTTGTGACATTAAATTCTACTTAAATAGAGCTTTATTTTGATACCAAACTTGACATAGGCTTACATTTAAGATTTTGTACCAACTTCTGAACGGGACGTCCTCAGCGTGCTGATATACATTGAAAAGGCCATAAGATTGTCAGAAAATTTTATTTTGAACGAGGTCCAAGGTTTCATTGGTCTACGTCTTCCTGTTCAGAAAATATCGAAGCGGTTTCAGACTTTTTTCTACACTGTATACAAATATACGAAAGATCGATATATACTCAAAGCTATATTTTTTCAATTATGAAAAGTTAATAGAAAAAATTAATTAACTTTCTTGAGCAAAGTAACTTTTTTAGTACCAAGCAATATGGCCTTAGAGATAGTTTAAATACCGAAAATGCTTTAGAAGGTTTTATGGAAATTGTTGATATCGGTTTGAATTCAAATAAAAAAGTAAGTGGAATGTTCTTGGATATAAAAAACATTTGACACAGTGGACCATCAATTTTTTTAAATAAGCTTCAAAACTGTGGTATAATAGGTAAAGTTCATAGTAGGTTTGTTAGTTATCTACAAAAAAGAAAACGATGTGTAAGAGCAAACAATACATTCAGCAAAATGGGTCACATTAACTACTGTGTACCCCAAGGGTCAGTCCTCAGAGCAATATTATTTTCAATTTACATAAATAACCTATGTAAGGGTAGTTTTAAGGGCACGTTAATATATTTTGCCGATGACACAGCTCTCTGCTATGTCCGCGATAGCTGGTAAGAGGTAAAGCACGCAATGAATGAGGATTAAAACTCTCTTTAATGGTGGTTCACAAAAAATCAAATGCTGTTAAGTCCAGAAAAAACAAAATTCTAAACTTTAGTCTCAGAACAGAAGTTAATTTTAATAATGACATTGTTTACAAGTTTGCTGCGTGTTTAGGCAATCCAGCACGTTGCTCTTTAAAATGTGCTAATGTTGGTCAAGCCGATAACATTTAATACCTCGGAATTATTCTCGATCAAAAATTAATACACATATACAACCTCAAACAAAAATTGAATAACGTAGTGAGATACTTTTATTTTTAAAGAATATGTGCAACGAGAACATTTTGAGAACACTTTATTTTTCATTAATTCGTAGCAGTATAAATTATGGGCTGTTCTGCTGGGGAGGTACGTACGAAACCAATATAAATCCAATTTAATTACAACAAAAAAGGTTTATTCGTCTGATTGCAAAAAAGAACAAATTGGAACCATCACGCCCTTTGTTTGTTAATCTTAAAATTTTACCTATCAAGTACATGTTTGTTTGCAATGTTCTTAAACAATATTTTAGTCTCAGTAAACTTGTGACAAAAAAATTAATAACATATAAAAGTAAGCTAAGAAGCACAATTATTAAATACAATTGCATTAGCCACAAGTTAAAAAAATCTTTGAACATGCTTTGCAACTTTTAGTATAATGTTAGTTTATAATGTTAGTCTAATGTATTTAAAAGTTGTATGTAAATGCGTTGTAACCATTTTTGTATTTATTTCAAGAATATAAATAATATTCTTATTCATAATAATATGTTTTGTTTAATCTGAAGTAAGAAATGATCGTCTTTAAAATAATTCCCAACTCTTGAAAATGGAACTCTGTTCATATGTAATAAAAATAGCTCAAAAATAATATATTATATGTACTAAATAACATCTAAATACAAGTAAGATTTAATTAAAGTTAATTAAGTTACGATTTATCTTAACATCTAAATAAAAGTAAGATTTAATTAAAGTGTGAGCTTTCTTTAAAGCAACAAAGACAGCTGTTTCAGAAGCGTGACTTCTCACAGTGTCGGTGAACTTGATATTAAATCTTGAAATATGCCAAAAAAGAGCTTGGAACGCAAGGTGTTGACTTGTAGTTTAGTCGCAAAAAAGTTACTAGAGTTCCTCAAAACTAATACTTTATTTTCTATTTTACACTTGTTTGGTTTTTCATAAATAAATCAAATATTTTTTAATGACGCCTTTCAAAATATTTTAATTTTTAAATAACACGTTACGAGTTATTAGTTTAAGCGTTAAGGATAAACTGTTAAAGCTATGTTCATACTTAAAGGAATGTCCATTCTAAAGGTTCGTTAGTTTCCGCTGTGCGTTGATAGTTTGCTCCAATGATCAGGATAAAGCCTTTGTTCTGAAGATAAAGAACTAGTTCTGCTAGGGTACACTCTGAAATAAGACGCATATCTTTGTGTATAATCTCCAAGTGCACAAATCATTGATGAACTACTTGTCAAACATTTAACAAATCATTAGCCTACTAATTTTTCCAGAATGAAACTATTTTAGTTTTATCGAGTTTAAAGCTAGTTGAGGAAACCCCAAAAGTTCTGCCAGTAGTAGAGAAGAAGTACTCATATGTTCCAATTCAGAAAAAACATAAAGAGAGAAATAATTGCCCCAAGCCAATAAACCCGTCTGAGCAACACACTTGCTCCAGTTTCTGAGTAGAGTGTTCTTCACCTTTACATCTTGTATAATTTCTAGCAAGGGAAATAAAATTGTAAAACAACACTAAAAACAAAACAAGTTTAAACTATTGTTGTGGACATTTTCTATCATTAGTAGATTATGTAAAAAACAAACACTATAAAATGCTTGTATGAGGCCTTTTAAATTCGTTAACCCAAGATAATGTAATTAAAATTCAAAATTACACTAGCAAAAAGAAATCCTGCTGCATCTAACAAGTTGTGTTACCATAACAGCTCACCGCTCCTTCAAAAATTAGAATAAGTATACGTTATCTATCAAGTTGGCAAAGATAAAAAAAGCTCGCAAAGTGTCTGCAAATTTGTGTTTATAGTTTGTATTTGCAAGTGTGTACGAAATCACTAATTTATTTCGTAAACTTCCTTATTTCAAGAAAACAACCGTCTTTGTCTTCTAATTAATAAAATGTCACGGAGCTATAATGGTTACTGTAAATACACCAAACAAAGGTTTAAAAATTCGATACAAGTTAATTCAGAATGCCAGTGAATTTACAATAATTATTAACTAATTTAAGCACTTTAATTATGAAGCTTAAGGGAAATAAGACTCAAAATATTAAACTGAATATTTAAATACTTTGATTACTGTTTTAGACACAGCAAGTGTATTTGAACTGCAATATTGCTTACAGCGTGAGTACACGGAGGAGATCCTATGGTCTTCTTTAATTCTTCCCAAATAAGAACGGTTCTCTCAAAATTAATGATAAAGCTACTTATAACGATAATATTTATAATATTATTAAGATCACTTTACTTCAGAATACTTTGCTAAAGTGAGAAGACTTGATCAAATAACTTTATTACTTATCCAAAGAGCTTACACTAATGACCTCCGCTGTAAGAGGTGTTGTGCTTGTTTCTTATAAAAGTAGTTTTCAATGTTCATACGCTCAACTGTCGATATCGTATTTCAATTCAAGTTACTAACTGACCCTTTCGTTGATAAGAGTTTTTTTTCGATAACAAACCTTTATTTTACAATCTGCTATTTACATTGGATAACAATAAGTAAAAGCTATAACGTATTATGGCATGAGTAGTTACGAGTAGATTTATTAAAATCTTGAATCTTTATCAAAGGTAATGAAACGGTAAAATCTATGGATGACTGTGATGTTGTCCAGAAGGTTGATTGCCAGTTGGTTAGGAGGAGAGTCCAATTTATTTAAGTATTTTAAGGTTGAATATACAATTTCCTCAGTAATGTAAGGCATTTTTAGATCTTCATGAATTGTTTTGTTTGATACTAACCATGGCGATTGAGTAAGTTGTCTTAAAACACTTAGATTGGAATCTTAGTATTATGGAGATATTTGATATCATAGAATTTCCAAAGCCAATACAACTAAAAGCCATCCGTCTTCAGAGGACTACACTAACTAGGAACTACATTTAATTAATATCTGAACTTAAGAACTAACCTAGGACTATTCCAACCAATATTTTAAAATAGCGCTACATCATGAAAATTGATGGCTTGTCGAAAATACAATTACAAATATGAACAAGTAAAACGAGGACACGTTATAGGGATAAAAACTACATGTTAGCCTTAACATACAATCAATAGCTGAAAAACACAGAGATGTGGTAAGTAGTTATTAATTGAAAGGATCTCACCCAGACTCGGACCACGAACCTCGCACTACGGGGGGCACGCACTAACTAACATCCCTGTAGGCCGGTAGTTGACAGCCCGGTCTGTGGCGTCAAAAGAAACGTTAGGAGTAGTTTCTCCGGAAGTGGCTGGAAAAGTCCGTTCTTTCCTTTTACTTAATTGCTCTCCGCCACTATTATGAACTTTCAAACTAACATAAAAGCCTAAGTCCAGATATTAAAAAAACTTTATAGATAAATAATTTGTTGTTTAAAGAAAGTTTTCATTTTTTACCAATAAGCCAGTATAATTTGTTTAATTTTAAATTTAACTGTTGTCTTTTAGTCTAGATGTGAGTACGCCATGTAAGTTTTTGATCAAGATGAAGGATATTACACAACTGAAACGAGGAATTCCTATATTATTCAAAAGTATTATTGGACATATTATCTTTGTTCAAGGTGAAAGTTATGCGGGATGATTTTACGTAGTTTATTTGAATTCTATACTTTTTTTATCCAGTTTTCACACAGCATTTAATAGTCTTTAAGATTCTCTGATGCTACTACATAAAACAACAGTGTCATTGGCAAATTTTGCTGTGGTGGTTTCTGGAGTTGTAGGAATATCTGAGGTGTAAATAGTGTAGATAATTGGTCCCCTTCCCCTGGGGCACTCCAGACTTGATAGGTTTTAGGTCTATTAATTCATTTTCTAATTTTATTTGAAAGTATCTTCTACTCAGGTATGAATTTAATATGTTAAATTACAGATGAGGTAATGTTTTTTAAGTTTGAATAACAGGCCAAGATGCCATACTTAATCATGCCTGACTCACATCCAAAAGGCAGCGGAACAATTTCTTATCTCTTCTAGAGTATTTTCGATTACCTTGATGATACGATGAACCTGTTCAATTGTTGAATGTTGTTTTCGAAAAGCAAATAAATGATCAAGAACTACATTTTTATTTTGAATAATGGGCACCAATCGTTTTAGGAACATTTGTTCGAATAATTTGGATATATTTGGAAGTAAGCTTATTGGGCGGTAAGAAGATACGTCACAAAGATGGTTCGCCTGGTTTTGGAATCACAACAATTTGAGCTACTTTACATTGGCTGGTAAGTATTCAAGTCTCAATATCGCATTGAAAAGGAAAGATATGAAGATAATACCTTTTCTTAGTAGCTCATTCAAAATATTTCCTTTATAAGATCATACGCGGGTGATTTCTTGGGATCAAGTTCTTTCAATAACGTGTCTCGTACTTCAGTAGAAGTAAACTGTGGGATTGGCAAGGATAATTGTAGAAGACATTCTAGGTAGTTGAGGACGTCTGTTGTATGGCTGAAATACTGTTGAGAAATGATTGGTGAATGCAGCAGCTTTTTCATTGTTACTTTTGGCCCATGATCCATCGATATTTCAATAGGTGGATTGTATTGTTTAGGTTTTTTTAGATATTGTGTGCCTCTCCACAGCGAGTAATCAGTGGCTTCATTTTTATATTGATGAAAACTTGTTTAAGTGTTCTAGCGGTTGGATTAAAATCTTTTTGGTCAAAAGGAATTCTTGTTAACTGCCATGTTCGTCTAAGTCTCTGTTTTTCAGCTGTTAACCTTTTTATTTCTACAGGGCAACTGTAGAGTGAAACTATGTCTTTTTGTACTCTAGGTGTAGCTTTACAAGCCAATTATTGAATTACTGTATTGAGGAGATAAACAGCATCTTCCAAATTAAGTTCAGTTTTAAAGGTGGCTGTAAGTTTATTTTTGATTAAATAACTATTTAAAGTGATTCCTGTCAGTTGTTTTATTAGAAAGAGAGGGTGGTTTTTCTTTTGGTATAGTTTTTGAGCAGACTGATGAGGGATCCAGACTAGACTTTATGGTTAGGTAATTATGAGACAGATTTTTTGTAACAAAGAAATCAAGCAGCTCAGGGATTTTATTTCGGTCTGTGGACCAGTATGCTGCTTCACCAGTAGAAATGCTCTCCAACTGGTTATCAACAATAGTTTGGTACAATACACGCCCTCGAGGTGTTGTTACCCCAACTGGGATATTTGGCATTGTATAGTAGTCACCTCCTGCTATAAATCTTGTACCAAGAGTTTTAAAGAAATCTTGAAACTCTTGTTTACTTGTTACAGAGAAAGGTGGACAGTATATTGCTGAAATGGTTATTAAACCAGTATTGGTGTTAGGCACTACACTTGAAGCTTGAATATGGTTCAACTTTTGGAAGTTCATAGTGTCAGAGTCTGCTTTTGATAATTACAGCAGCTCCACCACGAGCCTTATTGTTAGGATGATTAGCATGGTATAGGTTGTAGTTAGGTATATTGAAATAACTTTTGTCTGTGAAATGTGTTTCTGTTACCAATAGGATATCTAGTTATGTTGTTTGAACAATAAAGTTACTTCTTGGAAATTTTATACCAAGCCTTTAGCATTCCACAGGGCAATATTTATTAAAGAATTCATTTTAGTTCAATTTGGCAGTGGGGCTTGAGAGTAAATTTAAAAGATAACCAATATTTGTTTTGACTGCTGGAAAATAACTTGTCAAATTTATCGAAAAATTGTTGAATTGACGGCGAACAGCTCACATCAGTGGGGGTGAGATTGTCAATTTTTGGATTTGTGGTTTTGTGCATTTGAGTAGTTATGTTCAGAACTAGGTTTAAATCACTAAATCGATAAATCACTATTTGAGATGCCGTCCACTCTCATGAGGGTATTTTAAGGCAAATATGTGGTGAAAGATGAGTGTGATGAGTGGTAGTAATGAGTTATGAGGTGTAGTCTTGTTACAAACTAAGCCCGACTCTTCCTTAGAATGGGTCATTAATTAATAGCCCTATGACCAATGGAAATACAAGGACCAACGGCTTAACGTGACTTCCGAACCACTCATGTGATGGTCTGATATGTCTAAACGATGGTGGGAGTTGATGCGGGTATCATCAGATGATCACTGAGACTATCTGAGCCGCTTTAGACCTATATTATCCTCAAAACCTGACCTCCATGAAGCTGGATTATTAGGATTGTTGGGTAGGCTTGATTTTTAGCGGTTTTCTGAGGTTGTGGGAGCAGAATTTGCCTTTTCAGCATTAATTTGTTTAGCTCTGAGAGGGGGAAATTATCTTTTTTTTATTGTTTTATAGACGACAGTCTTTATAACTAACTGGGTGTTAGCCCCCACACAAAGCGCAAACAGATGGCGAAGAGTTGTTTTTTGAACATTTAGAAGTCTTGTGCATTTGACCACATGTTACACATTAATAAGAGCGTCTACAACAGGTTTTAGTATGACCATCTTTTACATTGCACGACTTCCTTTGTGATTCTTGGAGGCTCGAATAGTATATTTCATCACTAGGTCCTAAAGTGACGCTTTTTGACACGAGGTCAAGTTAACGTCCGAGACTCAGCCGAGGACGTAAATGACCGAGGGTCAAAAAGACACTTTCGGGCCGAGTGATGAACGATATTTTTTGTCATGATACAAATAATAATAAGAAATAAATGTCAAGAAATGTTTTAATATTTTAAACAATTAATAAGTAAACATTGTTTTGAGCTCAACAGTTTGAATTATAATGTTTTGAAGTAACAGCTGTTGATTTACTAGCTGATTTACTATACGTCAGTGTTAAATTTCAAAACAATCAAAACAAACTCGTTGAACCAGCTGATGTCCATGCCACAAAAGATCATTAAATGATCTTTTCTCCCTAGGGAGAAAAAGATCATCGAAACAATACTTTATTTACCTGGGTGTAAAAGTGACACTTTAGCACTGTCAATACATGTGTCTAAAGCAGCTGTTTTCAGAGCAGTATTACAAAAAGATATTTTTGCATTTAACAAGTAATTGATGTCAGATATGTCTTTGTTATTATAAGAGGGTTCTATATCAATGAACATATGCATAGGAGCCTTGGCTTGGTAGTGTCTAGCATTGATTATGTTTCTTACCTTGTGTCCTATTTGTTCAAGTGAGTTTTTGATTTCTTCTACATCCACCGAGTGGTGCATGTTTTTGAGAACAACTCGGTACGCTCTGTCTTTCTTTAATTGGTAGGTATGGAAGGCTCTGTTCATTTGATCGAGGGCATGAACAACGTTTCTGTAGGCAGCAGTCTTCATTAACATCAGTTTTATTTTATTTTCAATTATACATTTTTAAGAAAATTCTTTTGGGCCAAAGCGTCAGTAACACATTTTTCCATTGATTTGACATTGACCACATTGGGAATAAAGATTGGAGGAGGAATTACTTCCGTTGCTGGTATGTTCCAGGCACAGTTTGCTGGGCATCTAAATTTTTACTCAGAGGTTCAAATCGGCTTTGGAGCTTTATGCTATTTTCTGTTTCACGTTTATGTTTTTTACTTCTTAAATCACTGTCATTTTTTTCTTCGTCGTTATTATTTCTCTTTTTTTCATGTACTCAGAAAAAAGTTTGCCATCGTATTCATTTACATTTTCGTTATCCATTTTTCGAGTTATCCATATCAACAACTATTCTCCTATTTCGTTTGTTGCTATTGTAGGATCAAACGTAAACAAACAATGTTTTGAGGTTAGCTTTTGAAGGCGGAACAAAATAGTCAATTTAACAATTACCACTCAAATAAGCTACTTTTAGCTTCTACATAATAATAATAAAGAATAGTATTAATTTTAGAAAACAAGTATAAATGTGTGTAACAAACAAGAATTTCAAAAACGTAAAAATCACAAAGATGAAAACCGTTGTGATTACACTTGAATCTCTTACACCGAATCTACACTTGAATTGTAACAGCTAACAATTCGATAAGAGTATTAAAACTAGTTACAACCAGAGGGTTAACGTGTAGTTTTCATATCACAAATGGTTGCATTTTACGTGGAAATCCTGATTGTTCGGTTACATCTTTGAACAAGCGTCCTACGAACTTTCTGTCTATGAAGTGTTTGAAAAACTCTATTAAATAAACGCCACTATTTGAATATAAGCATACTTTTACGGCAAGGAAAATTTGCCAACACAACTGCAACCAAAGTAATAACTTCGATAAGTACAAATTAGCCCATATACTCCTGAAATGCATTTGTGGTTTTTTATTTGCGTGTAATTGTTACTATTTCGCTATGTACTATGATAATTATTGAACTTAGATAAAGCTTTGTCAAAATAACTCCAAAGCCCAGTTAAGTCAGTAAAATAAAACTTTAAACAGTTTTTTTAGGTAAAAAATAAATTAAAATAAGCAAGGGTATAGTGAAACAGCACCTAGTAAGGTCACCCGTATAGGGATGGATATTCCGTTAGTTAAGGAAGATTCATTATACAGTTCAGTTTTATGACTTCAGATCCAATCACACTGGACTTTACAGCTTAGCTAGATGGAAACCTTTAACTCACGGTTGACTTGGGCCATTACGAGTATTTTGCCGAGATTCAACGTTGGCAGGTTTTACTAAATACAAGATGCGTAAAATTTAAATAGTACCTTACATAACGTGTAATAAAAAGGTATTTGTAACATTGAACACCACAAAATAATAAGATTTTTGAAAGGAGGTTGCGCGAGTACCAACTTGCATGAGTAACTATAAAATAGGAGTAATGTTTGGCCTTGAGATCTGACTTTCATCATACGAAAGTAACCAGACAGCTGGTCTTCAGAATTCTTCAGAAATCTTCAAAACTGGTGTCGTAATAGTTTTACCACTCAAAACAAACCAGACAATAAAGATGACAAATCGGCTACTGAGGATGACTCTCTACAGTGAGGTCGAAACGTTTTGCAGTGACTATATTTCTACTGTGACGCGGTGTAAACCGGAAGCCTTAGATCTTAGTGATGACACCGGCCGCGATTGCTTAAGAGTTAAGAAAATCAGACAATGCTTAAGTAAAAAAGGAATAACGGAAACATATTACATTTGTCGTTTAAACTACAAGCATCTAGCCGTTTAAAATACTCTTAAGAACTTAATACCTTATTAATGCGAACGATAAAACCCAGGACCTTTAAAGTGGTAATCGGATGATCTAAAGGTTCCTCTATACAATATAGAAAGAAGTGTTTGAGGTTAAATACTACTTTAGTTCTTTTTAAATAATTTTAATTCTTGAAGATTTTGATTTTAAACAGGTGAAAATTAAAACTTTATAAATATAAAGAGGTGCAGAAGTCGGAAACCCTAATAACTATTAAAATAGATATTGACATGAGTCTCTTTGTTTAAAGTTACCCAGGGTTCTAATGGCGTATTTTTGATAAATAAAAAATCATCAATTTGAGTTCATGGCACAGTCTTCTAATCCATAAATGAGAATGGATGGTACCATAGTAGATAATTGATACCATTTTTAAGCTTCTTGAGAACATTGACTAGCTAGTTTTTCCAATCATTGTTACTTCAATTGATTTCAACGGCCAGGCGTTCATAGTTTGTATACAGAACCATAATGTTTTAATTTTATTTAGTCAAGTAGTTAGCTATATTGTTATATCGATAACAACTTTGAAACAGAAATCGATTAAGAGATAAAATCTTATTCAAAATTATCAACCTAAATAACCATTTCGCCTGTGTCATCCCTAAACAGCAGACAGCATTCAACGCGTCATCACTTCACTACAGTGTGTCCACGAGTGTGGCTGTGTGCAGTGAATTCAAAGGCAACAGTAGTGTAAAGGTTGTATTGAGTACACTCTATAACCTGCCTGTAGATAGAGCTTACGCAACCCTCTTACACAGGACCAATGCCGTGCCTGGCCTACTCTGGTAATCTCGCTTTGAAGTTCTGCTGATAGTGTTCAACAGTATCACATGCACCTTGTCCATCAAGCTCATCGGTAATTATTTCAGATCTGGTTGCTTTAAAGTTGAATAGTCGAATATTGGTACTAAATCACATTGAACACAGAGAGCTTTTACATTTAATGATTGTGACTTAATCATAAAGTTAAACCTATGGTTGTAGTTGATGCAAAATTAATTTATTTTTAATTGAATGTCATAAGCTTAGCTCAAAACCGTTAGTATCTAGGTTTATGGATTTTCTATGAAAAGAAACGCAAATAGTTTTTAATTTAACACTAAATAAGGTTAAAATATTATTTAAAATGGTACAGCAGAACAAAAATATATTTTTAATTTTTTTTACACTTTTTGAAAAGGAGTGATACAAACTACCAACTAGAGTAATTATAAGTTGCAATTATTAAGAAAGAAACAATACAAAAATATTTATTTCCTAGGAACGAGTTCTCCGATTTCAAATGACATTTTAATATCCTTTTGTTCAAGATAATCCGATGTCTCATATTCTAGTTTTGACCGCTTCAAAAGGTGTCCACTTTCCTACAGACTTCAACTGTCCACAAAAGTATATATCTTGGACTTTTAAGTTCACATACTATCTAAAATTCATTTATAAACACTCTTATCACATTTACAAACGAAATCACCCTGAAAATTTTGAAGGATCGTATGATAAACAAAGCTATAACCTATATAAACTATTATAGCAAAGTCATTTTGTGGTTCCGTAACGTCCCCTTTAGCTGTATTGTTTATTAGTTTCATTCCTAACAATAATAAATGACCTATAACAGTGAAATTTTACTTAAATAAAAGAATCTTTAGTTATGAAGATGAGTGGACATTGCTTGAATCGGTAAAGTTTGCTAATTACTAGCAGTTCCAATTTTCTGTCCGAATAAGTAATCCAAACAAAATCAAAGTAAAAAAATACTATTACTATTTAATATAGCAAAGACAATTTCAAACATACCATGAAACCAAGTTGTGTTAAAAGTTTCTTCAAGTGTTCAAACAAATACATACAGTATCGTTTTGAAATTAGTTAACAACTATGCAGATGTAAGAGTTGATGTAATATTTACCAAAGTTAAAGGTTTACTAAAGTTGCTAACCATTTGACTCCCTCAGGGGACGTTCCTTTGCAGACTTAAATCCTAGCGTGTTCACTGCCGGCGACAAGCACTTGCTTCGCTACAAAACCCAGACAGCAAGATTTACAAGAACAAGACAAGTGACAAACACATGACAAGACTTTTTTTCATGTATGAATCACTATTTTCGGTACTCCTAAATGTTGTACAAGTGACGTTACAAGATTTAAATTGTTTAACAATGCCATGTATTTCATCGTTTGTGGCATCATGTACAACATCGAGTAATGCATATGATGAGTCCTGGTGATATACAACATAGACTATATTACATCTTTGAAACATTGTAGTCGGAAGAATTTTTAGGGAAGTTCGTTTACATCATGAACAGCCCAACATTAGGTAAATACCAAACCAGGCCGTCATGCAGCTAAGTACTAACTAAGCGCCGCTGGCATGAGTGAAGCAAATTTACTTATAGTCATAAGGGTTACAAGGTTGTTCTCTCAACCACAGCCTCGCCTCAGCCTTCGGCCTCAGACTGACGACGCCTTTGACTGTACGTTATCTACATACCTACATACAAAACTACATACCATGAAGGGAAGACTTATTTCAAATTTCATTACAATTGAACTACTTATTACGCTGTTATAGCGAAATCCACTTTTTGGCCCCTATTTTTCAATGACTCATTGAATTTTCATATGTGTTGTACCCCCTTAGAGTAGTTCCAGTAGTCCAATTTCTCTGGCTAACGAACTTGAC
The DNA here is from genome assembly GCA_018831715.1 of Matsumurasca onukii. NCBI lineage: Eukaryota > Metazoa > Arthropoda > Insecta > Hemiptera > Cicadellidae > Matsumurasca > Matsumurasca onukii. The sequence goes on from CM032059.1 coordinate 58,263,877, forward strand.
CGAGAAATTTACAACAGGCACATTTGTACCGAATTTCATCAAAATCAAACAAAAATAATACCTGTAGAGAGTACACACATATATACATTTGTACATAAAGTTTTGAAAAATGAAGGGTTAGGATTGGTGCTCATTTCATAGTCCTGGGTCTGGGCCTTACCTTGATGTTGGCATGAATATCTCATTTTTCCAAAGGAAATTCTCTAATTGAGGATAGAAGGAGGAAATGGAGGTAATGGAAAAAGAAAAGTGGGATTAAAGTGAGGAGAGAAAGAAAGGGAAGTGTTTATGACGACCGTCTGTCTGACAGCCTTTATGGTTATATTGTACTCTGACTTTGTGTTCAGCTTGAGAAAATATGTTCTCGTTTCATTCCCGTATGTACTAAAAATACTGCATTTTGAATGGCACAAGTTTCTGAACTGCTAAAAGTCAATTTAAGGTTATTGTAAAACTTATGGGAAACTCAGAAGGTTCACAAACACAAAGGTTAATAGAATTTGTATTCTTAAAATATTTGAGAAAGCTGTTATGTAAGGAAATTGCAGAATGAAACATTTGAAGTATCAACGTTGTTGTTTGAGACTATTAAACTGTTTACATTCATGACTTGACTCGTAACCAGCTGACTTGGTATTGTTCCTTGGGGAAGCTTTCACCGTTACTGTTCACAGTTTCTCCCAACTTAACACGTAAATATAATAAGGTGCTTGAAAAAACCTGATTCTCAAAGCCATTTTAAACGTGTGATATTTTTCAGAAAAGGTTGACTCAGGGATACAAAGGATCAAAGGAAAACAACTATAAGAAAACTAAAACACCATCCAAACTTGTACATGTTTTTGTTGATCATAGAGATCGAAAGTAATTTTATATTAATATTTGATCGTCGGGTTACTACCAAGGGATTTTAAAATGGGTCAGGTTTGGAGTATTGCTACAGTGAGAGAAAGTTGAATAAAAAGGTATTGGTTTAAGTTGATGCAGAAAGTAAAACCTATTTAATTTGTCACACTGGTGGCTTGAATGAGATCACATATTTCACTAATAGTTCAACATCAAGCAAGAAACCTTGAACTAGAGAAAGCTTTTTCATTATACGAAATAAAGTAAACAATTCATAATTACAACTTTTGCAAAATTCATGAAAATGTGGTGATAACATGGGCTATTATTTATTTGTTCATCCTTTTTTACTCTACACTCCCCTAAATGTCTTTGAGGGTAACAACAAAATGTAAAACCTATCTGCTTTACTGCCGATGCAAAAGAAAGGTTTCACTATTTAAAAAAAGTGTTAGTGTGTTCCCCGAATTTTTAGGCAAACTTTGAATGTTTAGTTCTCTTATTTCATCCTTAGACCAAAAAGTGTAACACCTCCTGGGGCTATCGAAACGTCAAAATAAAGGTAACACTTTCCGCTATAACATTGTTCAGTAAATTTTGTTATACAGATAACCTTAGCACTCCCCCGGGCTCGAAACCCACTTTTTATACTTTTTATACACTTTAACTTTTTATACTTTGACCAACAATTCAATACAAGTATATAAAAAGTGTGACTGACGTATTGGTTTTTTCTAACAGCCCTTCAAGATTACCCTTATTTGCCGTTAAATAGCCTCAGATGAGACTTTATTCACCGTGCTAAGCTCTAAATGAAGTGAAGAGTGTTTTGATCAAGAATCTTGAATCTTGATTGGCACTTTATCTTTATCACGGCTCTTGAGTCAAGCGGATCGCCAAACTTTTAATGAGCTCATTCTCGTCTACACCTAAAGATTGTTCCGTAGCAAACTTCATAAGCAGTTTAACTACTTAACTGAGCTTTATTATTATGTTTGATAATAAACAAACTTCGGAATATAATGGCTGGATTTTAACTAGGACAAAGGCTGAAGGATTATAAAATACGTACGCGTAGATACCGTTTCAAATGTTGTCAAATTCATATTCTCGTTCTTAAAAAGGTTTCATAATTATACGCTATAGATACCCTTTCAAAACTTCTCGTACTAAATGTATAAATGTGCAAATAAAGAACATAGACTATCCGAAGACAAGATAGATGTTCTTCTAGGTTACTGAAGAAACTGAGTAACAAGGTTCGTTTGAGATAATTGATTCGTCAGCTAGTTTACAATTTATCTCAGATCGAATAAATCTTATTAGCAATGGTTTAATCAATTGGTGTATTATTTTACACATGTTTATGGTGTTTATTTATTTTTTGTTCAAAAAACCTTACTTTTTAAGGTATAGAATATAACAAACATTGACAACACTCATAACAACAGCTGTTATAGACTGAGCCTAAAATTTAAAAAGTCCAAGTTGTAAAAACATTTATTAAATAACCAGTTTTCACTGTGTTTTCAAAATAAATTTTCTTTTCATATGCCAAATCTTGAATTCGTTTTGGAAGTGTGTTATAATACATCTTCTGTTTTCTTGATGTTTCGTTGGAAATCTCAGTTATGGTTCATAGACGCATGATTTTTTAGATAAGAATAATCCAAAAGAAACACTAACGATAACCTATACGTATACGAGATGTATATAACGTATACGAGAACTCAACAGGATAGGAACATGTCACTTCACTTAAGGTTGAATAGAAAAGGCAGTTATTTTAACTTGGGTCTTTAATTACTCCTATGGGTATATGTAGAACATAATACACTCAATACAAACAAACAAATAAATGACAAAATGCGAGGATTGGAAGCTTTGATTCTAGTGTATGTAATATACAGCGTGGCTATCATATCACTGGCTATAGATATTCTCGTCTGAACAACTTTTAAATGTCTTGGCGCAATTTGGTACACAATACGACTTTGGCACCCTACGATTGTAAATCTTTAAAAATCGCTTTGTACAAATCTTAGTTTCGTAGTTTAATTTGATATGGACGTAGCGTGATTGAGTAAGTCAAAGTGAGGGTGTGATCGTAGCCAGCAGCTCCGTTAATAAAAATCGCAAAATAAAACCTGCAAAACGTGTGATAGTGAAAGGTTTAAAGCACAGTTAGTGCAATCTATGAACAAGTGTTGCTACTCATAGATGTCGTTCTATGCATGTAGACTATATTGAATGTATGTCTGTGCGGTATATTGCAGCACTAGTGTTTTGTTATAGAACCGATATTGCAGAGCCTGCATTGTGAATTGCTCTTTGTAAACGTATAGAAAGAAACAGATTGTTATGGAGTACACATTTAGCTCTTGCCTTTTCAGTATGGTTGAATTTTGGGTAGTGTTCAGTTAGGGATCGTAAGTGGACTAAGAGTTTTAAAATGGTATATTAAAAAGAGGTTTACTTAAAATTATTTATTAGATTCATTGCATTATAAGTTTTAAAAAAAAATACCTTCTTGATCTTTTGATTTGAGAAATCGATTTCTCTTATAAGGTATTTTAAGTTGAATATGGCAAGAATGGTGCACGAAATGAGTGGTTTTCGATGATGTAGTCATGTTTTTAACTCCAACCGACCAACGGAACGGACCAACGACTTTTGTCTCATCTGCAGCAAGTGCGACACTTCGATGCAAGGGTTTACTCAGGCCCGTTTTCACCTTCAAAATAATTTTTACATTAAAAGCACGATATATTTAGAAACTAGAGAAATTTTCTAAAACGCGGAACCAACGCAAGCGCTTGGTTTGATAATTGGGCATCAGTTGAAAAGAAGGCCCGTTGTTAAGCCAGTTGTGACGTGCGCGGTGTCGTGTGTTCCTTGGGTGGACGGATTCAGGATTTCTCCGAAGTGACGACTGGGGCGGACCCTTAACTCAACTTACGAACCACAGGTAAGGCTACTTAAGCTCGATTGATTTATACAATGTGACTTCACGCAATATGTAAGTAAGTTATGAACACTTACATTCAAAGCAGTTCGTGAATCAGACAATGTAACACAACAAGACACTGTTTGCTTGAGGGAAGCATTTGACAGATACACAGGTACAAGGAATTAGTTCCCCCTCTCTTCTCTCGCTTTCTGTTCTTCAACACAAGAGACAATGCTGTTACACAAGCTTATCTGCTGTTTCTACTCTGTTCACAAGCTTAGCTTATCAACTTAGATGTTGTTGATAAACTGCAGAATTGGTTGTCTAACCTGACCCTGTTATGTGACCGATGAGTGTACAAACTACGGGTGTAAATATTATGTCCATGCACGCTTTATGTTCACTCTTCTTCCAAGAAACATGGGTAAAATAGACTTCTTCGAATTTCATAACTTTTACACAGGCTAACCAGACAATAATCAATAACACACAATATAACAATAATTCTCCTACTGCCTACGTAAAAAAGTATATTTCATTTCTAGGTCCTAAAGTGACACTTTTCAACATAAGGTAAAGTTAACTGACGTTAAATGACCGAGGCTAAAAAGACACTTTCAGATCGAGTGATGAACGATATTTTTTGTCATGATGAAAATAATGATGAGAAATAATTGTCAATACATGTTTTAAATATTGTAAAGAAATTACTTAACAGGAATCGTTCATTCTAATAGGGCTACTAATTTATTAAACAAAGACAAGTCAAAACAAACTCGTTGAACCAGCTGATGTCCATTTTATCATTAAATTATATTGACGCACGACCGGTTTCTAGGGAGCTAAGCCCATCGTACTTTATTTCGTGGTGCTAGCACTATCACCTGTGAAAATAGCTGTTTTCAGCAGAATGACAAAAATACAATTTATTTATACCTCAAAATAAAAAATAAACACTATCTAACGCCACATTGCACTTTGATTACATTGGTGTTTAATTTTTAACAAGTAGTGAAGCCGATCGGAACAAATCCTAAAAGTTGCTTAGCTAAAGAGGAAAATGCAAGTACTCGTAGTTTCAAACCTAACATCACTCGTCTGATATATTGATTGAGTTGCAAAGCATGTGTTTGGTTTGGTTTTGAAACTGAGTAAAGCGATGTGACTACGAAGAGAGAGGAGTTATGTTCAGTTGCAATTACTGAACGTTACACATCTTACCTTCAGTGTTACTGTAACTTGCCTTTGAGCATCGTGCCATTCCTTCCCAAGTCTCTTCAAGAAATTGAAATATTTAAACAAGATTCAGAAGGTACATATTTACATCTATGTACATATCTGGACCTTTAATCTCAAATTAATACTGATCGCATTGAATATATGTGATCAATATTCAAGCAAGTGGGTTTTCCTGCTTAAAATGCATTTCACGTTCTTTATCCAAAGGCATCATTAAGATTACTTAAATTCAGAATCTAAACTACCATAATCAAAACTCAGACGTTCTACAACATAAATATAGTTTGGATTGGAATAGTCTCAGAAAAATTAGGGCCAGTGAAACCTTGGTTATAATAAACCTAATACAGAGTTTTCACAAATAGTTTGTATCTTAAATAGGAAAAAAAAACAAGAAATGTTATGAAAACAGAAGTTGTTTTATTGGAATCTTAACATTTTAAAGTTATTATTTACATATTAAGTACATTTTAATATGACCTCCATTGGTCGCTCTACATACATCTAAACGATGACCTATTTCACCCCAAACGTCGATCAAAATGTCAGAAGATACAGTAGAAAGAGCATTTCGTATTCGGTCCTTTAAATGAGCTAAGTTTCGAATGTTTTCAGAGTAAACTATGTTTTTATATGTCCCCACACAAAAAATCACATGGGGTCAGATCCGGACTTCTTGGAGGCCATGCCACAGGACCTCCCCTACCAATCCACCTGTCTTGGAACTTTTCGTCTAATGTGTCTCGAACAATCTCCTTGTAATGGGAGGAGTTTCATCCTGCTGAAAAAGCTTCATTTTCTATCTCTTCAACATTCTCAAGCCTGTCTAGATAAAAAAAATTTCCATTGATATTCTTCTCTTGAAAGAAAAAAGGTCCTATAACCTGTTCTTTTGACAAACCACGCCAAACATTAACTTTTGGCAAATCTCTCTCTTTCTCAAAAATTTCATGAGGATTTTGAGTGCCCCAAATTTGTACATTGTGTCTATTGACACATCCATTGATGTAAAATGTTGCTTCATCGGAAAAAATTACATAATTTAAAAATGACTCATTTTCTGCCATTTCAATTAGCATGAAAGTGGCAAATTCTGCTCTTTTTTCCTTGTCGGATGGCCTGAATTTTTGAAGAACTTGAATTTTGTAAGCACGCATATGAAGCCTTTTGTGCATAATTTTGTGAATTGTTGTAACCGGTATTCCTAGTTCAAGACTTCGACGAGGGATAGACCTTTTGGGACTCCTAATGCAAGACTGTCTGATGATATCAACTCTTTGTTCGGATTCTGGAGGTCTGCCCGCACTGCGACGTTTTTTTACTGATCCGGTATCAATGAACTGATTATACCATCGACGAATGTTATTTCTATGAGGTGCACCCTTATTATAAATGAATCTAAACCTTCGCTGCACTAAAATCATTGACTTTAATTCACTAAACCACAAAACACATTTTGCTTTTTCTTGATCGGAAAACATTTTTAAGATAAAAACACAACTTTTACTTTATGGACAACAGTAAGGTTGATAACCAAAACAGCTGGTTGGTAGAATATGTAAACAAAACTGTTTGAGCTACCGAAAACGGTGATACCACTCTGAGCGTTTTAACATGTTGTGTTACAGTTTTATATACAGTTAAAACTGCACCATTCTTTTATGAAAACCCTGTATATACTAGGAGCAAAGTACGTACGTGTGGAACCATTTTAGGTTGGTTGAATGTCATGTAGTATAGTATATTTTTTGTTGTGTATAATAATTATTATTTTAGTCTTAAGGCTAAGTGGTAGAGAGGGGTTTAAAGCCTTAACTTCGCCTTTTGATCGATGTATCAATAATATATTAGTAAAATAACATGAAAAACATGTTATGTTAATATTCCTAAAATTAAATTCAACGTAAGTAGTAATAAATTGAAACTGATTGATGAAATAGGTGTGGGCAACATACTGTGTTTACTGGGAAATAGGCTATAAAGGTTAAACCTCAAATTAGGCATCGTGTGTAAAAATATGTGCCTGTGTATGTATTATACAAAAGGTTTTGATTTGCATCAACATCGTTGTGTGGTGCATAGTTTGAGTGTGCGTGGATGAAGTATGTATATTTTACGTTTGCCAGTGCGGGTATTGCAGCACTCACATATGTCATTCATACACACATTCATCGCTAAAAAGTAAATAATTCTCATTGTAAATAATAACAATTACCGTAAATGCTAACCGTGTAATAGGTTTAAATTGATACACAGCCACGCCGTGAAAGGAATAGACACACTAAATTTAACTTTAACCGAGATATGGTAAATTTTGTATTATTTTCGTATTTTATATCTGTTGGTAATAAGTTAAAAGATTGAATGCCAGCTTGTGAAGAAAGTTTGGTAAATAGGTTGTTCTTGTGCTATTGAACACGCAAATCATTATAACAGAATTAAATACCATGCAAAGGTAAGCATTAAAGCAGAACTGTAGGACTTTATCTAAAATGTACGACTTATAAGGGTTAAAAGTTATAAGGGCTCACAAATATTTTCTTTAAAATTCAATTGTCCTAAGCCCCGTACTTTGTCTTTTTTTCAAACCGAAAACGCGTTCGTAGCTTTTATAAGCTTGATGACCACCCCAAAAGATAAGCTCATAATTTAGGTTAAAAAATATGAAGTCATTAGTGTTTAAAAAAACTAGGCACTGTTTGTTAGAGGCTAGAGTTGGATAAATACACAGGTACAAGGAATTAATCTACCCTCTCCACCTCCCCACCCCCTTGTCATCCCGAGAGACAATGTTATTTCACCAGGTTATCAACTGATTGTATCTGCTTATCTTCTCATATCAACTCTAAAGATGTGGATAAGTATCAGAACTGTATTAATTGCATTTACGAAGAAAATTGTAAGAGAGGGACTTATGGATACAAGATTTTGTAATAGTACGGCATCTCTCCGCCACTCGTTCTCGGCGCGTCGGTCGCAATCACGGAATGCGAGACAGGTTGTGTAAACATAAAAAATATATCCGTCAAGTAAAGCAATAAAGGATAAACAACAGCTAAAAAACAAAGAGCCTAGTCCAAAGAGTTATACACCACTGTACTACTGTATTAGCCACGTTAAAATGAACGAAACGACCGACCAGCCCTAGGGGACTGTTACTGGCAACGATTACATTGATAGCTTTCAAAACATTCCGGAACCAAAAGTGTATTAGTCATACATCTATAACACGGATACAACTCGTTTCCCTCGTGACTAACACTAAAACCTTCTTTTAATGAAAAGTACATTGAAAGAGTGACAAGTCTTCCATTAAAGTTAAAGAATTTGTAATTCCCATTGTAGTGTTTAATGTTTCCACGTGTTGTGTTTAATGTTCTTGTTTTATAGGCACTGAAGTTGGCCAGTAAATTTAGATGGTAAAGACATAAACCAGAAGTCTTCAATAAAATTTCATCTCAGATGTCCACGTGTTTTCCTTTTCAACGGATAATGTTATTGATTATCTGTTATTAAAATATTTGTATCGACTTTACTAAGCACCAACAAAACGAGAGTAATTTTTTCCGAAGTCTAGTTTTTCCTACTTAAGTGGTACAAATTACCAAATTGTAGGTAGATAATCCACCGTACGATAAAACGTAAAATTATCCAATTATCTCCGTTACTTTACAAGTTTTACGTCCCACCTAAGGATTCAGCGAAAAGACAATTAGTGCAATGTTTGTATTTTACTTTTAGTCGAAGGAATGTATTCGACTAAGAAGGAAACAGATTATACCCTCCAGCAAAAACTGAGAGTTGCACATCTTACCTTTAGCTTTACTGAAACTTGTCTCTCCAGCTTTGAGAACAGTTCCTGTTTTCCTCATTCCTTCAAAGTTCTGTTTCAGGCATTTTGTGTTTTACACAAAAGACACAGATCTAATACTACCTGGGATGAAACTGGTGATCAACATAGAAGCAATAAGATCATCGATTACTTAAGCTACACTATTTTATTTAGTCTTGCAACTATATTTTCTTACTGGTTACATTGTGATGACGTTGATCCCTGTTTAATTAAAACCTATTTATTATTACAACCAAAGTTGTTTGTGATGTGTGGTTGGCAGTTTGATCATTATTTATGTGGCCAACATTCTGCTTAATTGCATTTAGAAATCACATGCTAGATTAACCCTGGACTATAGAATACAAGGACTGGCTTATTGGAGCTAAAAAGGTTACCCATTCGTGACGTCATGGTGATACCACAGAACATAAATTTAGCTTTTCAGCTGTTTAATTACACAGCTTACACTTGGTCGCTTACACTTTAACACATTTAGGTAAACAACGTAAAATGTCTCATATTTCGTGGGAAATTTTATTTTCTTTATGATATTAGAAGAACATGTTGTTTCGAACTATTCAAAAATTTAATATACTAGTAATATTTGAACACTTGACTTAGAGTTTATAGAAAACGGACTAACGACAGTGGCACCACATAACGTAATTCAGGTTCCCTATTGCAACTTTCGATTTCTGTTACAATTAGCTGATTAGTGTAAATCTAACATTCAAAACCACGACTGACCAATATTATAAGTCACCAGAAGCCGACTATTACATCGGAATGGTATAAAAGGTACTTAAGTTTTTTTTGTCAATGTCGTGTTGATTATATTATAAGTTCTTTGCATATTTAGGCCTCTTAATTATCGAGTCCCTTTTTTATGTCAAGATACAACTTACTATACCTTGAGTAATTAGGGCTATAAAACCGGAGTAAGCGTTCCATTTCCAAGCATAACTGTCGGGCAAATAGCGCGGAATCTACTTAAAGGATTTCAACCAAATTTGCATTCAACAAGATACTTATGATGACCAACTTAAAATTAGCTCACTATATTTGTTACTAACACCAATGTTCAGAACACTTTGGGCAATGCTACAAGTTTCTCCTACCAAATGCAGCAAGAGACATGCGTAAGGCAAGAACAATTCATAAAACAGCACTACTGTAACCATAGTAATTGTTGTATATCCCTCATCTTACAATATTACTGAATTCAATCTACTGTTATAAGATTTAAGCATATACTAAGGTTGAAAAACTACCTTTTAGTTTGTCTAAGCCACTTGCATTCAACAAACGCTTAAAAACAAATAAACTCAGCAAACCCACACAAAACACTCTTCAAACTTACGAGTAACTAAAAGAAGCGTATTGTGTAACAAGGAAAATCTTTATAACAAGGAAAATGCGACTTCTGCACTAAGACACACTCTGTCAAGTGTTTAGTTGAAACTTACCTTTAACATAATTACACTTGTTCATACTAAGCCGTACTGTACATTTTACACCTTGTTGACCTTATTAGAGCGCTGCAAGGGGAGGGGGCTGAAAATGACTCAATTATCAGGACCCTGAGTGGGAAGGAGTTATTCAATTTCAAAGTCCTTTGTGCCTCCAATCTCTTCAGTCTCTTCAACCTTGAGTGTTGGGCTTGATTAAAATATTAACACGCTGGCTTATCATTCAATCTTTGAATCAAATTCAAATGTTAAATCAATATTGTATCGCAAGGGACGTTTAAGGAAGTTATTACTATTCATACATTACATTCTTTATTTTCTTCACATTAACATTCGTATACTGTTTAATTTTTGAAAATGAAAATTTGTTCATTAATCATATAACAAACATTCCCACACTGTGAGGTATAAGAAACATTAACTAGTTTTTAAAAATGCGTTTTCTAAAACCCATCAATGTACACGTTCTATATATATCATTGTTCTCCCTGTCCAAGAAACTAACTTCAATTATATGTTGACTTAAATGAATGCTATTAACATTAGTTTATTTAGATTATAAGCTCTCATTAAATATGAACTGAACAAGAATTAAACTATTGTTAATTACATCAATAATTCAACTCTTTGTAACTTTAAAATGAAAATGACGTACGTAAGGTTCCCGTATGATCAAATCTCGTACTTTTGGTACACAAAATATGAAACTCTTGCATAACTTCCAAAGCTAAGTACATCTACCAAGCTTTACACACTGCACAGATTCTTGTGGCTATTGGTCTTTGTGTACTGCTCATGGGGGATTTACATACGGATCTGTCAGAAGAAACTCTTAGATTAGAGCATTGGTTGTGTTGCACACTTAAATAACGTTACCAAACAGTAAAAACGAGTTATTGAATTATTGCAGCTGATAGCTTTACAGTAAACGGCATGGCGGATGTATGTACTGTATTTTAAATGTTTTAAACTTAGAACCTGCACTACATTGAAATATGGAAATAATCTTTCAAGCTCGAGTTTTCGGCAATGTTGTTTTATTCAATAAGATCTTAAATTCAATATGAGTTTGAATCTAGCCTCTTGCAAGTGGTATTTTTCTCAAAGCTCTTGACGAAGTTCACAATTGTCTGGAAAGGTTTGATTTAGTTTGGCATCAAAATAAAGGTCTCATTTAGTTGAAAGCAGTCCCTCAAAAAAGATCTCGACAGGTTTCTTCCAACTTTGAGCAAGTTCTTAGATCGCCTTAAAATATTGAAATTTGAAAAGTTATTGTTTACTCATTGTAACCTTAGTTTTGATGTACGAAATAACCATCATTGAAGATGTTGCGTAGACATGAGCGTAGATCACTGCAAACTACTCATGAAAATGCTTACTTTTACGTTTATCAATGTTTAAAATGTGGTTTATCTGTTCAGCTACGTAAAAAGTTATAGAAATATTCTAAACTTTAGTATGCCTTATCCTTATTACAGTTCATATATGAATAAATGTGTAGGAAGTATGAATGTCCATATGAATTAATATTGCTCTGGGGACTTGTCAACTCAATGTAAGCCAAACTGTAAACATGGCTTTTAAAACAAGCTGAAACCAAAACAAACATTTGATTTCACCACGTTTCACAAACTCGCAAATGATAACTGAGTTACATTCATTGATGACAGCCTAAATATTGCGTCATTTTGTGTTTTCAATCTGAAATCAATTTAGATAGACGTTCAATTGGAATAAAAACATACTTGATCATCATCTTCTAACCTACTTTTAAATTAATTTAATGAATCCGACACTTAGGAAAAAGGCAATTTCTTTTGAAACGTGCCTTTAAGATTAACAACTCTGATTAAGGCTTAACCGAATATTTGTAAAATAAAACTTAGATTGCAAGCTTTCTTATAATATGACTTTCTTATTTTAACCATAGCAAAAAGTGCGCTGTTTAAATATGACATCTTTTAAATACATCTCGTTTAGTTTGAATGCCATTTACACGTACATCATGTTACTTAAAAATAACTTGTCATTAAGACTAATAAAGCTTACGTATTTAAACAATATAAGAGAACAATATTTCGATAACAATATTACACTCCTTAACTAAGCCTTAAAATGTCTGCTGCAGACCTTTGGTTTACCACAAGAACGATTCCTTATATTTTAGGATCATCCAGACCAACCTCAATAAATTGTAATACTCTTTTATACGATGGTATTTAAAATTATAACTTTCGTAAATGCGATCTGTATCATGCGGACTGTAACATAAACCTTGAAAATATAGTAATATATTTGAAAAGAAAACTCTGTATTTAATTTCATACACAACTCATCATTGTTTGTTTCAAAGTTAAATTAAAAGTATATGTCATCACGTCGTTGAACCGTGAATAGTTTATTCGTAACGTACTGATTGTGTTACATCTACAGCTGCTAAAGTCATCAAATTGCTGGAATATTTATTACTTCATGTTTGTTTACTGAGATCCTGCACAAATACTTTTCTCATACAGCTTTGAAACTTGACGTGGATGGTTTTTTCTTAAGCCTGGCACATAGTAAGTCTAACTTTCTTAGGCACTCAAAATTACTTGTTATTTAAAGATAAATATTTATCAAACTATTTTCAAATTTAAGTATTTTTAAACCAAGAATTTTGATGTTATGTCTGTGCAGTGAAGACTATTACAAAAACAACATGACACAAATGAATTCAAATAAAGAGGGTTATTACTATTGTTTTTTTCTAAAGTGTAGTCCTCTCTTTAATGCTGAACGCTTTCTAGTTAAGTATTTTCCTCTAAAGGGTCATTTTTAAGTGAGGAGATCCCTGATTTCTTTTGAACGCTTAGAAATAGAATATCTTGCGTAGGTACATGCTGTAAGGATTTCTTGTCTTTTGATGTAAGAGTTTTAAATTTTATATGAACTAGTAGAAGAAGTCTTCTATAAACGAGACAAGCGGAAGCTGGTAACGACTTCTGTTAGTGTAATCAAAACTGTGCCAGGTTCACAGCTAACACTTTTTTTAATTTGTTGTAAGGTAAGAACTCTAAAAGCTTGACTTTTGCTTGTTTACGTGTAAGGAGCGCAAATGACGTTTGACATGAAGGTCTAAAGCCAAGTCAGGTCTTGTGAAGCACGCTCTACTGACTTGTCAATAGTTGTTAGGTCAACTCAGGCCTTGGACCTTGTAACGTGTTACTGTCCTACATTGGATATACATGGTATAGAACCCCTGTTACGTATATACTCTTCTACGAAGTTTATTGTGGACGTTTTCCACTGCCAGTGAACAATAAGAACACCATGTTTCGTAATCTGTAATCTAATCCCACATTCATGTGAAGGTTAACCTAAAATATAACTAGTCATTTACGCATCTAAACCCAAAACGTTGTACTTCTTATTCAATAACGATGGAACACGTCCACAAGAAGATTTCAAACTCAAGATTTCTCCCATCGTGAACAACAAAACTTCAAACCAAGGACTCTTCTTCTAACTTACTAAACAACCGTTAGTAGACTTAAAATGGTCATTTGTTTAGATTGGCTGTAGTTAATTGTAAAGACAAGTAAAAATAATAAATAAAATCTAATTTGCCTGGTAGGCCTATTGCCTTAATTCAAAAGATGACATTTCCCTTCAAAGGTAAGAACGAGTAAGTCATAATTGTTGTAGTAGTTCTGTAACTCCTACTAATGGGCCCACATGAGTTTTTTTTTCAACAAAGCACATTTTACCTATGGTAAGGAATCTTTCATGTTACAACTTCACTCTAACTAAACTACTAAGCGTTTGGCTTTAGCCCGCCTGAACAGTATACTCAATTTTTACACGTTTGAGTATGATAGACCGAGTACAGAAATACTTCATGTCAAATAAAGGTGGAAGTATTAACTTTAATAATAAACAGTTCAAATATTTAGTTGTTAGGCGATACAACAAATGCCCTACTACTTTTCAAACCCTTACGAGCGTTCTTACTAACTAGCCTCTTGATTTCTCATCAACACAATAGTTTTCAGGTCAATACGTTGACATAAATTGTATTAAAATAAGAAAATTTAAAGTTAAAGGAAATGAAGCTAGGACAGAGAAAGGAAATGGAGGTAATGGAAAGAGAAAAGTGGGATTAAAGTGAGGAGAGAAAGGAAGGGAAGTGTTTATGACGACCGTCTGTCTGACAGCCTTTATGGTTATATTGTACTCTGACTGCTTCCACTCTAGAACTCATAACTACTTTTGTACAGCTTCCATGAAGCCTTTCCCTTGTTGTAATACTGGCTTCTTACAGCTGATAACGATTTAGAATATCGTATTGTAGGTAAGAAATGATAGGTAGAAATTGATATTGCAATCTGTTTGGAATTTGTTACTATACCCAAAGTTATGAGGATTGGTGATTTAGTGCTTTGCCCTTGCTTGGCTATCATACTCATAAGATACATACTCATAATGTCAGTTAGCAGACTTCCCTCTTATTCCCTTTAACAAAACGTGTAATCATTGATTGTTTAGCATAAGATAGTATGGGAATCAGCGACACCTACCGTGTAAAGCTGCATATGAATGGAAGCATCAGTTGAAATGCAGTGAGAGAATCTTCAGAGTTCAGAGTCTTTGCCCAGAATTGATAGAACAAATTACTTTACACAAATCAAAACACTATATATGCAATCATCTTCATTTGATGAAAGTATTTGTTTATCTTATTGTGTATAAACTTATGTGTTACTATGATACAGTCTGTTATGTAGTGCAATATATGAGCTAGTTAGTGTCTACACATTTCTATGGATATCGGTCTATGAATGTACACTATATTGAATGTATGTCAGTGCAGTGTATTGCAGCACTAGTGTTTTGTTATAGAACCGATATTGCAGAGCCTGTATTGTGAATCGCTCTTTGTAAACGTATTGAAAGAAACAGATTATAGTGGAACAATATTATTGTGGAATATTGTGGAGATGGATTGTGCGGTTAGCTCTTCAGTATGTTAACTTTATTGTCCATCGGTACAATAAGTAAGACTAACTATTTTCAGGTTATTTAATAAATGAGGTTATTAAAATTATTTTACCCTTTAATGCATTGTACGTCAAAATATTTATAGATTAAAAAATCATTTTATAGTAGTTGAAGGTCAAAAATTGCAACAAAGCTACACGGTACGATCAATTACCTTAATACTGCACAACTTTCTCTGATGTGTAGTTAGTAACAATATGCAACAAGCTACTGTGTTGCTTTAAGCACACATACAAGCAGTTAATGATCGAGACACTTGTAACAAAACTAGACACTGTCTGCTGGAAGGTAGGATTTGACAGATACACAAGTACCTACAAGGATTAGTCTCCTCTCACCGTCAACCCACAACCATAACAATCAATGCAGTTTCGTCAGTTTATCCATTGATAGTATTTGCTTATCTTCTCTCCTCAATACGAGGGTCGTTGATACGTTGCAGAATTGAGTTGACGCGTTGAGGAGAACAATTTTATGGGAGAGAATTTGTGATTCGTTGTTAGTAGTGATCTTCAACACCATTCGAATGTAGCGCATAATCACTGAATGACGTGAGCTACGAGTATTTAGAGACTTATCAAAGACCAATGAGGCCAGCTGTTTTCTTTAACGGAACTCTCTAAAGTATGTTGAAGCATTGTAAATGTGGAAAATGCTGGTGGATATTTGCAAAAATCCCGTATAGAGTTCTCGATTACTAAGACAGCTACCATTTTATTTTTTAAATGTATTTATTACTTATTAAACAAATGGTTATACCTGTCAACGCGAAATTTTGCTTATGTATATTTTGTTCTACAACCATTAAAAGAGTGAGAAAATTAATATCGTATGGTAATTATTTGTTGACAGGTATAACTGTTTGTCCAATAAACAAAAAAGGTTATTAAGAACAACAACGTGTTGGCTGTCTGAGCAACCAAGGAGTTCTAGACGGGTTTATTATTATACCATCTAACTAAATAGCATCTGCTAATGAGCATTGTCTTAATACATTGTTATAGAGTTATGAACTACTCTGCAAACACAGTCGTACAATCATTATCCAAAGTGACATATCCCCTAAATTCAGCTGTTTTGTTTAAACAAAGTACAAATTTGATTGAGATTGTATACGAAGATTTCCTAAGAGTCGTCTTCAAACTTGAAGTAATTCAATAAAATTACTATGCTGCAAGAATATCGTACTTTTAAAAATGTTATTTGAACGGTTTACAAAACGTCCCTAACACCTACTCCCATCATTGGGCTTACAGCTTTTTGCCTAAACGACGTTTCCAGAATCAATATGTCCTGGGTTGGAATATTGCAATGGAACAGCGTTGTAAACTGTGTTAAAATGAACAAAGAGTTGTCCCGGTCCTGAGGGGACTACTGGCTGCGGATACATTAATAGCTTTCACATCATGTCCAAAGCAAACATTAGTAAATTAGTCATATATCGTTATAAGTTAAAGCCATAGAGATTAAAGACTATGTAAGAAGAGAGAAAACTTGTATCATCGAGCATATTATTAAAAACATACTGAGGGCTACATAATTTATACATTTAGCTCTAGATTGACTTGCCTTCAAGAATCATTTCTTCTCGCCACATTCCTTCCCAATTCCCTTTTTTCGTTTATATACACCGGCGCATATACGATACTATATATATATATATATATAATAATACTACTTAATACTATCCGAGTTATATTCGTCTCATCACTGCTTAAGCACAACTATTTAAGTTTCAACCCTTTCACTTCGCTTGCCAGAAAGTTACATTGTGCTTACCAACATCCTAAAGCAAAACAAAACTGATAGAAATGAAACGTAAAGTTGTTTGTGATGTGTGGTTGGCAACATTGATTAGTATTCATGTGGTCAACATTCTGCTTAATTGCATTCTGCAATCACAGGATAGATTAACCCTGGGGATGATTACCTACCTGTATCAACTTGTGATTCAATAACCGGCTGAGACGCATTCCTCTGTTTACAAGGTTAGAGTAGAAACATATCTTAACAAAGCAAAATAAACTCACCAGCTTAAAAATAAAAAAGAATTGTAAGTTGTATTCCCGTACGTAATGACATAGGTGAGTTTTTATTTAAATGTGATTTTCAGTTTCGAATCATTGTCTAAATGCTGTACATATTACATTACGTTCCCACGAATATACAATGTTGTAAATGGCATTAAAAGTCGGTGATAAATACTCTATGAAACGGAAGATACGTTCACTTTAACATTATTTGTAGATGAACGGTTTTATAACTTCGGATTCAACTATATTTTATACTAGTTTAATTTATTTCTCTACTATAGATATAGCTATGGTTTACAGATTACTTGCACTTTAAAAATTAAGGAATAAAGGCCACTCAGAAAGAGTGAAATTTCGTTCTTTTGGTTGTGGAAACCCAACTGCTATCATTAAAGAGTGGCTCGATTTTAACTCTTTTAGGAGTGGCTTTGACTCTTTCATATTTAGAGTGTGCAATACCACGTTAACACAATTAAACGTCACTATATGTAGGCATCATTTGGCTACGTCTGTGAATTAAAATAGGAAATTTTAAGCTCATTTTTAATTCCTTCAAAATTGTTACTTTATTATTATTTTCAACTGAAGAAGATAATATAACTTTTGAAGGTATCGAAGCAAATTGAGTTTGAAATTTCCTATATGTATTCACAAACGTAGCTAAATAATGCCTACAGACAATAATAATCCGTCTTTACAACACTCAAATATTAATTAATCGTCATGTTGAGAAGGTCTTGAAACTGCAGATATTATAAAACGTCATAATTATCTTGTTCGATTTTTACTAACACACATCTCGTATGTGGGAATGTTTCGGACAGAATTAATAGTAAGAAATGCCTGAAATAATTCTACTCTCCATTAAAAATTACATCACTTACTGAAAGAAAGACTTGCTTTTCAAAACTATTTGCCTCTACTATATTTTCTGGTTTGGTCTAATACGATTACCAATGTTAGCATCATACAAACTTTCCTTAAACTTTCATACACTTTTCATAAACTTTCCTTTCGAGGCTAAAATAACGTAAGAGTTCATAATGAATGTATTAAATGTACTGTAAACGCAATATGTTTTCAATGTATCTCTTCCAGAACTCTTCGGAGTGTTTTCAATAAGTTTATGTCACCACAGAACTTGTCATCGCCCCAAACTGACGGCCAAGTTTGTTTGTAAACAAGGGTTTTTGTGCAGTAGCAGCTCCAACGCACATCAGATAACGTTGTTTATAAAACCTTTCAAGACAGAAAGACAAGCTGTAAATGACATTTAAAATTACAAGCCTGGCAATACGTTAACAATTATTTGAACATAAAACAACATATGCTACCAGTTATTACAAAATAAATGGAAGTATACCTTTTTTGTAGTGCGATAAATGGTATCGTTTAATCGGCGTACCAAGTGGCATTTTAACGTTGCTCAATTAGATTTAATTCAGTTTCGGCATTTTAATGAAATACATACTACTGTACAATGGCACTTACTGCACAAAGGAAGTCAGTTAAACATATTTACATAATATACGAGATAGATGGATAGTGATAATATGCCTAATTTATTATAAGGAGATACTTACTTTCACATTAGGACACATTTCTTGTTGCAGCTTTCATAGTTAGAGATATTGAAACGTACCTGAAACAAAATACAAAAGACTTAGTTAATGCATATTTATTTATTTATTGAAGTATTTTACATGACAGCTACAGTACATAATTTTCCAAAACAGCTGTCTTAACCATACGAATTACAATAGTATAACATCGAAAAAATAAATTATTCGTATTAGCAATTTACTAGCATTTTCAACTAAAATCCAAATTTACACTATTATAAGACAAATAAACACAATTTTCACTTAACTCCCACCTAATACAATACTATTATTTAATTCTACAATAAAGTATTAACACAAATGACATTAAAAGTAAGTTTCCTATATTTCTTTAAAAACCACTTAAGTTGTCATAAAATATATCTATTTCTGATTGATTACCACTTTAAATTCTTCTTTTTGTTAACGTCATACCTTGTTACTTTTATTTTAAGGGGGCTGAAAACAATCAATTATTAGAACCGTAAGGGATAGGATC
The DNA here is from genome assembly GCA_018831715.1 of Matsumurasca onukii. Lineage (NCBI taxonomy): Eukaryota > Metazoa > Arthropoda > Insecta > Hemiptera > Cicadellidae > Matsumurasca > Matsumurasca onukii. Next base: position 58,283,389 of record CM032059.1, read on the forward strand.
AGTTACGTACAATCAGTGGCTGAGAGTGGTACTTCACGAGGCCGAAACTTTCCAAGCTAATTATAACGATCTTTTGACGCAGTGTGAACCAAAATAAAGAAGGATGTAAGGAATAAGGTTTATTCAATTCCAACGTGCTTCGGAGTGGTTGTATGATGTTTTCTATTTCGCTTTCATTTCCTGGTATAATATAAGGTTTGTTATGATTTCACACTCCCCAGGGTACTTGATATTTCATGATATTTATTACCTTTTGACAGCTATTTTATTGAAAAGACATTACAACACATTTAAATTAAATTAATTTAAATTAATGTCCGTATTATTATATCAAAGTCGATTTAAATTAGTTCGTTTTAACCGTAATTATGGCCTATATACACCATTGTACATTATAAACCAATATAACAACCAGAGAACAAGCTATTTCTTCTTATAACGTATTATACTCTAAAAAGCCCAGAATATTAAGTTTAAAACTGTCTTTACTTTTAGTGATGATTACTTTTTTTAATTAAAATGCATTTATCAGCACTTCTTGCAAGGTAGTACACTTAACTCTTAGGGTTTTGCGGCCGGCGTCACAACTATAATCTAGTTCTTCCGGTTCACACCGCGTCTAAACTTGTTGGTTTCAGCCAATCAGTGTTTAAAGATGGTACTCCACAGCAAGACCGAAATATTAAGGATTTTTAAATTCAAAATTTGTATTGTTTACAAGCAGTTTACAAATTGCCTCTTTCAGAACACTAATTGAGGAGAAAGCCTAAAACTAAGAGTACATATTGTGATGTTTATATATTATTTATTTAGTTATTAAGTACAATATTTAGAAGTTCTAGAAATAGGTAGTACAGGTAAAAAGGTATTCACTGACCCACTTACCCAATTCGCTACTGACCCAATTCGAGGATAACACTTTCATATGACAATAAGCATATTAAAGAATGTATTGTTTATTTTATCGATTCAATGTAAAATACAACAATAAATCCGTGTAAGGTATCAGTGTTGAAACGAATACACGAGCTTCGCCCTCGGGACATATCAAATCAATGCAAACCAAACTGTAAACATTGATGGCTTTTAATACAAGCAGGAAACCAACACACATTTGTGATTCCACAAACTGGGAAATGATAACTGAGTTTCATTCATTGATGCCAGCCTAAATATTGCGCCATTTTGTATTTTCAATCTGGAACCAATTAGAAAGGCTGAATAAAAGCAAACGTCTGAATATATTTTAGATAGTTTTCTCCTGTTTGAACATTTAATTGAAAAAATCATAACTAGCTAATATCTACTTAACCCATTTTAAGAGTGACTAAATCTGAACTTTGGAGGAAGAGTAAATTAGTTTTAAAATGTTCCTGTCATATCTGCAATGAGTGGGTTTTAAAACCTGCAGGTTAACCATATGTTTACAGTTACTTTGTCCTTGATTTTAACCATTACAATAAAATTACTCTGTTTGATATTATTTTTATGTGTTGTCTTGTTTACCTTTAATACAATATGTTCAAAGTTATATAAATATATGACATAAGAACACCCTTGGTAAACAATATTTTGTTTATACGGTATAGTTGTTTCGGCTCTGAGGCCATGATCACTCTTTCAAAACATACAATAATTAAAAGTAAAAGTAATGAAAGCGATAATAAGTCAAAGGAATGAAACTTATGTTAAAATAAATTTGTTTTCAAGTAGTGCTAAAAATAAGGTTCTTAGCAATACTGAGTACCTACCATATAAGGTATTAAAAATGTAAAATATATTCAAATATGGCGTTTGGAGCTGTGATAATTTGGTTATTCAGTTGTTTTCTATTTTCTTTATAATGTTTATAAATATAAAATATTCCAGTACGTTAAACTTGTCTTTCGTTTTGTCACATTTTAACATATTATATTTGTTTTATATTCAAATATTCATGTTTAATTCTGGTTAGGTGTTCTTCGTAGTGTGATTTCATTGATGAAATGAAATGAAATGTTTGGGGACTTTAAATCCCTCTCTTCCATAACCACAAAAAAATTGATGTGTTGTTGTTTCATTCGAGTCCTTGTATGTGTTCGTTGAATCGTGTTTAAAACAAGTTTACCAAGAGTGTTTTTCTGTTATATATGTCTTTAAACTATAACATCCCTTTGAATTTAAATTATTCAAACAATATTTTCATCTTGTAATTAATCTTTTGTCATTTAAAATGAAACCAACAAAAGGTAACGAAAAAGAATTATTATTATTAGCAACATTTATCAATTTAACAATAATTAAAATTCCTATTACTTAACTTGAGACACACTGTGACGAATCTTTTTTTGGGGGGACACATCCTAATTTCAGTGAATATTATTAAAATATTTTATACATTGGTAACCTTGGACTCGTCAGTCAGTAGAAGTCATTGCATTATAAAACTTAATACAATTTTAAAATAAACCAATCTGTTGAGAGTCATGTATGCACAAGGTTGCATCCATAATTTTGTTGGAAAGAGGTTTTGCACCAAAACAGGATTGAAAATGTTCAGTTGTTTCAAATTTAATATTTGACGAGAGTAGTTATGTGCACTTAGGCCTACCACTCAATATTCAGGGTATTGTATAGTACAAAGGGGTGTGGATGATATCGGGTAAAAAAAAGCACGAACGACATTTAAAAGAACTCATTGTTTACCCACCACCTGCTATTTTTCACAATCGTTTTCATGTCTTATGTATCTAATCAAAGTCTTAAGTACTTAAACCGAGATATTTTGATATATGGAATTTCAACGTTACGATATCAATACTCATATCGTCATCGAGTGAAATTTAACATTAATCATAATCTAACCTGAAGAAACTAGTTCTATACACTGCAAAAACAAACCATCGTTAATATAAGCAACTACCTGGAACCGACATAAAAGTTGTGTTGTAGTCACTACACAACAATAATTAATAACCACTTGTATATAAATTAGAAACGACCTTTTAAGGGTTTTCTGTGTTCAATATGCCGGTGCAGTGGTTTACTTGAAATCCATTCCACAGAGAAGCCTTGCAACTTATATTTCATAGTGTATAACATCGGTTTGCATATAGAAGTTAAATTTGAATCGGACACTTTGTCGACCTCCAACCCCAAGTTTTAACAATACAGAACCAGCTGTAAACAAGTAAACAAGTGGTGCGCCTACTAGCATCAATCCTTAACTAGGCGAAAACTGACAGTTCACTTTAAACTAGTATTTAGCATTGAGTTTTGTAAGCATTTAGTTTTATAATATGGTGGTACGACATAACGAATTTTGTAACAGTTAATATTGTTAACTCTATTTTGTACTCTAAAACGCATAATTTCGAAAGAATACCATCTACACGCGTGTCAAAAACTCTCTATATGTAATAAGTTCCAAATATATAACGTTTTTATTGTAAACATTATTTTGAAAGGTGAAAACGGGCACCGCGCAGCTGAGGCAAACCCTTAATACAAATCCGTTACGACTAAAGTAGTACCAAAGTTCATGACATTCATTGAGATCTTTGTGATTTCCATTCATTGGCTTGTCAAAATGTGTACGTGAATTGTTAAATAAAATATAAAGCGAATAGAAGTTGCAGAGCATTAATAAAGGTTGCCGGACAGACAGACAGACGGTCATCATGAGCTTTCCTTTCTCTACTGACTTGACCCTAATCTTACTTTTCTCTTATCTTTATCTCTTTCGCATCATTGTTCTGTTCAATCTTGGTTACATTCTTTTTTGACGGCAAATAATAAAATTGCGTGATGTCTTGTATTGTGCCATACATCACAACACGCAATTCTTATTATTTGACATGTCAGTTGCAGTGAATATGTTAATATAGTAGAATAGTGTTCAGTAAAATGAGTTATGTATGTTTGAAATAACAGATGCTCACTAAACATTTTTCTACATTTTAGTTTTCATACTTCCCAAATGTAATTTCTTATCTAATAATAAATAAAGTATTTTAGACTCTTAACTACAGCATGGTAAGCTGGCAACAATAGCAGTAGTAAGGAAATACCACACATTTTGTACATTAGCAGCTATGCCACAATTATTCCACAATATAGTTCTATTTGTTTACAACCAAGGATGGTATTATAACCTAACAAGATGGCTGTAAACTGCAACTATAACTAGTAACAAATAACTAACTACAAAACGTAAATTATAAATGTATGGTCTGAGTAATTTATGATTACAACTTTTACTCTTTTCCCAAAGGTCAAAAATGAGAGGGCTTCGCAGCTCTGGTCATCTTCTATGAATTCGTCTGTAACTTTACCATATTTTTTAATGCCTCGTTTGTCGAGTACACTGTACATGCTAATTTAGATAACAAATAATCATTTCCTTTCGAAATACAGATAAATTTGGTTACCCTTTTACACTTTTGTATTGCCTGATTTTCTTTAATTTTTATGAGAGTACAGCTGTTACGTTCATATAAAAATTTAAATTACTGTAGTTCAACGAAATCTTCTAAATGTACGAGGAACTCTAACTCGAAGTACGAGAACTTTCATCATTTTTGAGAGTAGAGAGTTAAAGAGAGCAATGATTGAGGACTCGCATCTCATTGTTTTTTTACTAACAAATTATGACTAATTGTGTCAAATGTACCACGATATAACTTGGCATTCAATTAGTAGTATAGTTGATGAGCTTGGATAGGTTTCAGAAGAAGTGTGCACTGCAAAGATAAAAGTTGTGATCACAGAAAAGCGCATAACGAGTTTCTGCCAGTCTTTTGTTCCCTACCTTTTATATGTGCTCACTTTGTTTGGCTTAACTTTTCTATGAAGAGATTAACTTTCTGCACATCTCTCGCTAAGACGTATGAGATAAGAAACCCTTCTAGAGTAAAGTATTGCATGGTTTTGAAAATAGTTTATAAAAATCAAACCTAGCTAAAAAGGTTGTTCACCAAATATGTCTAAGCATCTGTATTAATATCTGAATGTTCAATCTTGTTAAAAAGACCAAAGTATTTTTTAGGTACTTCTTTTCGACCAGTAAACAAGTAAACAGGTCGTAAGTTAAGAGTAAACAGATATAAAATGGGCGCCTAAACCTATTTTTTTAACGCGATAGCATTTTTCTCATTTGTCACTACAAAAACTGGTCGCTTACTGTGAGAACCCTGTGAGATACCCTTGGAAAACTTTTATTCTCATTCAAAGCAAAACTTCCTCTGAAATTTACACAAGTTCAATCGATTGACATTAATATTGTAGACATAATACATACTGTAGTTAGAGAATTAAAAGCAGATTTCCAATAGTCTGAATTTTTAAGACTTTGCCAATAAATCTTACAAAAGGTGGTAACATTTTAATGAATAGAGTTGTCAAAAGTGGTTTCTGGATATCTCGAAAAGGAATGAGCACAAGCTACACTGAAGCTATTTGCTCGACCAAATCCCATTTCATGAAATGTTTGCGGTGGAACTACCTTCCTTACCTCATCCGCTCAGTCACCTTTTAGCTGAAACTACCTATTTGTTAAAAGCTTATCACTGTGTGATTTCCAGACTAAATAACGTTGGCTACCTTTAAAAAAAAAAGAAATTAAAGGTGCAAACAAACAAACTAGCAACTTACATGATAATAATGTTTAATTGCGAAACAATAAAAAATTGCGTTACAAAGAAAAAAAGGAAATCCAAACTAATGAATTTGGAAGATTACATACATTTGGGCACTAAGGCACTCATGCATGCATACATACGAGTACATCAAATAATGATTCATCATCACAAGTTTCATTAATAAAATTTAAAACAGTAGGCCAAAATACAAAACATTTTATTTGGATAAGCACTTTCACTAGCAACCCTGAAGATGATAGCTTGTTATTGAAAGCCTGAATGATAGCTTGCTATTGAAAGCGCTAAATAAAATGTTTTAATATTAAAGTTTTAAATTCTATGTTCCACTATCTCAGAAGAAGATCATTAAATGTTTCTGATAACTCCATTCATAAACCCTAAATTCAGTTTAATTAATCATGCCACTATCTCCAGAAGAAGATCATTACAAGTTTGATTTACTCTGATACTGTGAGTCTTACTCCATTCATAAACCTAAATATCAAGAAAGTTTTAAATTCTATTAATCAAGTGCCACTATCTCCAGAAGAAGATCATTACAAGTTTGATTTACTCTGATACTGTGCAGTCTTACTCCATTCATAAACCTAAATATCAAGAAAGTTTTAAATTCTATTAATCAAGTGCCACTATCTCCAGAAGAAGATCATTACAAGTTTGATTTACTCTGATACTGTGAGTCTTACTCCATTCATAAACCTAAATATCAAGAAAGTTTTAAATTCTATTAATCAAGTGCCACTATCTCCAGAAGAAGATCATTACAAGTTTGATTTTCTCTGATACTGTGAGTCTTACTCCATTCATAAACCTAAATATCAAGAAAGTTTTAAATTCTATTAATCAAGTGCCACTATCTCCAGAAGAAGATCATTACAAGTTTGATTTACTCTGATACTGTGAGTCTTACTCCATTCATAAACCTAAATATCAAGAAAGTTTTAAATTCTATTAATCAAGTGCCACTATCTCCAGAAGAAGATCATTACAAGTTTGATTTACTCTGATACTGTGAGTCTTACTCCATTCATAAACCTAAATATCAAGAAAGTTTTAAATTCTATTAATCAAGTGCCACTATCTCCAGAAGAAGATCATTACAAGTTTGATTTACTCTGATACTGTGAGTCTTACTCCATTCATAAACCTAAATATCATTAAAGTTTTAAATTCTATTAATCAAGTGCCACTATCTCCAGAAGAAGAGCATTACAAGTTTGATTTTCTCTGATACTGTGAGTCTTACTCCATTCATAAACCTAAATATCAAGAAAGTTTTAAATTCTATTAATCAAGTGCCACTATCTCCAGAAGAAGATCATTACAAGTTTGATTTACTCTGATACTGTGAGTCTTACTCCATTCATAAACCTAAATATCAATAAAGTTTTAATCAATTTGTATTAAAATAATCATTTAGTACACCGACAGAGTAAAATTATTGAGTCAACAGTGTTTTAAAGCTTTTTTGGCACTGTTAAAGTTTGATGTTGTTTGGCAATTTATTGAATAATCTGACATTAGCTTGCATTGACAGCTTTTAGTACACTGTAGTCCTGAGTTGCAGAACATGCGAGATTTTCCTGCCTCTTGTTTCATAAGAATGGTCTGTACTGACCTAGATTGTGTTTTTAGTTTCAGTTTGGTTCCTCTTCAATGATTTGGTCCGTAGAGCTATTCTTGCTTGATAAATTTAATTCATGATGACCACAGTTTGCAAAAGTAATAACTAATTTTAAATCAAAACTTCAAAAGGGCAAACAATTATTGTGTATTAGCAAATCACTCCAAAAGACAGGGTAAAGTCAACAGGCCAAGCTCCTTGAATAAGTCTCGATATGACTCTCTCTAGGAAGATTTTAAAATAGTTCTAATTGCTTGATTTTGTAACTTTAACAGTCTTTCAAATTTATATTAAGAACAGCTATTAATGGACAAAAATATTATACCATACGAAATGTGGGGATGAATTATCCAGAAATATGCCATTCTAAGGACTTCTAAAAAACAAGATGTCGAGCTCGCAAAGCATAGGCTAAATGCCAGAAGAAACCTGTTACATACGCTATCAATGTGTTCAAAGTACATTGGTCAATATTTACTCTTAAACACTTTATAATATTAAAAATATAAGAATAACGAGAAAATATTGATTTTCCTACACTTAAAGATGGACAAAAAGATCAATTTTAAGCGGAAGTTACCATGAGTATCACAAGTGCAAATAGCTACTGAATGTTTGTACAGAAGGATTATAATAGTATCTGTAAGTATAATTAGGCTACATCTGTAAAGATACCAGAATTTTGAAGGTATCAAATTATACTGAACTTAAATTTCCAACTAATAATGCCTATAGATAATTACATTTTTTACTGTAATGCAAGTAGAAATCACGTTGTAAAATATCAAAAACGGTCTTTTAAATATTAGAACTGTATCTAGCGTTAAACTGTATATTAAATCGTGTAAATAATGAATGAAATAATTTGCCCCAAGCCATACAAGTACGTATACAGTGGCATTTCCAGCCATATAAGTATTTTACGAGCAGCCAAGTCAAAGAAAGAGAAAGTTAAAGTGATTTAACGGCAGTTTTGCTATTCAATACAGAGTTCTAATGCGATTTTTATGGTACTTGATGGTAGAACTGGTCTTTTCATCGCTTCTGGGTGTTCATATTGCAACTAATAAAATGTACATTTCTTTAGAACAAATGTAAAGAAAGAACCAAATAAATGTTGGGAAATCATTATATAGTACTTTTAATAGTTTTGAGTTTAATTTATGACTAATTAAATTAAAACCATCGAGTATAACAAATAACAAAAGATAGTTTAGCTTTTTGACTATTCAAAGACAGCAAAAATAGCAACATTTTTTCATATATGATTTTTATACAAACTAAAGAGATAATGAAAACATATAGAAACAAATTTATTTATGTTCCATTACCCTGTCTACTCTAGTGGCTACTCTGATTATTGAAACCAATTCAGTTTTATTTTGTTGGACCTCGATTATCATGTAGTGTATGTTTTGTATCTAATAAATATCCTCAAAGATAAAGCGTAAACAATTGAATACAGACATACCTCATATGTAAATGGTGAACTACTGCCTCATTGGTCTGTAATCCCTGCTGGTTCAAGATCACATTGTAACATGGAATTATTTCAAAACGCACCTTTCAGTTGTCAACCCACATAAGTTTGTAACTTTGCCTAAATACAAACCTAATTGATAACTAAAACGCTAATTATTCAAACTTCAGATCAGTTACTTTCTGTAACTGTGTAACGACACTGGTTTGATATTGACTTTCAAAAATTCCATCAGTACCTCCAACAACTCCAGAACTACTGCTTCTGTTTCTAGATACAGGATTCGTCACAGTTACAGAGTAGATTGCAGGAACTACTTGGTTTGTCGCAAACATTTGATCTAGAGGGATTTGCTAAAGCTTCTAAAGGGATTTTACACTTGACAACGTTACTTGTGGTGCAGGGTTAACACCAGTTTGAACCTCCTAGTTTTAGCTTAGTGCTTTGTCATTGGTGAAAACTCACATTGCTTTTTCTACAATGGGTTTTCTAGTTTATTAAGTTTATACACGATTTGCGATAAGCATTATACATCACGTGATTTGCACGTGCTGCACCATCCTTCCTGCATATTTCTCTGAGTTGTCTGAACATAAATTATTGTTTTGAAATAATTGTATGATATAGAGAAAGCTGGCTGCTTATCTACTTGCTTAAAATCAGTTTTAGCTCCTTGCTTGACGCAACTTGAAATAAGAATTTCTATCTTCGTTTGGGTAAATAAAGTCTACCAGCGCACCTACTGCGTAGCGGCCGCAGCCTGTTATGGAAGCAAATACTCACGAAATAACTTGACACTAAACACTTGGAATCAATCGTACTCTCGGAAAGATTCTTTTGCATGATGACAGACGTTCGTACGGCTACAATCACTGACTGACTTGATAAACCTTTTCGGCGTCAGCGTGACAATTATACTAGGCGTACGCTCTAATAAGTAAGGTAATTTACGCTGACTTTATGAATAACATTATGTGTAATATGCATCAGTGAAAAGTTAAAATTACTGTAACATAGATTTACTGTAGCCTTTCAAGGTCTAGAAAGCCTCGGCGTCGGAGCAAAAATTTAAAATCTGACTGCAGATTTGCAAACGTTTTGGTCTACGGCCTCGGCGTTTATAGCCTTGGCTATATTACGTTTTCACTATAATATGAACTATTACTCTCTTCCTCGGCTTTCGGCCTAACATTTTGATTTATATTATATCTTCCTTTCATTTGTAAAATGCGATTATGCTGTATTACTTTATAATTCGCTTAGTCGACAGTATGGTAAAGGTTTCTATTGAAAGGCCAATAAAGCGAAGGAAAGAAGGAACTTTCCCTTCTCAAATATATTAAATTATTTAAATTATTAACAAGTGCCTCGAATACTCCCACGATTTTTTTTTGCTGTGTTTAGTCCAAATTGAGCAGAGATTGGGAATTCTATGAAACCCATATGCCTTTAAATGCGTATATTCATGTTATGTTGATGCGATGCATTCCAGCCCACCTGGTCAGTGGTCAATCTTATGGACTTCGTCCGTTCAACATACGAGAACTTCTTTGTAAAATCACTAAATACCAAGATAATATATTGTGGCAAGGGTAAAGCCTGAGTAAGTCTTTGTACTCTCCCTGCCGACTCTATTGTTGTCAACTATGATACAATAGATACACTCACAACGACAACGCTACTGCTTTCATAATCTATTGTTTGGATAAAAACACAATCCTTGCGGACTGGTACATTCTCCTTGCTGCCGCGAACCTGCTTAAAGTCATATTTTTTCATAATTGGATCTTCCAAAAAGTATTGAATTATTTTGAAAGCTTTAACTGACGTTAGTACGATTCACAACAAATAAACTGGTTTGATGTTAATGGTTGCAAAATAAATTCTATTAAGGATAAACATTTGGGAAGTTTGTTGTATTGAGGACGAAACTCTCTATTACAATGTTTTAGTTTGTTCTTAATGTTTGGAACGAAACGTCTAAAATTACAATTATAGATGCGGTATAGAACCCTTTATACCAAAAGTAAACCTAGCTGATGAGGTAAGAAGACTTATTTGATTGTGGTTGGTAAATATTTTCTAGAATAAGGAGAAATAGAAAATATTATCTTATTGCGATCTCCCAATTTGAATACATTTTCTCTTGAAAGAGAACACCTTGAGAGACAGTTCAGCAGAGTTTGATTGGATTTGTTATTAGGTGGTTCTACACGTTGCTTTTCAAACTTAACTAAACCTCCTTATCTTTACATTTGTGATGGTTGGAGGGGTGATCATGTATGAACTGTTCGATGCCTTTAAACGCAATAATAATCGTGCTCTTGGTCCCAGTACAGTTGTGATTGCCCAGCTCGAGGCTTTGCACTCCTTCTTGATTTCTGTTCTTACAGTACCCAATTCTATCGATTATTTCTTCTTATCATGATTGGTAGTAAAGACACTCGTCAACGATTAGCGTACTTCCTATAATTTCTTTGGCTTTTTCAACCACAAATTTCAATGTTCACTTTATATTTGAAAATTAAATATTGGAAGAGAATCTAAAAACACAAGTTAGATTGCGTGCAATATTTCGTTGTATGTGTTCTCTGGGAAACAGAATTCAAACAACACTACGAACGCGAAAATTCAGATGCAAAAAAGTGTATCGTATAAACGGATGCAAAAAATGACCCTTAATCGTGAACTAGAATCCACAAACCAATTCAATTTCCACCTAAAGCTTGGCTCTCGAGATACAGCAAGGTAAACACAAGAAGATATTGTGTTTTGAGAAGGACTTGTGTAAAGATAAGTTATTTGTTCTGTTAACTCTGGGCAAATGCAATTTCTGGAGATTCAGTGGCGAGACTTACTTCTTTTCAGCAGCTAGAGTCTTTTATCTGTGTTGCGCTGTATGGTTCGATACATTTTAATGTTGCTATTCTCAGTTTTGGAATCGGTATACAAGCATTACTAGCACGCGTTAACTAAGTGGTTTTTTACCCTAAATACAAAAAATCTCAACTCAAACTACATTCAATGTGTTTTCCTCTATTCAAAAGTATATATTGCAAAACCAATGTGTTGTACAATCCTTACTTAATTTCTTTTTGCAGTCAATTTCCAACCATGCCAATCACCCCGGACTACACGCATCCTACTGCAGAAATCGAGACCATGACGCTTGAGTGAGGGTCTGATGAATACATTCAAGGGTTTTTTGTTTCGACATACCTTAAAATGTACCGTTGCATGACGAAATTTTCCTGTTTTATAATAAGCTTATGAAATCAATCGTAAGTGTACATAACACAAATTTTTCATTGATACAAATAGTTCACAACGAAATAGTGAATATTTTATTAAAAATAAGTCACTCTAAGCATAAGCATTCTGTATACGAAGCAATGAGAAGAAAAGGGTGGGGAGAGACAGATGAAGAGAGTTTTGACGCTGTAGACAACAGAGCAAAGCTGAGTTAGTATATTTCTGTTGACTTCGGGCAAATACAATTTCTGAGGTTCGGTGGTTACTGCTCCACCTCCCCTCTCTCCACAATCAAGCTGCTGTGTGTCTCGAGTAAGACACACTGTTAGTTAATAACTTAATAAAATACTACAGTATTTACTTGGCTCTTTACCGTTTTGTGTGATTGTATGCGAGATTTTCCATTCTCATTTGACATTATCTTTGTTTTCATTGTGTTCTGGTGACACAATGAAGCTGTTATACAGAGTGTTTTTTTTTAACGCAACCCAACTTTCAAACTTTAGTAAATCATTTTTTAAGAGCGCTATATGGTCATACATTGTATCATTGGTTTGTTCACTTTAATATCTATCAGATGGTATGTATTGTTGCAGTAATATATTGGTTTTTATTTCCTAATTTGATGTTATTATGAAATAAACGCAATCGTGACTTTTAGCAAATATCAAAGCGTGTTTATTGTTAAAGAATACTTAATAGAAAGATATTCTTTGTGTCAAAAGGTGATTAAGATCAAGTTTGCAGGCACAATTTGGCTTTTTTTTGTTATTTCAAAACTCTTAAAGAGTTCTTAGGATAATTTTCTAAGCTAGCTCTAACATCCTCCATCACTTCTTCATTCAGTACAGTCCACCTTCTGTTATGTTTTCTGTTCCCTACGGAACCTTTTTCGTTAAACCTTTTAACAAATCTGTGAATTTCGGATTACAGATGGAATACTTACACCTGTAAACTTGACCCCAATAAACCCAACAATAAACACCCTTTAATCTTTGCTAAAAACTATGATTGCGTTTATTTCACAATAATATCAAATTAGGAAATAAAAATCACTACATTACTGCAGCAATACATACCATCTGATAGATATTGAAGTGAACAAACCAATGATACAATGTATGACCAGATAGCGCTCGTAAAAATTACTTGCTATAGTTTGAAAGTAAGTTGGGTTGCGTTTAAAAAAACACCCTGTACTTAAATACGCTGTTTTATATTTAAGGATTATACAGTTTAAGTGTATACAAATACGATCTGAAAGGATTCAGTCGATTTAAGTTAGCGTGTGTAGCTCAGTTAGAACCAACTATTTGTAAAAATCACACACAAAAGAAATGCACAACAAAACACTATGTGTGACATTCTATAAAACTCTTCTGTTGATATTATTTCGTCAGATAATTAAACTTATTACTGTATTATTTCTTAGAATATTTCTCTCGTTCGTACAAGCTACTAAGACTATTGTATCTTTATGATGAGAAATGGGGTTTTGGATGCACTATGGCTACTCTAAACCATATATACCGTGTGATATACATCGTTACAAAATAATTTTGTTTAGTTAACGACAATGTTTTAACAAAACATAAAGTTTGTCTCGTTTATCACTTTACAAATGTAAGTGGTGACTATGGGAATCGAACACACGCCTGCGTAGTGATGACTCTGGAGTCACACACGATTCCAACCTGCCACGGGTTCACTGAAGGACGCATTTCAAACAATGGAACAAGTATATAGGGTTTTTCTTTTTCGTAGGCCACCACTGGGAACTCCTAAACTATAGGTTTTACTGGAAGGGTTAAAAGGAAAACATCTAGAATTGTCCCGGTAATCAAAATATGGCGCCCAACTTTAAAATATTCTAAGAAAACTATGATTTTGTACATAAATTACTTCTCAAATTGTAGACAAATATTTCCTTTTGTGTTCTATGTATGAAAACGGCTTCATTAACTAGGCTATTGTGTTATTTATGGTAAAACATAATATTTTCAGTAATAAGTTTTTACAATGTACTAATTCTCGAAATTGCCAATTTGGAAATATCCGTACGTAAACCCCAATTTTTAATTGTTTGTATAATTTTGTGACATATTTATCCTTTCTCCCTAGGGAGAAAAACATCATCAAAACCATACTTTATTTACCTGGTTGTAAAAGAGGCAGTTTAGCACTGTCAGTACGTGTGTCTAAAGCAGCTTCAGAGCAGAATGACAACAAAGTGGGATTGGTTGCAAGGTTGTGAAATGTTAGAAGTGGTGTTACCTGATGAAAGGCTTGATTTGAGGAATGTTGTAGCGAGTTTCAAGCCGGAACCACTCTGATAAATGTTAACAATGTAGGCCTAGGCCTACTGACCAATGCTCAATGTTGCTTGTTGTTCATTGATGACGTACAGTTTCACTGAACCTTGGCTTAGTAATTTAGTATCAACTATTTATTCAATTTTGATAAAACTTGAAATAAATACGTATTTCATTGTTACACATCCATATACCAAAACTATAAAAAGGTCGTTTCAAAATGAGGGTAAAAGCGCATTTTTGGTTAGTTCGATCTTAATGAAAATTGCCTGCATGATATATATTTGAACTTGCAGTAGAAGAACATGTCAATCTGTTCGATTGTAATACCCGTGATCATACAGGATCAAAGCCCTAAGGCTCATGGCCGAAGTGAGGACGTGAACTCAGCAAATTATAGTTACAATTGGAGAATTAGGTTAACAAACTACAAAGGAAATGTGGTGGTTTATTTTCTTCCGTATATAAAGCTTTTATTTGTATCTCATATGTTCAAAAAATTACGATGCATTTCTATTGTTTGTGTTTTTTTATAACCTACAGTTTTTATTCAAGCCGAGAATAATTTCCAGATAATAGAAGTCCTGGTTTATAAACTTAAGAGACATAAACAAATTTAAGACCGATTGTTTTTTATATTATTCAGTCAATGATCTAGGTTTCCTGAATGAGAATTTGACTTCAAAACTATAAGTATAAACTAGTATTATTGTCTAAAGACAGGAGCCTTAAATTTACAAAACAATACATTTCATCACTATTTCCCGAAAGAAATCTTTTGATACAATCAAAAGTTTGAATCCGAGGCGAAGAGGAGGTCATTAAATTATCGAAGGTCAATAAGACACTTTTGGAACTAGTGATGAACTATAAATTTTGCCATGAACATCAATATTCATACATTACTATTTATGTAAGCTTTTAATATTTGAAAGAAATCAGTAATCAGTAACTTAAAGAAAATTAAAGTAACTAAAATTTTAAACTAAGTAGGCCTAGTCTGGCTCAGATTGTTTAAAGGAAACAGGTGTTACACGGTTTTTTAGTAGTCAGGATTAAACACTAACTCATTGACACAGCTGCTGTCCGTGCAGTATCAAGATCATTAAAATGAATGTTTTACAAACCAAATAAATGGGCCATAAAAGCTGAAAACGTTTAAAAATACATATAAACGTATAATGATACTTATTAAGAAGACACACCACACACTAAACAATAACCGGCACCGCGAACATTCACAATCAAGTTCACGGTCACGTCAAACATTAACATGTTTCCATCATATTTTACACGAGGGGCTGTGGGATTTCTGATTTAAAAAATAAGTGTTAGAAATTTCAAGAAGGTTTATTGGATAATCTAAAAGCAACTTTCTATGGAGTCTCAGCTGTATAGTCACTGAGGATGCCACATCTTAGAATGGGCGAAACGTCTGACAATTTAGATATTGGTCCACTGACGCGGTCTGACACCGAAAGCCTAGAAATTATTGATGACTCCGGCCGCTCAAGCCTACGCATTAAGATTTCTATGGACAATTTTTAAACCTGTTGTTATATGCTGAGTAACTTGTGCGTTGTCTTTACCCCTTGTTTCTTATAAGTGTATTGGTTCTATTTTGGATTAAATTGCGACTTCGCGCACAATGCAATAAAACTTTCATAATGCAGAGCACAGCAAGGTAAAGTCTGCAAGCCAAGCTCTTTGAAGATATCACGGCATGATTCTCTAAAAGTAGCTATAGAACTAAGGTCTAACCATGTTTTCTGTAACCGAAACAGTCCGTCAAAATTAAAGTTATGGATATCTTTCACATAATATATAATATAATTTAATTCTTCACGCCTAAATATCAAGCGGATAATTCCATAACCTCCAATTTTTAGGAGAAGACCAGCTAAAATTATTGATCCAAAAACTGGAGCTTGAACATGAGCCTTCGGTAGTCAAAAATGAAATAATCTCCCCAAAAGTGTTATTTCGTACGGTAGGTAAAACCATGTTGAACATAAGCCATTTTAAGGACATTGAATAAAGAGCAACATATAATAACTAAATTATAAAAAGATTTCTAACACAGATACATAAAATAGAATGTCTAGTCTTCCAAAAATAATCCATCCGACTTAACTCGTTGGTGCGAAAGGGGAACGACATAACATATAAATAAATTACAGTGAGATAAATCGGTTTAGACAAGCAAGTATCTGGGTTACAATGATATAAAGAAATGTATGTATCACTTAGAACTGTCTTACAGTAACTTCTCTTCTTCGCTATTTATAAGGCTTAAGTTGAGTTTCATCAGCTTGTTAAGCGATGTGACGTTAGACTTGCATTTGGACAATCCATACAGTAGTTACGTTACAATTACAAGGAAAAAAGAGGATTAGTAATTGTCTTTGAAGATAAATTTTCATTTGCATCAGAACTTACGCCTGGCCAAAACAATATTTAAAACTTGGTTTAAAGCTTAAACTGGTTTAAGCTGGTTTAAATGGTTTAAGTTAACTTTGGTTTATTTTAGAAATTTAAAATAGTTTCAATAGCTAACTGACAATATCAGCGACAGGGGACAAACTGTTGGAATCTCTGTGATTGTCAAATCAAACATTTATTCGATTTGTGTAACTGCAATCGTTGCTCTAACTTCTGCTTTAACGTTTTACATACAATCGTTATAAAGTATTAGCTAGGAACTTTAATTCGTTTTCTACATAACTCTGACAATCTTTTTCTCAGGTCATCTCTAAAAGTGTACGTTTTATGTGGAGTTTTAAGTCAACAGTTTTGAAATATTTAGTAATAAATAGTTTTGAAAATGATTTTGAAATCATTCAAATAATATTATCTAATAGCAGTTCATGAATACAAGACTCAAACTGAATGAAATCATGTCTAATAAATTTCGATAAGTCACTAAATCAAATCAAGTAAATACAAAGTGCCTATGTTTATCAACAAATCAAGGTGGGAGTGCTAAAATCGTAGTTTTTATAAACACCCTGTATTTATTCTACGGATTTAAGATCACATCGACTACCTAACCCCGGTAGTATCCAAAGCTCCTCTGTTAACGACATCCGTCAAGCGCTTGTTGCCCATAAAAGGCTGTTTGTAAACGCTTAGAATCCAGGAAGGATGTTAAACCACAAAAGAGCGTAAGGATAAAGTGGAAGGAAAATGTGCGTCAATAGCTTTTTGGATAAACTTGTACAGGCTAACTTATAAAGGCCCCAACCTTAAACATTTGCTGTTTATGTTTGAGTGATTCGAGTTTAACTAAATTTAGGAAACACGCTATCAAACTGCAATATTGGTTTTTTTAATGACGGTAAACTTGGATGACAGGTGTGAAACCCTGAACAAAATGCGTGCTACAGACTTGGTTAGTTAGTTAGTTAGAATGGTAGCTCTTTTCATACAATCTTTAGCAAAATCACCTTGAACAGTGCTATTTAACGCGGTTTCCTTTCTTTGGTAGAACTCAACACGATAAATTGTACATTTCAACCATACAGGGTGAGTTTTAAATGCCCTTCCACCTTAACTTTACAAAAAAGGAAATATTTTTAAAAGCCCGTTAGGGAATGATTTTATATAATTCTAAAGTTTGTTATGACCTACTTTGCGTGACCTACCCCACCCAAAATCGGGGCCAAACGGTTTAGATACAACCACTCCCCCTTGTGGCACCTCAAGAGAAAGGGAGTTTAAAACGAATTTAACGACGCAAAGAAAAGGTTTGATCTACACTCGTTGTTTTCTAATACCCATTTCAAGATTACAAGAAATCAGGTTGAAAATACTACATTTCACATCAAATTTGTGTAATGAAAACCTTTTCTTAAAAATACTTAAAGGTATTTTGTTGTAGGGTTGTGATGTTTCCCTCAGAGTATTTGCAAGACAGACTTTTCATTAAAATAAATCTTTATGTGAGTTGTGACATTTTAAACCTGATTTCTTGTTATATTTAAAACATTATTACAAAAAAATGAGTCGAGTAAAAAGTTTTGTCTTTGCGTCGTTGAGTTTGTATTAAAATGTTCTTTCTTTTAAGGTGCCACAAGGGGAGGTTTGTATTTAAAAAATTTGGGGAGGCCCCACCTCCCAGTTTTTGGGTGAGAATGGGTAACGCAAAGTACAAAACAATCTTCAGAATTCAATAGCAACATTCCCCAAAGGTTTTTTAACAATATTTCCTTTTTCAAAAGTTAAGGTTGGGGGCACTTAAAACTCACTCTGTATATGAAGTAGGTTCAATTTTGTCGAAGTCTTTTTGTGAACAGGCTAACTGAAGATTCAACCAACACGTTTGACAGTTGGTACATGAAGTGCTAAGAGAGAAGGGAGTGTAAGTTGGTTGAGGCAGGAGATTCAATTTCACAGTCTTTTGTGTCTTAACCTCCCCCCCCATCTCCCTATCCCCTCGAACACTTAACCTTCTAACAGAACGCACATAAAACATGTATTCGATGATGTTATTATCATGTATAGGAGTTAACAGTAACGCTTTCGCACAAGGACAGCTTTATAGAGTTGTAAACTTAGTAGTGTTTAACCGTTCAGAACTGTGTTGTTCACATGTTTTAGTACAGCAACAGCTTAAAACGTGTTACAACATTTTGTCACTCATTTCATTCAAGTTTTAAGTACTTTTGATGAATATTGCCCCCGGTAATCCTCCCCTCCGCCTTCCAGGCGACCCTGTAGTCAGGACACCTCCGACCGTAATAATTTTCTACACCACTGTGTGTGCAGAGTCTCATTCGGTAAGTCATTGACATTATCGGTTGATTATGTTTGGATACGCCTACAGAAAGGTGTTGGAACATGAAACCGCAATTATTCTACTTACAGTAATTGAAAAAACATAAAACATTACTGTGAGTGTGTGGAGATGAAGGTACAAAGAGACTGTGACAGTGGACAGTACTGTACGTGGCTTCAGGCCAGACTTTGTCCACTGCAAGACTCTTGCAAATATTCCCTCTCAAATGAATTGTTAAAATTCCATTTTCTCTAATACAATATTTTAGTTTGCTGTGTATGTTCTGTGGGTAAGCGTTTATAGTAACGTGAACAAATTATAATGCCTTTGAAAGGCCTCGTCCTGAATATAAGTTATTAATATTGGTGTTTGATATTTAAAACTATTCTATATTACTACTTCCAATATTGAGCAATTATAATATAGTTTGTAGTGGATGGTTTTTAATAGTCAACATGTTGAAATAAGTGTTATCACATTTAGGATGAACGAATGAGTGTGTTTTTTTTTAAGCCAAAAAGAAACTGTCCTAAAATATTTGTTCAGTTTTGCCCAGATAATTCTCAAGGCAACGTCAAATTTATACATGTAAAGTGTTTTAATTTTTACAGAGTATAGTGTTTATGTTTTTTATTAGTATTTCTTGTTAATGTATGTGGGCCAACAGCTGTACCATAAGCTATAACTTTACCAGAAATCGAGGAAAATTGAGTTGTATTTATGGTGGGAAGATCTGAGAACTAAACATTATTTAAGGGCGTGTAACACAGTATAACTTTAAAAATTATTTTGGTAACCGTAACAAAACCATTTTCAACTTGTCAACTTATTAAGTGCTTTTATTGTAACATTGTATTTTCTTTCAAAATGGTAATTAACAAGAAACAAAAACGTATCTTAAGTAATAAGATTTTTATTCATTGCTTCCATCTGGAGGAATAACAAAGAAATGTACGGAAACAATCAGTTAAAATGACGCCTTTAGTGTTTTAAGTTCCGTCATTTCAGTTGAGAAATGGCTATTATAAAACGTAACCGTGAGCATTGCGGACACATTTTGTCTTTTCTTATTAACTGCCAATGCTTTTACTTCCTTACAATTTATGAAGTCAAGCTTCCTTTCCCGTTTGCTCTTTAAGTCATGTGTATTATGACCAGAAGACGTGATTCATTCAATTTATAAATTAACCTTTACACAACTACTACTTTTAATTATGGCCAATTAACAATAGCTTTCCCTTTAAATTTAATTGAAATTCATTGTGTTTAGCCACGAAACTGTGTGTAGACTATACAAGTGGTAAATTACCTCGTCAAACAGAAAATGAAAATATACATGAAACACAAAATGGTAACAAACATGTGTTGTTTAGACTATATAAGTGGTAAATTACCTCGTCAAACAGTTTCAAATGAGTGGGGTTCCACTACATGTTTCAGACAACGGTCCCATCTTCAGTTGTAGTACACATAAACATAGAATAACACTGATGGTAGCTCCAGCTAGGGATTGTCGAGAATGATGAAACACGTTACAAAGTACATTGACAAATATAACACAAAACACAAATACGTCGAAAACGAGAAACTGAACTGTATAATAGTTGTCAACTACGCGTCACGACCACAGCCGGTAGTTGACAGACTGGGCAGGCCTACTTATTTGAGGTTCCGTATTTGTGTTTTTGTATATTTGTCAGCTGTCGACAATCCCGAGCAGTGTTATTCTATGCGTGTACTACCATCTGAAGATGGGACCGTTGTCCTGAAACATGTAGTGGTACTCCACTCATTTGAAACTGTATGACGAGGTAATTTACCACTTATATAGTTTGGATTTTAATCTAAACAACTTATGGCTTGAATTTCATGTTTAACTACTACCTATATTCAACACACTTCATTCTAATTGTTAAAGATTATGTTTAGTCCATGCAGTGTCAGTCTTGACTTTGACATGAGCCCAAACCGAATTGTGTTTCTATGTACGAGTCTTTTCACAAAGACTACCTTGGCAGTAATAATATTAGGTACGTAAAAGTTTACATAAAAGAGAAGTTGTGTTTGATATTTGTCCATAATTGCATATCGACAAATTAGTCATTCAAACCGTTCATTTTGTATCCTATAACTACTGGAGTCTTCAAGTCATTATTTATTTGGTTCGAATATTTTCAGAACGAGGGAACATAGTTTCACTCTTAAAAGTGCAAATACAGTAAAGTTTTAAATAATGGGTTTAGGTTCCTTCAGCCTATTTAATACAGTGTTTTTACGTTCTAACAATCTTATTTGAGGGGTATTTTTTGTTTTACTTTAAGCTTAAAATGTTTAACAACAAGAAACTGTGACCTTTAGTTTTGAGTTCAAAACCTTCACCTTCACTTTGAAGATACTCAGTTCTTGATTAAAATTCTTACTTTGAGACAATTTTGCATTTTATGAGATCCTTCTCTGGTTTCTTTTAAATTATGTATAACAGTTTATTTCCGTTACTTTGAGAAATACATAACACCTGGACGAAATGAGAACCTCTTCTCTTTTACAAGTCATTAAAACTGACTTATTAGTTGAATGAAACATAAAACTTCATATTGATGGTTTGAGCAAATCACAAATCAAGCATTGAGATGAACAAATTTTCGTTGAGGCTGTTTTTGTTAGTTATCACTTTAAAATGATTACTTTAATAAGTATTACAATAATTTACGTTGATTTGTCCTATTATAGTTGATGGTTGATTTTTGTACATTTTAAGTTTTAAGCCTGTTTAGTAACCTTTTATTATTTTTCTTATAAAACTATGCAGCGGCATTTTGCTATAAGATCTTAAGCCATGACTAAAACCTCGGAAACTGATTGAAACCTTGTTTCCCACCTCTAGTATTTAGAATCTTAGCACAACAGTTATTGAAAGATAGATTTGAAATAAAACATTCGCGAATTGAATAGAGTAGTTACTTTTTAATTGTTTCAAACAAGCGCATACTTGTGGCTTCTTTGGCGGAAAACGGTATAACAATTTGGTATCATTTTAAATCTTGATACAACAGGTTTTGGGATGTCTCCCAGTCAATAATGATGCAGTTTCAACTGTCTACAAGACTGTATTGAACACATTTAAAACTCTGAGTGGCACTAGTTACTCATTTTGGTGGCTCAAAAAGTGTTGTTCACATGTATTTTCAAACGGCATCTTTCTTCCGCCCATTGCAAGGTATAAGTTCAAGACGCCTTAAATAAAAAATCCCAAGACTTGGTTCCGAAGTTGTTATGGACGGGTTCAAAGCATGGCCGCCAAGGATCCCTGATTTGACTCCCTATAGTTTGTAGGAACCCATTAAAAACGTGGTGTCATGAACTTTAGGCTTAGGTTTATTGGGTTGAAATGAAAATCAAATCAAATTTAACGTTTTTTTACAAAAACTCTTTGTTTACGAGATATCCGCCATTTTGTTTCTTTTTTCACTAGCTATTTATTATCTCCCTCACCACTTATGGGATTTGGCTCAAATAAAAAAATTATAAATAAATTAAGTATAAACTAGTAAGTATAAATATAAAATTGTACCTCGGTAAGACCATCTACGGAAAAACTACCAGCGTGGTCTAACTTAGCGTGGTTTACATTTAACGTAGAAAACAATTCTTTAGTATTTTTGTAAACTTAAGAAAATAAATGTATATCTATTCTTCTTCTACTCATATTTTTGGAATGGTGGCTATTTTATGATATTTCTAAGCATTTTGGGGTTACACCTTAATTAAGTGGATGAAAGGTAAGGTTTACAATAAAATTTTAGAAATAACTTTTTGTAGCAAATGTTGTTATCTATTCATTGTCACCAAGCAATTGATACAAATCATTCAATTCCAAAATATCAGAGCTGGAAGGGAAACTCTGCCTGAAAAACTGCAACTTTTCACCTTATTACATAGCTTTTAGCCACAGTTTCCACTGTTACATCGGTTCTCAATCGATTTTTATGAGCTTGGTGTCAGTAAATAGGAAACAAAATCTGCAACAAAACGTTATTCTGTACATTACCGTTTATTTGCCAATCAAGATGTAACAATAAAACAGCCTTAAAAATCATAAAATAGCCACCAATTTAAAATGGAAAGTTAGATCATGCTGGTATCTTTTTCAAAGATACCTTTACTTAGATACAAATTTATATTGAGTCAAATCCCATAGGTGGTATGGGTGGTTGTAAACAATTAGTGGGGAATACCCAAATTACGGGTATTTGGTAGACGTGGCATTTTTGAGAAAACTTTATTCCAGGTTTTATTTTATTTTAACCTAATAAAACTAACAACCCCAAAGTTTTTCACACCCTTTTATAAATACTCTGTATAGAAACAAAATCAAAACATGTGACCCACTTTTTAGAGAACGAATTTTGTATACACATTAACAAGGGGTCTTTTGTACGCCGTGTGGGCTGAAATAACAAATCATTTAAATTAATGGAGAAACTGATGTCGACACTTTTAAATGTATCAGGTATAGAAAAGTATTTATGGGGTTTAATGGGATGTCAGTTATTTTGTTGCAATAAATGCTGTGTGGTGTTTGCTGTTCCATTTCCAGGAAGCAGCACTACTTTATGAATACCCTGTATATTGCTTATTGAGGAATGTGTTAGAATGTATGAAACAGTGGAAGTCAAAAAGAGTATGCAAGGCTTTAGGTTAAAGTGGAGACTGTAGCCAGGATATATTGCTGTATACGAGCTTCTATGTAGGTTATGTGATGAAATACATGCTTCTAACACTGAACACTCTACGTCAAGCTACGAGCATCTATATCTCAGTCACCGCTCTTCACTATTTCAATCAAATACATGAATTTAATCAAATTTGGTTTTAACTATCCTAGGTTTTGCTATGTTTAAGACGTTTTGCGAATTGGAATGCTTACCAAGCTTTAGTAGTACTCTTTAGTAGTTAGGAGGTGGTCTGAGATATAACAACTAAGCATTGTTTCTCTATATTATTTAGTCTACGGCAGTAAAATTCATTGCTGTATTATAACTTAAATACGTATAAAGGACAGAATTTTAGATCATGAAATGCTAGCTGGGTACTCAGCACATTAACTTCATGGTACATCCATGACCTTTTGTTAGTGTTTAATGAAACCCCTTATCAAGGGTTAATGATTTGATTAAACAATGAAAGGTTATTAAAACCGTTTGGTAACAACTAAATACATTTTCAAAATGTCGGTCGTGCCCATTCAGTATGTTAAAAAACAAAAAAGTTATCATATAGAAAGTATTGTATACAAATCTAGCACATACAAAATATTCAACACTATGTAGCATTCTATTCCTGAAATATATAAATGCGAGGTGTCACAATATACTACGAGTACTTCATATAAACCACAAGGGAGATATTCCAGGTGACGTTGTAAGTAAGTCTTCTCTGAAATCGGTTTAGTGTTTTATCCTCATCAGGATTGTGTTCCCATTGAGTATTTTTAACTCTGTTTGAGTGTGGGTTTCAACATTATTCATGTAAAAGGTAATAGTGTAATAATTAAGTCGTAGTAAGTATGCTATATTTATTAAATTCTACACTGTTGTGTAGTGTAGTAGAATGCATTAATAGAACTTAAATAGTTTAACCGTTACCTGCTGTTTTACTTAGTTCGCAAATTAAACACAACTCATTACAAATCAATTTGTTTAGCGGGTAGTTTTTTAAATATTGTAAAGTGTATTCAAAACAAATGTTCAAGCAAATATAGACAAGTATTAATAAAACTTATATGAAGTTAATTATAAAGAGCGTCCCAAACAAACCTGCTAGAAGTGATTACAATGAGGCTAAATAAAGAGAAAACTGTGTTTTCCTGCTTTCTGCAGTTTTACTTTCTGTCCTCGCACACTTAAACTATTGTTATCTCCTGTACAGCATATTCAGCTGTTACAACTTTATACATGTAATTTAAAGCTAAAATCACCAGGATCTCATGAAATGTGTACGATTAAACCAAATGAAAGATATTACATATTACTATACTATTCAGCGTATGTTTCTCTACAAGAAGTTTCATCGACACTCTTATTTTGAATTACTGTAATGACATTTATAATGTATTAATGATATTTATGTTTGGTAAAACCTTAAAAGCTAATATTGGGACTTGATAATAGTATGACTGCAGAAAAAACACGATCGCCAAAATTTCATAACATTTTAGTACCATGCTTTGAACTTCTAATTAAAAAACAAAGCTTGACATAATGCTCTAAAACTTAAGATGTATAAAGATGTGCCAAAGCCACTCTTTGATTACCAAGTAAATAAAGGCAAATATTATGTTACTATAGATAGGCGAATGGCTGAGGCAGGAAAATCAACCTAGTTGCGGCAGACTAAGCACAGACAGCGCTGCGAGCGAATTCTTTTGAGGGTCTCAAGTAGAGCCACTGACGCACGCGCAAGTTCGTTCGTTCTCGAAAATCGCAAGATTCTGTAACATTTACGTCATTGGCATCGGACAAACTTGGGCATATGGAGCCGAGGTTGGAGAAAGAGGCCGAGAGATGGCAGCGCTATCTGTGCTTGGGATGCCGTAACTATGTTGAGTTTCTGCCTCAGCCATGTGGCATCTATGCGCAATCTACTTACATAACATAATCTTTGATAGAGTTTCTTTTTATTTGATGATCTTTTACTGCCTAGGAGGAAAAGGATCATATTTTGCAGGGACAGTGGCTGTTCATTGAATTTGTGTTTGTTTGAATAGTAAACCAGGAAACAGCCGTTTCTTTTAAATAATATGAACAACTACCGAGTTCAAAAGATTATTTACTTTAAAATATGAAAAACTAAGCATATTATCTTCGATAGCTCGATAGAAGTCCTTGGGTTCGTCTCGGACATTTAAGTTTGACTCTTATCAAAAATCTGTTCAAGAACTAGTGGTGAAATGTACAATAAATTATTTAAAATTTCAGATATAAATACGCTATAAATTACAAAGAACTCGGTTATTTTGTAATTTCGAGCGGAAATACTGCAAAGCAGGCGGTCTTCATAAACATTTCAGTTTCTTCCTTTCTGACCTTAATCGCCTTTTTCTCTTTCTGATCTTCTCACATTCTGTAAGATAAAATACACACAGCTTTCACACTATATTTCACCACTAGATTACCTTTGTAATTCGTGCAAAAGTGTAATGAAATATAGTGTAAAGACACTTTTGAAACGAGTAATAAACCTTTTGTCACAATGCAATAATATTGATACATAAATTACAATTTTAAAATCATGAAACTAATTATAAAACACTAGCAGTGACATTGTAAAACCCGATATTACAATACAGAAAATATCATCTATTATTTCCGTTTCCTGTACACTCTCGTTTTGTCTTTTTTCATAAACTTTCTAACGTTTCGAACTTCAGAAGAACAGACCCGCAATCAGCTGTCTTTTATACTATTTGTATCTATGAAAATTACAGATCCAAAAATATAACCAATGATGGAAACCAATTTTGAACACGGAACTTGATAGTTTCAAGTTCTAGTAAGCTTCAAGTTTTAGCTTACCGTGTTCAAATATACTGAAGGTCCGAATAAATACGGGTTGAGAGAACCACGAAAATTAGAAGGGTTCAGAATAACATTTTTATTAGTTAAAAAGCCATCATTTAAGTTGAAATTCGTCCTTTACAAAACATGGCCTTGGGTATTAAAGAAACGTTTCATATTTTCTTAATATCCAGCAATATTTAGCATATTCTCGCGAACTTTTATCTCAAATTCTTTACAGCTTCAACGTGTAATACTCAGAACTGTTTGTAATTTATCTTCAAATATAATTAAACCCGGAAAACTATAAAAAGAATACTTGAAGGTTTGAGGATGGAAACGCAAAGTTCGCGGAACATATCGAGTAGATAGACATCTGTATTGTGTCAGCAGTTTGATGTTCGATGCTTTCACTCTCACGTCAGCACTCTTCATCGCACGTCACTCATCGCTACTTGAGACACTTCAACATTTGTGCTTTTAATGTTCCTCGTAAAGCTTCTGGAACACTTTTGGGATTTCAAGAATTCCATAAACACACAACTGAACGTGGACCTACTTTTATACTAGCCCCAAACCGTAATTTTGATTTTTTTTTCGTGGAATAGTTGAGTTAATTACTTTGACAATTGTTCGACGTATATATTAAAGTATGTCGCCCGATGCCTGATCGGTGACGCTCTAAAAATTTAAAGACCCCACAAAATCAGAAATTTAGTAGCAGATGACTTTATAAGAAGAGATTTTTAAGTTTAGAAGAAAACAGAAGGGATAATCAAGAGTCAATAACGCGATAAGACCAATTTGAAAACTAATAGAAAACCAAGTTCAGACTATATTTTAATCAAACCGTTCGCTTGAAAAGAATCAATCTCAACCTTTAGACTCAAACTGAAAAAGCAAATTAATCACCAGACAAAACTTTGTCCATGAAAAGTTCCAATTTAAATGGGATTAAGTTGAACAATGCTGAATTCATTTTGTGTGACTCTTGGAAACACTTTAAATATACGGTACAAAAAAGGTTGTTTGAAATTCCTAAACTCACAGCTGAATGTAGCAATCAAATTTGAATATATAATATCTTCCACAATAATTATTCATAAGAAAAACAACTTAACCTAGATAAAAAAGGTTCAGCCAAATGAAAAGTACCCTTACGAGTCAGAATTCTTTGTAAGTAAACAACTTGACATTAGAGGAGTCATTTTTCTTTGTATAGTACATTACCAACTTCTAGTTTTTAATACATGCAAACCAATCATTGAGTAGTTATGTACAAACTGCTATAGCTTAACAAAATTATGTGTTGTTTAAATTTTAAATCGTACATCATGCACCCAGTAAAATATTTGATCGAATTTCGGAAAACGCAAAACAAGTTGTTTAGACGGCCCGCCGGTGTTTTCTTTTCTAAATAAAAATTAACTCCAGCGAGTAGATAAACCTGTAGTTTTAATAATTGTTTATCTTATTTTAAAAAAACATCAATAATAAGATGCAAGTCCACATTTCCATGCAGAGGCCTATAAGTAAGAACGCGTCGTTTTACGTCCAACGTATCTCGATCAGAGGTAGAATTCGTCTTGCAATAAAAACACTCATCCAAACTCTGATAAACAACAAAACCTTTGAACATTTGACAATAAACAAATCACACAGGTGAAAAAACAAAACGCAAAACAAGCTCTTGTGTCATTGGCTTTGCCGACACTCACTTTACAACATGTTGCTTGATTGAGCTCATTGGCAGTTTCCTGTTTCAACTTTCTTCACCACTACACTACTGAGTATTTATGCTCTACAAAATAGAACATCGACAAACGATCGAACACCAATACAACAAATGATCAAGTATGAATTTATTTATGTCGTAAAGGAACTATTTTTGTTTTTAACGAAGCGAGGTAATAAGGACTACGAAGTCGTATCTACCACTCAACCTCGACTTTTACCAATGAATAACATTGTCAGTGTTATGAATAAAATCGCTCGCTTCTCTACCGTACTCCTGTCGCGTGGTACTGTTCTTAAACACTACTAGTTTTCACTACTTGTGAGAGGATCAAATTGTCTGTGATGGATACAAATATAACGAAAGGTGGTTCATTTTTATATTAATAATATTGCACATTTGAAACTTTGTTATAGATAAAAACATATAGCCTACGCCGTTCCGAAACTTGTTAAAGGCACTGTATAAACTGAATTATTATTGGGTAATCCTTAAACTTTAGCTAGTTTTCTGTTCAAAGTAAGAATTACCTGGAGTGAAAATGCCGCTCGTGCTGACAAATCTAATTCACCGTGTAAATTGAGTTTATAGAGTTTCCTCTGTGGATTCCTACAGCCAGGTTGGCATTCAAGCACGAACTACTCTAGTAGATTGCGGCTATTGGAACATATACCTACTAGTAAACTGTATCTGGCAAACTCTTTTCCTATAATAATATATTTAGTTGTACTATCTAAAATAAAATTTTGATTTTTTTTTAATTTAACAAACAAATATATATTCTTGGACCTGAAAGTCCAATTATAGATTAACTTAGGTAGTTAGTGAAAAGCTGGGACTATTAAATTGTTAGGAAAACCTTTACGGTTTAGTTGGTCGGCGTAAGAACACCATTAAAGCTAAATAGGTTTTGGATGACAGTTTCACTACTTTCTTTATTTCTGAGGTGAACGAAAACCTTAAGAACGATTAACTTAGGTAGTTAGTGAAAAGCTGGGACTATTAAATTGTTATGAAAACTTTTTTATTTATACTGTATACTGACTACTCTACAGGTCACACTTTTGATTTAATTGTCATGAAATTTGGTACAAAAAATTAATGGTCCTTTTGTTAATCTCTAGGTTAGGTTCGTTAACCAGCTGGATCGGATCAGCCGTTTTAAAATGGTAGCCATTCAAAATTTTGTTTTGCCTATACAACTGTAGTTTTACCATAAACGAATACCAGTTCACTCTCTATAATAGAATTTTACCCCATAGTATTTCAACTCAACTCTCGTCGCTCTAAAATCTACTGTTTAAAATTTATTTTAGTTTTATCACTAAGTCTGAATTGCTTAACTTTGACATTCAGAGGGCAGACATTTATCAGTGTGCATTTTAATAGAAAACAATAATTCATTTAAATCAACTTCTAAATAACTTACCAGCCTTGGTTTCCCATAGGATACCAAAGGCAACCAACTTTCTTATTTCAAAACAAATGAATCTATAACAGCTGTTGTTTGTTTATTTTGAAATAGTAGCATTACAAAATAAATGTATTTCAATTCAAACCTTTTGTTCTTATAAACTAGAACCTCTTTATTTTATTGTAAATTCGCGAAGATTCACTGTAGCGCTTGTCGCTACGTGTTGGCTATGCTATTATATTTAAATACTTAATTATGAAATATCTGTGAAATGTACATGTAATTATATTGGAATGTATATTGATTTGATGTATTGTTATTGCAGACTATATCTATATCTATACTATTAGTATTTCGGTTAGGGTTGTCCGGAGTGTTGAGATCTCGGAATCTGGCTGGGGATCTGTTGAATCTCAGAATTTTTTGAATAGAAATGGTCCTTTGTGTGTGGAGGGTGGGGGAAACGAATAAAATTATATAGATTTTTTATTTTTATGGGGTTTTTGAGGTCCCCAATTCCCCATGTTATATTTCTTTTTTTTAGTAAATATTTATTATATTTAAATATTAAATATATTTACCAAACCCTCACAGACCATAAACCCTATTTGGAATAATTTGTTAAAAGAAAATTTAAAATTATAAACATACATATTATTGGTACTAACTATAGGATATTTCTGTTCTATGTGTATAGCCATATTATTTTAATTTTAAACTATTTGGTTTTATATTTGTTTATATTGTTATTTTTTGTAATAGGAAGAGGGTTTCTGTTCAGAAAACGAAATATAATTGAAACATTTAAAAGTAGTTTTATTTTTATTATAAAAGAAGGTGTGCTGCCAATCAGTCTTTAATAATTTATTAGTAAATATCAACGGATTTGTTTGAAACTCGAGACATAGCTGTATACCATTAACCCAAAGACCCCTACTGATTTTGGGGTTCGGGGCACAATATATGGATTTGGGAGGGGTTAAAGGGGGCAAGAAATAAAAAAATCATAAAAATCGATGTGGGGTATCAAAAAAAGGGAACATTATGCTGATTTCAAAAATATATTGGTTGTCTACCAAATTGTTTAGGGGGAGGAAGGAGGGGTTAAAAGTGGAGGTAAAACATCGGGATGGCCGAGTTTTACAAAGCGGGCACCGAGGCCGTAGGCCGAGGTGCTTGGCTCGCGAGCGAAGCGAGCAAGCGTCCAAGGGGGTCTGGGGCGAAGCCCCCAGCTGGCGCAGCTAGTGTATATTTAACGTAGTTAAGTGGTAGAGAGGACTTTAAAGTCCTAACTTCACCACGAAAATAAAGACTTTTTTCATTTCATTTCCTGGTTGCGTCTCGCTTCCAATTTGTTTGTTAGTGACTTTTTACAACAGCGTAGATCAATATGTTATACATTCTTTTATTTCCTGGAGTCAACCAAGATTATTACATCTTTATACATTTGGTGCAACTGAAACAAGGAAAATACTGTGACTATAACTATAACTTTGAAGTGTTATAGGTCGTGAGTGCAATGTTTTGTATTGTATTATCGCGAGAACAGAAAGGGCTGCCAACAGTTAAGTGTTTGGATTGTCTGAATGTCGGACTTGCCAACATTCCAGATCCATAATAACTTTCACCACACTTGGACTGACGAAATATACCCACACTTTGCCTACTAAACGATATTGCCTTACGCACAAATGGTTCTATGGATTTACCCTAAATACTGTTTTACAGAGGAATTGTGAACTGTACTTGATACTAGAACACTGTAATCGCACTTAGTCAATCCTTTTATATGGGACTGTGTAAAATGACTCATCCCCGTGATAAATCTTCGTCCTTACACGCACAAACTCAAAGTGTGTTTAAATCCTGGGATGGCTTAAAATCGTATACTATAACTTAAAAACTGAGCCCCTTTTAAAAATATACTTTTACAGATTTCGTTCAAGATCAAACTAATTCATGACCAATCTCAAATCTGCTCTAAAATATATTAAAACTAATATAATATGGTCAAACTAACAGACTGCATCAATTCAAATGACTTGAAGAAACTATCCAAGAATCAGCGCTTGAAAAAAGTTAAATACGTTGCCAAAAGATGACAACATTCTTTAGATTAACGCAAAATGTTAAAGTAAGAAATCGATCGCAAAACTGAAACACAACAAAAAGTAATCAAATTAGAATACCTTCATGCAGCAGAAATCTTGGTTCTCAATCCAATTACAGGATTAGATCAAATCCAAAAAAGATACAATACAATTTTAAGAAAACATTAAACCCAATGAACACTGAACCATAAACAAAGACTTCTAAATAATAACAAAACAAAGGAATACGTACACTGACATACGAAATCAAAACCTGTAGCCAACTTACTTTCTGCTGAGATTAAATTACGAACAAATCTATTTAAACCTATTTATACATTAATTAAATTGTGACTTAACAGTCGCATGTTTCGGATTAACATTCAGATTTAAGTATTTATCTAAATTTGGAGGCATAAATAGGTAGTGTAGTGGTCAGCATAACCACCCGGCAAGTGAGAGACCCGGGTTCGAGTCTCAGTTCGGTCCCCACATTTTGGCTTAAAATTTCTTTAGTAATATACATTAAACAAGTAAGGCTTGTTAAGAATATTCTTAGATTCCCACAGAACAATATTCAAATGTGTTTCCGTTTTTAGATTAGCGTTTTTCCTGATAAATAACGAAACTTAATGATTAAATTAAGTATAATCTAACTATAAAGGTCATCTAACTAAACTCAATAATGCATTGATGAATGTAAAGGTTAAAGCACAAACGATTGCGGTCATGATTAAATACTGAAATGTATTCGATTTCGACTTCAAACACAACCAAAGCAACAACGAATGATAAATTAAATACAAATTGAACTTCAATTTGTGAAATGAGTTGAATAGTTCAGAGCATTGAATCACTGGGTAAAGAAATCAGATTTCACTCGGGGAGGGGCTTGACAAAGGTTTGGAGTGAATTCCACTTTTAACTCGTTGAATTCAACTAGCTTTTTGTCGCCGTAGATTGCTTTCCCTTGTCTCAGATTTACAAACCCTACTTCACTACTTTGGACACAAACACTCCGCCATCTTTCACCGTTTACCGGGTGGTTTGCTTTCAGATGTTTAAAGGCTCTGTAATTCCAGAATTCAGAGCTTTTTGATAACTTTCAACCACTAACTCTAACTTCACAAAAATAGCCAACATACCAACATAGCCAACATTGGACTTTTACGCAATTATAAGCCAATTAACACTGTTGGATATGAAAATCGCTCATTTTTCGTTAAAAAAAAACATAACACTATGAACATACCTAATTGGGAGTGTAACTAATATTCTATGTTAAATACTGTATTTAATTCCCTTAAATCTTGTATTGAAGTCAAGTGGTGCTTTATAATATCCGGAAAGCATTGTCATAGATAGGCCTATTTAGTTGGATAGCAAAAAGGAAAGGAGTTAAAACCCCGGCAAACTCACCCTGGAAACAATAATTACTGTCATAATATTTCAAAACCCCTGATCGCAAGTCGGTCGTATTATAATAATAATAACGTGCAATCAAATGCACTTTAGATGCGTAAACCTAAGCCTATCCTCAACGAATTGATCAACCGTTTCAGTGGATCAACTACATAATAGCTGCATCCTGCTAATAGCTCAAGTTGATCCAACCTCCTATTGCACTGATCAATCATTTGATCAACTAGTTGTCCACGCTTAATATGGGTCAGTTATTGCAGTACCGCCATGCCCACCCACCGTTATACTCCTGTGCTTACTGTCCCATATTTGGGCTGCATCATGTACATCAATATACAGATGTGTTGTCGCGAGCTGTAGACTGTAAGCACGAGCTAGAGCAGGTGAGCTGGTGGCTGTTAGCCAGTTGTGTCGTGGTCAAGTCAGAATAGCTCTACTGCTACTGCTCTGTTGCACCTTGTACATCAATATACAGATGTGTTGTCGCGAGCTGTAGACTGTAAGCATGAGCTAGAGCAGGTGAGCTGGTGGCTGTTAGCCAGTTGTGTCGTGGTCAAGTCAGAATAGCTCTACTGCTACTGCTCTGTTGCACCTTGTACATCAATATACAGATGTGTTGTCGTGAGCTGTAGACTGTAAACATGAGCTAGAGCAGGTGAGCTGGTGGCTGTTAGCCAGTTGTGTCGTGGTCAAGTCAGAATAGCTCTACTGCTACTGCTCTGTTGCACCTTGTACATCAATATACATCAATATACAGATGTGTTGTCGCGAGCTGTAGACTGTAAGCATGAGCTAGAGCAGGTGAGCTGGTGGCTGTTAGCCAGTTGTGTCGTGGTCAAGTCAGAATAGCTCTACTGCTACTGCTCTGTTGCACCTTGTACATCAATATACAGATGTGTTGTCGCGAGCTGTAGACTGTAAGCATGAGCTAGAGCAGGTGAGCTGGTGGCTGTTAGCCAGTTGTGTCGTGGTCAAGTCAGAATAGCTCTACTGCTACTGCTCTGTTGCAGTACATCAATATACAGATGTGTTGTCGTGAGCTGCAGACTGTAAGCATGAGCTAGAGCAGGTGAGCTGGTGGCTGTTAGCCAGTTGTGTCGTGGTCAAGTCAGAATAGCTCTACTGCTACTGCTCTGTTGCACCTTGTACATCAATATACAGATGTGTTGTCAGCTGCAGACTGCGAGCTAGAGCAGGTGAGCTGGTGGCTGTTAGCCAGTTGTGTCGTGGTCAAGTCAGAATAGCTCTACTGCTACTGCTCTGTTGCACCTTGTACATCAATATACAGATGTGTTGTCGTGAGCTGCAGACTGTAAACATGAGCTAGAGCAGGTGAGCTGGTGGCTGTTAGCCAGTTGTGTCGTGGTCAAGTCAGAATAGCTCTACTGCTACTGCTCTGTTGCACCTTGTACATCAATATACAGATGTGTTGTCGTGAGCTGCAGACTGTAAACATGAGCTAGAGCAGGTGAGCTGGTGGCTGTTAGCCAGTTGTGTCGTGGTCAAGTCAGAATAGCTCTACTGCTACTGCTCTGTTGCACCGTGCCTTACATATTCTAACCATTGCGAATTTAATTTTTCATTCATCGTTTACAGTGCAAATTTGTTTGTTGCATATCTCTTTTGGATGTTTGAACTGTTTTAATTCCACTGGCAAATTCCTAGGATTATCTTATCAAATAGGGTAAAGCTGGGAGTTTCTGATGTTAGTTCTTGTTTATGTAATTGGCTTTTAACTATATGTATGAGGGTTTATGGGTTTTTGGAGAATTTCTTCAATCTCTTAGGGTGATATCAAATTGGTTCCCTAGCGGTATTGAAGTTTCGTTGAATTGGTTCCCGTGTTGATGCTACATACAATTAACCAGTAACCTAATTAAGTTTCGTTTTCTCCGCGAGAACAAATATCGGAAACAACAGATATCATATTTAGTGGCGTACGAAAAGTGATAACAGAACTCAGTGATAAAATCAGATGATACAACTTAATTGAGATCAGCCAATTTGCAATCGCAAAGTTTCAAGAACTAATATACATATAAGCCTATTCCTACAACAAGATATAGTATGTAACTAAAAGACTCTTTAGGACATGCTTAAGGACTTTTGATCCTTAACTTTAACTTTGAATGTCGGTCATTTCTTTTGCTATTGACTTAAAAACGTATCCAACAAGATTTCAGAAAAGTCTCATCTACTTTGCAGTTGACATTGCTATGATGAATAGATATCTCTCACGTGACGTCTTGTAAGCCATTGCAGTATTTTACGTGATTCCACCTGCATTTTACGGTGTGCCAGGTTCTTATAGTAATTTTGACTCACGAACCCGGCTAAAAAAACAAGAGTTTATTTAAGCTAATGTTTTTGTGTTCACAGGTGAGCGCGCCTGTTGATGGATCTCGGGATCACTTCCAGCCAACTTCCTGCCATTCGCTCCGGGAGAGAAAGTCTGTGTAACTAAAACACCGACCTATCCAATCATTGAATGCTCAATCAACACTCACCGAGACACACTGCTTAGATGGTTCAGAAAAGTTAAAAACTTATACCTTTTTATAAGAGGTCAACACGGGACATACACTGAAATTGACAAAGGCATTCTTTAAGGATTCTGTATGTGTTCGCGTGGTACATCGGTTTTTCCATGTACCATCAAATATTATGTTATAGTATGAAGATAGCGCATATATGCTACATGGTTGAGACAGAATAATTAACATAGTTGCGGCAGCCCAGGCACAGATAGTGCTGCGAGCGCTGCCGTCTATCGCCGTCCTTTCTCTCCCCTCGGCTCCACATGCTCGAGTTTGTCCGATGTCAACGACTTAATTGTGAACATATCGTGCGATTTTCGAGAACGTACGAACTTGCGCGTGCGTCAGGGCCTCTACTTGAGACTGTTAAATGAATTACCTCGCAGCGCTATCTGTGCTTGGGATGCCGATTCTATGTTGATTTTCCTGCCTCAGCCATGTGTCATCTATGTGCTATCTACCTACAGTAACAAAATCTTGTGTACCAATTTTCCATGTACCATAAGGAGGGAAATTTTCTTTGCCATAGTAGAAACTATACTTATTTAATATCTCATGGGCAAACACTTGTAATACAAAAAATATTGTACATAACCTCATACATAGTGTAATTGTGTGGAAAGAATAGTTAGAAAAATTTGTGATTCTCATTCATTTTATAGAGCATCGACTCAGACAAGCCCATATTGGTTGATTACATGAAATAAGTAGGACAACACCGATGGCAATTAAACTGGGTTTTCATGTATTTATTAAGCACATGAAACTAATCATTCTTTCTGATTAAAACAACGGAATATGAACCACGCTAGGTTTTGTTCATATTGGTCACACAAGCAAGATAACTGAATGTTCATACATACTGATACTACTATATCACAGATAGTGTGTGCACTGTGCAACATTCAACCACTCAAAGTACTGAAGCGGCACAATGGAACAGCTCGCGGCATCTGTTAGATTATATGTACAATTAATACTCAATTAATAACCACTGTGTTCCATATGTACAACGGAATTGATTAAATCCTCCTTTAATCTATCAATGAGAAATTACATCAAAAGTATTGCCCAGGTTGTTTGAACGTATTGGTTTCACGTTTTGTTTTTCAGTGAAATGTTATTGAATCGGTCCATGAAAGGTTTTATATTCAGGTTTGGATAATATTTTAAACTGTTTCAACCGTCCATAATTCTGAGTACATATGTGTAACTTAAACAAAACAAAATATTTTGGTGACCAAATGAAATGTTTACAGAAAAAACAGTTAAATGAATCTTTAGTATGAACCAATTAGGTGGTAATGTCACGAATAACTCGGTCTTTGCATAATTAAATAGGAACCTTGCTGTAAATTAAAACATACAAATTTAAGTATCAAAATCATTTACAATGGCCCTTAAAATCCTAAATTCATTTTTGATGGGCTATAAAATGATTGCATGCCTCTTGAATTACCTAATTAAACTAGGACGACACGCAGCGTTAAAGCACCGGTGGCATAAGTGAAACTAATTTTCTTTGCAATTTGTTACTTCAATTCGCTCTACTCAGAGCCTTGTTTCGGCCTTCAGCCTCAGATTTATGTTCTATTACAAGGAAAGTTACGAGACCTCAGACTTACTGTTTTTTACTGAAAATTATACTACATATCATGAAAGGAATTCATATTCTAAATGTAAATACAATCGGACTATTCATTCTGCTCATATAGCGAAAAATCACCTTTTGGCCACCAAAAACATTATAATTTCAAATTTCATCAAAATCGGACGAAATTTATTGTTTTTATAAATAGAACTCGACCAAGATATTTACAAAGGGAATATTTGAACCAAATTTTATGAAAATCAAACAAAGAATGTGACTTGTAGGGATAATACACGTATATGCATATGTATGTAGAGGTTGGAAAAATGTTCAAAACGTGTTCTGAGGGTCAGGATCGGTGCTCATTTCATCGTCCCGGGCCTGGATCTTACCATGCGGACGGCATGAGTATCTCATTTTTCAATATAAATTCGATAATAAACTGTTTGTCTTCTTAAGTTTGTCAGGCGCTAGATAGTGTTTGATAAACTCAAACATCTTTGGATAAAGTAAGTTAGTTATACAATAAAATTCCTTAGCACAAAAATGTCATCATAAATTGACCAACATATTTTTTATGTTTTTCATCAGTCAAGCAATTTATTTCCATCAAACTACCATATATGTGCTGAAATCCGTATATGATCCGTATGCAGCTCGATTACCCGAACTCTTGAGATCACTTGTACCTGGACGAGGTGAGTTGCTGCGTTCACATGTGGTATTGCTGTTGAACTTGTTGCGAGTTTGCACCAGCAAAGTTTACGAGCACAAACTCGGTCGGTCCTGTGTTTTGTAATTGTTCAGAGCTCTAACTTTGTACAGGATTTCATTACTGTTTCGAACCCAATTGTCATGTCACTTATTTCCAACAAAAACAATCCCGAGAAATAAACTTTCCAACGATGTTTCGTTCAATTCAATTTCAACACTTTATTCCGTCTCCATCGGTTTACTATCGTGGTTTTCGTTCTGAGACCAGCTTTTCCGTGAATTGAGTTGTTGTGAAAAAGTATAAACAAGTTATTATTATTAAGTTTAAATGTATAACATATTTAGAATCTATATATTAAAATAATTTATAAAAATCTAACGGCAGTCAAAACAACCGTTCTATCAGGCCAATTTTCTTTATTTTTTTATGAAAGGTATTTATGCATAGATTTATCATCAAGAATTGCTTAACTTTCGCCCTTTTTAAGTTATACTCAAAAAAGGTTTTTTCCCATGTTTTCATATCTTTGTCCTGCCATATCTCAGGTTCTAATTGAGATATTGTTCGTTTTGGTCTAAGAACACTCAGTGAACACTCATGCTCTTTCATTAGAGATATCATTCGACGTATTTAGTTACATGAGGAGTAATGCGTGGAAAAACGATTTGTTTTGGAACTGTTAAGAATTTAAATTTGCTTGAGATAAAACATATGTGCAAAGTATTAAAAATGCCCAGCTGCTGTAAATGTAAACATCAACAAATAATGACAATAACAGTGTACTGTATAAGTTTCAACTCTCAAGGAAATACCCTAACTGAAAAAGTATAGTCATTAGCGAAGTGAATACCCAAACCGAGAGGCCGAAGCAGAATCGTGAGCGAAGCGAACGGAACTTAGGTCGCAGGACCGAAGTGGGGGTCTGGGGGCGAAGCCACCGGCTGGCCGTAGGCTAGTATATTATTGTATAAACTATATACTTACTACTATATAGTCCTACTTACTATATGAACGTATATGAACGCAAGGTGTGTTGAAATAAAGGTTTTAAATATTGCTTATTTTGCTAGAAGTGGTGAACATACATTTATTTACTACACAAACGAAACCAAACTATTTTTTAACAGCTTAGTTATTATTAAATTTAGCTTTAGTATGTCCAGCCACAACAAACCAACACAAACAATTTAAAAAACGGATTCCACGAAGCTAAGTACACAATCTATTGTCTACCATACAATTTATACCTTACAATTTAAGTAAAAGCCGTCAGTCAATAAACAGAAACAATAAACAGGAGTGTATATAAACGGACAATTATAATGAATAATAAATGAGTACTCTAGATACCGGTTTTAAATTATCAAATTAATACTTTATACTTGCCTGTAGATGTCAGGAAAAATGTTGTTTGGCAGGACCGGTTTCGGGTTGACTACAACCCATCTTCTATTGTCATTTCTTCTATTATATTCCCATTACATTTAGGTTCCATCTTGATATGGTCGTCAATTTTAATAATACAATTAATTAATTAATAACACAGTCACGGTCAAAACACAAGTTGTAGGCCTACTGGAGTACTGCCTGGTTGAAATATTGTTATGACCTACCACAGTTGTACATAGTGACTGTTCCTATTAGTGACTGTGTTATTAATTAATTTATTTTATTTTAATATTTAAATTGATTACCATATCAAGATGGGACCGAAATGTTTATTTTGACGACCCATAATGGGAAGAAAATAGAAGAAATGACAGCAGAAGATGGGTTGTAACTAACCCGAAACTGGTCATGCCAAACAAAATGTATCCTGACACATACAGTCAAGTACAAAGTACTAATTTAATAACAACAGAAAAATTCTAGAGATGGTAATTCTGGTATTAGACAAAAATCTAAATAATCTGATTTTCTTACTTAGAAAGTTTTTATAGGAAAATTTTAAATAATACTACTAAATTTCTTTGAGTTAAACTTTACAATGGTAAATTTGAAAATAAAATAGCTCATGTATTGATTAGAATAGTCTCAGTAATCATCTGATGATCGTATGATACCCGCATCAACTCCCACCATCGTTTAGACATATCAGACCATCACCTGCGTGGTTCGGAAGTCACGTTAAGCCGTTGGTCCTTGTATTTCCATTGGTCATTGGGCTATTAATTAATGACCCATTCTAAGGAAAAGTCGGCCTTAGTTTGTAACAAGACTACACCTTATAACTCATTACTACCACTCATCACACTCATCCTTCACCACATATTTGTCTTAAAATACCCTCATGAGAGTGGTCGGCATCTCTAATAGTGATTTAGTGAATCAAATTACTGATTGCAGTTAAATACTGTATCATAAGATAAGTCAAACATGCAGAACTTATAAGGTGACTTTTTAGCCTCGTACAACTAGCTAAACATTATTCGTACATTTGTATTGTAAACTTTACTTAGTTTTTGTATTTAGTCTCAAAATCTTAAATGATTAGACTTCATCTATGTTTATTAGGTTTTTTTAAATGGCCATATCATTTCCTCCATTAATATCCTCTATTACGCATTTCATGTTTATGCATACTTTTACCTTTTTCATTCAAAGATATTTACTGTATGGAAAATACTGAATTTATTACAAGATATGGTTAATTTAACAATTGAACCGTTTCAATAGTGTTACTTAACAAATACTGGAGAACGTAGACAGAATCGATAGAGAATGGCCAAAGCTACGTCGGGTCCCAAGAAATGCACAGATATGAAAGAATATTTCTATTTCCGATCTTTTACCAAGCTTCTGCTTCTGCTTCAGCTGAATAAGGAATACAGATTTTCTGCTTCTCCGTCATTTTCAATTGCGTTCGTTTGATATTGCTTATTCAGCATATATTTATGTACAATTAACAACTGCTTTGAGATATTTGGTTAATGTAGAATATTCAATTTACGCTATACGGCACATAAATTTAATATAATATTAGTATATCTGTAAAATATCTAGTTTAATAATACATCTTAGGGTGATTTTCAATAACTAATATTGTACTATATAAATAATCAAAGGAATGTTTCTATCATGGTCAAAGAAATTCTTGCAGTGTATTATGAGTCAATATCTTTGAATGTGAAGATTTTATGTAACCCCATGTCTGCCTCATGAAATGTAGATGAGACCTTCAAAACCCTTAGCACTGGTACAACCTGATCATATTATGTTGCAGTTTCACCACTCGATATTTATGTTTCTTTTCTCTAAAGATAACTTTAAACACTCACATTTTGATTCTACTCATTCTAATCAAACTATAAGCTTCAAATTTAAATTCACTTCCTTCGATTTCGTAAATGGTTCATTGGTGGAAAACCTATAGGAGGATTATATTTTTCTATCCAGCGGCACTGAAATATACCACTGAAAATACCAATTTTAGTCCTAGGCTTCTCGACCCTATTTTTCGTGTGTAAATTCTTCGTTTTTGAATATTTTGTGTTTGCTCGGAGCTGACTAAACTGCCACAGTTTTAGGGTTTCCTCAAAGCAACAGAGCTATGAAACCCCAAACATCAAAGAAAAGCAACGACTTGACCCGTTCTTTCGGTTTGTGCTTGGTATAATTTGTTCAAGTTTTAATGTATTTTAGGCTTATTAGGAAGCTTTAAAGAAACCATTTAATTAGTATCTATTTAAGCAGCATCATTCTGAAATAGCAGGTCTTTATGTCCTTAGATTTGATCATTTGAGTTAGTAGCGACAACATTTCGTATAGTTCTACACCACAAGGTCAAGGTTCAGGGTAAGCTTTTGAGAACCTAAGGTAGCTCAGGGTAATTTTTATAGTCTTTCAGGGTAAATGTTGAATGTCTAGTGGCAACACTGTTGGAAATATGCCAGCTGGCCGGACTCAGCTGTTCTCTAGCTTCCCGCCAACAATTAAACAATTAACAGCTGCGACTCCTCTATAATTGGCTCCTCAGTGTCGTCTGCATACATTCAGTACTCGGATCCTTCAACATTGTTTACTCTAACCAACAAACAACATACAATGTATCATAAACAACAAGAGCAGGCCTTTGCGATTATATTTGTGTTTGTTCCAATTAAGAATAAAACAGTGTGGATACCGATACCTACACTGTTATCTGATATTGAAAAGATCCTGAAAATTATTGGAAAACTGCATGCAATTTTAAATAAACTATCTTTGCTGATAAATAAGTTTTATCCGTCAAATTCTTTGGTGGATTATACGTAAATTATATTGAACCTACAGTATTTCGAACTCATATTTAAAATAAACATACATGGTTACACATACATGAATACATAGTTTGATTTACATCAATTTATAATTCAGGAGATCGTAAGGTTTAGTGGATAGTTTTTACTGTATTGAAAAAGAAAAACTTCTAGATATTCAAAGAAACCGTTCAATATCTACTTGTAATCGAGTAGTAAGTAAGTGAAGGTACAAAACAATGGTTTGGGAAGTTTTAACTCAGCTTAACCTCAAACTGAATAGTTTGTGGTAAAGCGAAATCTATTGCCTTGCAGTTTCGTTAACCAGTTTCATAGACATTCTTTACTAACAGATAAATGTGTTACATGGCATATCTGTTTGCCAAAATACCCTCTAAGAGTGGTCGGTGTTTCAAAGTATCAAAGTAAATTATCTACGTTACAATACATACAAATCTGTCTGGTTTAAAATAAAAACAGTTGCTTTAAGTAAAGTACCGCTTTCCATGCTTGAACGGAAAGCCTCGGTTTTCCACGCTGTATTATGTTACCTTTGCTCCTTGGCTCGGAAACCCTCCCCCCCCTCACAACGGTTCAGAGTTTACT
The DNA here is from genome assembly GCA_018831715.1 of Matsumurasca onukii. NCBI lineage: Eukaryota > Metazoa > Arthropoda > Insecta > Hemiptera > Cicadellidae > Matsumurasca > Matsumurasca onukii. The sequence continues at coordinate 58,326,377 of CM032059.1, forward strand.
TATCTCCCAGTCTTTATTTTGCCCGACCTCAAACATTGCTTAATGTACTGAACGCTTCTAATCACTTTTCCCTTTATTCCAAACCTCCTCTGTGCTTTTTACCCGCTGTCATGAAATTGTTATTCACGTTTTTGTTTCACTCCCTTGGCTGGTTCAGCTTTTGGCAAACGTTATTACTTTAATTAGTTTTCCAGGCGGTGACGTATAAAGATTTTAATATTTCAACTTAAATATACTAGAAATAAAAAAGGATTAAAGAAGAAAAATTAAATTCTTCTTCTGTCATCATGAATACTGTGTTTCGATTACTGATTAAAATAAAATATTCTTCTTGGTGTTGTGAATAGTTTCTTACAAATCACGCTCTCTAGCATGGACACTCCTAGCAGGAAAGTGTTCCAACTCACACTGAACTGAAGTCGACTTACATTGTACACCTTAGTATTCACTGCTAGCATACAGTTGGGAATGTTGTATTATAATAAATTAACTTGTGATGAACCGAGAACGGTAAACTTGACAAAACCAACAACAAAGATAATGTGCTTCCATCTTACGTTTTACAGTAAAGTATTACGTGAAACTAATTAATATTGAACAACTGAGCACAGGTTAACGTGGGAATACAATACGAATAAATTATACTATTCTCAACGAACCCGCAACCCTTAGGGCCCTTTTTAATTCCAAGCTTCAGTGGAGATTAACTCTTCAATTAAGTTGTTTACCATCTGCATTGTTTATATTTTCTTACAACTGTCAAAATCACTTTATGGAACATTGAAGACTTTAAGCTTCTTTTTCCGTCCTTTAATGTAAAGGATATATTGATTATCGTATATTCAACACTAATTAATACTGCTAATAAACCAGACAAAGTAAATCTTAACCTCAAAAAGTGTCATGCGTTTCTATTGGTTAACTGTTTTTATCTCAACTTATCCTTAATGTCAGATTAGATATGAATTTAAAAAAACGGCCCTTTGAATCTATTTTGTTTACTGTATGACCCAACCACAGAAAGATAGAGTCCGTGCGTTTCTTCGTGGCGCTTGACCTTGACGACTAAAACCCGTTATAACTGGGTTTTCGAGGTTGGGGGTAACCAACTTTCAGTCTTTCCATGGCACTCATACTGTGAGGAAAGGCTATTACTGTACTTTTTGAAAACCTCGATTTGTTCCCCCACTCTGTCCCCTCACCAAGCGCCACGAAGAAACGCACGGACTCTAGTAGTGTTAGATATGACAGTCGATGATAGTTTTACCGTGTATAAAGTGTAGCTGTACACTGTAGTGTCCACTGTACATGTCCAGTGTTAAACTCACACTTCACACTAGGCTCAATATACACTGACAAGGTAATGACGTAGATAGGTAGGTGATGTAAGGTCGATGATAGTTTAATGGCCACAGAATAGTAATCAATATAAAGCCACGGTCCATTGAGAATAGCAACCCTTATCAGTTAACCTTGTGTGAAATAATCACCTGTCGTGGGGTTTTCCCTGCATGTGTTTTGAAACTCAGCTGATAACAGGGCATCCAACAACTTTTGTCAACCTTTAATCTTATAATTAAGATACAACATATATAGTACAAAATGAAAAGCAAAACAAAACTACTGTACAGAGGTGGTAACCAATGAATCACGTGCTATGTACTAACAAAAAAATGTCTATTTATTATTAAAAAAAATACTTACGTCTATAAACCTATCAAGCCAATAAACTCCTTGCAAACCAAATATCAAACTCAAATAATTTATTGGCGGTGTAACCATTTTACATAATACTTAGAATATTGTTTGCCAACGTCCTTTTAAGGTTTTTAATGGCACATTTTATGTTAAATATATACGATAAATATATACTCGTATACTTTCGTGCATGCAGTCAGTTGAAATGAAATCAGTCTCTATTATGTGGCGAAGTTAGGGCTATAAAGTCCTCTCTTCCACCTAACCACCAGTGTATAAGTGACCACCAATATTGTATACGTACGTAATGCTTGATTGTTTAATTATTCCTGGTGTGTCAAGCTATACAGCTTCAAGTGATTTTGTCTAGATATTATACATTATAGCCTATAACCATTATTATTTTCTGCAATTCGGTAGAGTAAGGAATTATTGTTTTCAAAATGGGAGTGGACGGAAAGGTTAGCTATAAACTAGATCCTGTATTACATCTTTCATTGAGCTATTTTTGTATCTACAGTACTCGCACAGATTCATGAAACAAGTTCATAAACAACTTGAAGTTCCAAATTTAAAAAATGTATATGAGAGTTTAAAAACCAACAACTTTTTTTTATTTCCTGCTTGAAAAGAGAATGTATGTATGTATGTACAATGTCTTTTATAATACACAACAAAGTTGTAGGACTTGAGAACTTTTCAATCGAAGAAGAAAAAAACGTGATATTAACTAACTAAATTTGATTACCTTAAAACCACTAATTAGCAAAATAAAACTTAAATAATTTTTTATCTATAAATTTTTAATTTACAACAAATTAGTATCAATGAATAATTAAATGATCAAATAAAATACTAATTTAATATCTGCGGACAAAATTGTCATTATTGAAAAAATCCTGTTTTATTTTCTATTGGTTAATTTCAGCTTCTATCTTTTAGTTTAACAACCACATGAGATAACAAACATACCTAAATTATCTGTGAAGCCGGGTGGTGCGTAGGCCAGCAGTAACAGCCAGACTAAACCTTGCAGAGACGGCATGACTCATCCGCTCACTCACTCACTGATACGTTATCACTCATTGATATCACTGCACTCACTGTCACGTGACGTATGTACGCACACTGACGCACGCACGCACAGGTCAGCTCAGCGCGGAGGTCGGGTAGCGACTGATAGAGAGGCTGCGAGACCGAGGCGTTAGTTGCAGTGCCCGCCGCTAGCTGCGCCACCTCCCAGATCTCATAATTAATCTGGGATTATTTTTACTCGCGGTGGAACTCTTCCCGAATTCTAGTCTTGGACTTGTGACTCAGCCAGCTACATTTGCACTGGCGAAAGTTAAATTGAAAATATGCACATTTCATTCGCTAAAAAGGAATTGTGACATAAAATGTGTTCGGTATTTTTGGGTTGTTTAGATATTTCGGAAATTACTATTTGCCTAAAATAAACGTGTTAAGAACAATTATTTTATGTTGCCAAATAAACCTAAATTTACCGTCATTAGCGGTCAAGTCATTACCGGTACCATAAATAAGACCACTTACATAATTGTAAAAATGAACATATCCAAACTTGGACAAAACCAAAATTAATAAGGATTTGTTTAAAGTGTATATTGTATTGTGATTTTCAGAGTGAAGATTTTACTCATATCTTGTCGAGAGTCTGACTCAACTGTTTTTGATACACCAAAAAACTTCCAGAGAGTACCGGATTACCAAAAATGCCTAATTTCTGGGAATCTGCTTAAAATAGAGGAAATTGTCTCAAAAAGGTGTGCAATGTATATACACTGGTCCCAGAAGATTCTTGTAAATGCCTGATCTCAAAATATCGTGTCACTCGGAATAGAAGATCGTGACAACGAGTCGTTTTTTTAACGGTAGCGAACCTGAAAAATTATGGAAATGTTGTTTCGTTGGTGCTATGACAATCAGAGTTCCGGATTACACTGGGCGTGTCGGAGTAAATACTGACCAGATTATAGAGTATCTCCTGTGAATTCCTTAAGTCTCCTTTTATTTTATGATAAATCTTTGCAAATTCGTATACATATGAGTTAGGTTGGGAAACTACTAATTTCTCATATCGAGGTGTTCATATCAAGCTCAAAAAGTCTATGCAGGGCGGATCACGTACGTTGACCTTGAGGAACTATATCTGCAGCCTGAGGATTACAGATCAAATAATTTCAAACATCCGTTAATGTAAAGGGTTAACTGAAAGAAGACTTTAAGTCACGGGGTTTATTAGACCTCGCTATTTTTAGAAAGTCTATTCAATTTTCAGTATTTCTGTGGAAACAAATCTCAATAGTATTATGCCATTACGAAATTGCGGCCTTCAACGTGAGATTTTAAAATACTTACGGAAAGCACGTTTATTTGTTTGTTTAAAACCACGTGGTGAGTTATAACGGTTTAAAGTTGTTCAAGATGTTCGACGATGCACAAGTAGACCATTATTGGGTAGCCATTATTTGATAGGCACTTGTAAAACGAACACAATGTTTTCAAGCCATGAGCTTATCACTTAGTTAACAAGTTATCGTGAAAACGCTGCTTTTCTTACGAGTTTTCGAGTTGTAACCTACCAAATATGTATTGCAGAGAAAGTTAGTATCTACAATAGAAGCTTATGAGAGAAAATAGATTTTCATGACAACTTGAGATCCAACAGTGATGGAAACATGCTCCAAACAACCATTGTGTAAGCTTTAATGTCTACCAATTAATAACTACTCAACATTAGTATACTTCTCATAGCAAAATGTTTAAAAAAGGCAATGTTGAAAACTTAAAATTATTGAATGAATTCGGGGAAATTCTGTGTCAAATTTAGGTCATGTCAAAAAACAAACGGGTACATCTAAAGTTATTATGTTTATGACCATACTTTTGAAACGGCCCAAATTTTTTTAAATCTGTTTGCACATATTTAATGTTACCTATTGGAGGCAAAAAAGAATGTTGAATATTAAAGTTGTAAATAACTTCATTTCACACAGACAATTTATCGTCACATTTAAGATCCAGCCACTCGTTTAGATTCTACAGTCAAAATAGTAAACCTCTACACGAGCGGATTTCGCGCTATTTTTAAACCCCCAAAAACAAGCCTCCCAAATTGAAATTTGGATTTTTTGGAATTTTACTGTTGATTACAAATGAAGACATGCAAAGTTTCAAGTTTCTACCTCATCTGGAAGTAACCAAACATTTATGCCAGTGAGTCAGTGATCACGCCGTTCGAGCTTTATAGTATAGAGCAAAAGAAGAAGAGAAGATCTTAATGTTTATCCAAAAACATATGACTGTCAATAGCGACTTTAAGGGCCGTTTTTTCAATTGCCTGGTTAGCAGCTGGTTAACTAACCACTGGTTAAGTTGTTTACAGTCTGCAATGTTTACATTTTCACGCAACGTTCAAAGTACTTAAATGAATTATTTGAAGATCCTTCATGCAATAAAGGTATAGTTTTACCATTGTTATTGAATTTAACATGTACACATTATGCTAATACAGCTAAATACAAACTGTAACACCAAAATGCCAAATCAAAACAGACAAAGTAAAAGTTAACCTAAAAAATATCCAGCTTTTATAAGGCTGAATTGAAAAAACGGCCCTAAATCACCAAGCAGGAAATATTACAAAGTTTAAATACTAATCAAATGACTTAATAATAGGTTTTGATTTTTATATACACGCTAAATAGTTAATTTATTATTAAAGACATTTGAAGACAAAATGAGTAGACCGAGCCCGGATCTCTCCACTTAGCATGATCACCCGGCAAGTGAAAGACCCGGGTTCGAGTCCCGGTTCGGTCCACACATTTTGTCTTCAAATTTCTTTAGTAATAAAATAATGTTATTTCAGTTAGAAATAAATACTGCTTATTCGAAAACACTCATCAGCATGACTTTGGTCGTATATAGCTTGCTATTTCAGAAGAAGAAATTTGTGATTGAAATGTTCTTAAGTATATATAAATTTAGAGAAACTCGTCTCTGTTTACAGCAGTACAAATTGCTTCTTTTGTTTGAAATCGTTCTACGGTTGATTTGTTTGTAGGTGGTTCAAAGTAGTGTTGGGCAAAGAGTTAATATTGCAAGATCAGATGGTGAGGGGTGAAAGGGGGGCAGGTCTGTTATTGGCAGAGGAGCCAATTGCCAATTACTTGCAGCCAATTATCAGCAACAAAGGAAACGCCAATAAATAACATCTTTTGCTACTGATGAGCAAACTGTTTTGAAAATTGGTAAAGCGCGCAATCACTGGTTCTTAATATTTACGTACGTTAAATCCTGTTTACCAGCTGATACATCCAGTACAGTAGAAGAGAAAAATAACAAGGCGAATGTAATAAAGGTTTTAGGTCAATCAAACTACTGTGGAAATAGCGGAAGGAGGTGAAGTTTGCTTTACTTAACAAAGCGGAATCAGGACAGATTCCTAAAAACCAGCACTCCGCATACTATAAAAAGTGTCGTCGACCTGAATGAAGCTGCTGGGCGCGATAACCGACGTTCTTTCTCAGCCCAAGGTTTGGTGCCATATACAGAGTAACTCTAAAATATGGTAACAAACTACAGAGGTAGGTTTCTTATGCTAAAACAATGACACAAATTCCTTCAACACGGGTCGTAAATGCTTAGTTTACCCACTAGTCTCCATTTCGTTTTGTTCACTAATTACTTATCTCCCCATGATTTATAGGATTTGCCTTAAACTAAATCTAAATTTGTATCTTAAAAGTATTGTCTATAGAAAAAACTACCAAGATGGTATAACTTGACAAAATCTATCAGAACCTATCTTCAGTTGTCTAGTCAGACATGACTAACGTAGCATTTGCAAAACTAATATGTCACTTTTCTATTTAAGGTTTGTTATTGACGATGGTCCAATATTGAGGTTGAAATAGTTTTACGGACGTAACCATGTTCTTCTTGTCCACTCAAAACTATGGATAACGTCTGTAGTAACATTTCAAACTCAGAAATTATTCACCTAGTAAAAACACCTAAATTACGTTTCACCACTTTTTAACAACCACCGTTCTTTAGGAAAACACGGTATCATATGATTGAATAGGAAACAAAAGTCACCGTAATATAATGGACGTAGCATAGCGGGCAACGCTTTCTAGGAAACCATAGCTTAATAATTGTTTTCACGGTGCATGCAAGAATACGCGTGCGCGTGTGTGAGTGTGTATTTGTACACAAGGTTCACGTTGTGGCCACGAGATTGCTCTCATGTCTGTTGTCAGAATGTTAATGTAATCAACAATTAAAGCTGACAAGCGACCCCAGTTTTTACAATTAAACTCAGTCCTCCAGAATCAAATTGACTGTTGTCCGTCTGTTTTAATTTTCATAAACGAATTGCTTTCTGCTCCGTTGATTAGGAGTTTTTGATTAAATATTAATTACTCGATTGCCAATGAAGACTGACAAGTTTCGTCTGTCTTTGTGCCGCGTTATTGGCTTTCCTTGGACGTTATTGGGACTTGAGTTTTAATTTAAGGCTTATATATTTTGTAGTTGTTAGTTTGTATCTTAAATACTAGAAATAACGCATGTAGAAAGGTTAACTGTTTACCTTTTTATTGTTGTTTACATGAGTCAAAGAATAGTATTCAGTGTTGTATTCAGAATAGTGTCATCACAAGGTCCTAAAATGACACTTTTTTGTTAGGAGTTCAAGTTTAACTCGGCTTCGTCTCGGACGTTAAATGAGCGAGGATCAAAAATACACTTTAGGGACGAGTGATGAACGATACTTTTTGTCATGATGCAAGTAGAAGGAGTGGTTAAAATGTTTAGTTAGTTAATTTAAAAACGTTTTGTAAAATATTTTAGAAAATTATGGTGTGAAACGCTACTGTTTTTATTTTTAATTGTTTTGTATGAACAGCTGTTCATTTGATTTACCATTACCAGTGTTATGATTCGATATTAAATCGACACATCGCACTTAATCTAGAGTTAAATTACCTGCGATTTAGATTGATATTCACAGTTTAGTCGTTGTTTCAACTATAAAAAATAAGCGAACAAATTTTGACAATTGTTCAATCATTCAAACCATTGGACCAGCTGATGTCCATGCCACGAAAAGATTATTAAATGATCTTTTTCTCCCTAGGGAAAAAAATATCATCAACACAATCCTTTATTTGCCTGGGTTAAAAAATGACACTTTAGCACACTTTTTGATAACACTTTTTTTGTCAATGCATGGGTCTAAAGCAGCTGTTTTCAGAGCTATTAACGCAAGCATGTTCTTATAAGGAGGGGTCAGTTTGTAAACTGGTATATAAATATAAGGCTGATAATAAAAAATTTGAATTTGAAGGCTTAAAAATCAATTTTAAATTGTCAGTTTTTGCCTTTAAAAAGGTTTTATTGAAACATTCAGGAGTCATTTTAAATAACTCAAAATATATCATAATCTTTGAAAACAAAACTTGCACTTCTTCGAGTTTTCATATATTTTATAATTCTCGTAAATATCAAAAGGTTGTGAGTTGTTGCTTATAGTGAAGTTCTGCTTTAAAATTTCAGAATTAATTCAAATCGTGTTCTAAAATACATAACGGCCTGGTCAAATAGTGATTTAGTGAAGATCCATATTTGTGCTAAATATAACTTGTTTGTTTCAATATAACTTTTAAGAATTTTCAATATGCAAAGAAGTTTTTAACTATCCACAAGAACAATACAATCCCGAATATTTGTTGTATCATTTGTTTTGAATCACAAAACCGTCAGTTGAACAAATATTTAAATATTCATTAACATAGTTGGCTAACACTAAAAATACTCGATAAACTGGCAAACTATCCAGTATCTAGTGGCAGTAATGGAGGACTGAATGGCAAGTCCTGAATGCCAAGCTTATACCTGTAATCATCCTCAAGTCCAAATCTAGTTTCTAGTTTCTAATTGCGTCTTGCTTCAAGAATATATAAGATGAAAGGGCTGGTTCCTGGCTCATCTATAATTTATCAAGCTCCCTCTCTCACTTAGATACATCTTGGTCTATCTAAGTGAGTTACATTAATACAGTTTTAACTTTGATTTTAAACATAAGTCAGGATCGTATGCCAGGGAAGGCCCCTCCCCCTCCGTAGTGAAATGACAATTAAAAAACTCAAATTTAACGCAACTAAAACTTTAATTTGCTTTTTCCAAATTTTTTATAATTACCCTGTATTTACGAGGGTTAAATAATATATTTTCATTAGGTCTTAAAGTGTCACTTTTTAGGACGTTACATTACCGAGGCTCAAAAAGATACTTTCGGGCAGAGTGATGAATAATATTTTTTGTCATAGTGCAAATAACCATAAGAGAGAAGTGCCAGTAAATGTTTTAATATTGTAAAGAAACTTAAATAAACATTTTTTGAACTCAACAATCTGAATTATAATGTTTTGAATAAACAGCTGCCCTGATTTACTATAAATTCAGTGTTAAAATTCAAACAAATTCGTTAAACCAGTTGATGTCCATACCACAAAAAGATCATTAAAATTATATTTTTCTACCTAGAATATTTTGTCATTTTGCTCTAAAAAAAGCTGCTTTAGACATATGTACGATTGGGCTTAAGTTGCATTGCTATTCCCCGGGAAATAAAGATTTGGTTTGATGATCTTTAATCATTAAGGATAACTATCATTTTAATGATCTTTTTATGGTTTGGACGGCAGCTATTTTACGACGAAATTGTTATGAAGTTCAACACTAACTTATAGTAAATCAGTGTAACAGCTGCTTCTTCAAAACAATATAAATTAGACTTCTGCGTATAAAACTCAGTTTACTTTCAGTTTCTTTATAATATTTAACATTTATTGAAATTCATTTATCATTATTATCTGCATCACGACAAAAAGTATCGTTCATCACCTGTGCCAAAAGTGTCTTTTTAATCGGCAGCGTCTCGGATGTTAACTTGACCTGATCGTGTCAAAAGGCGCCACTTTAGAACCTAGTGATGAAATACATTATAATATTGTTGTACCATTTGTAAATGTTTTTGTAAATGTCTGCACTTGAAAAGGCAGTGCAAAAAAATTATCATTTCAGTTTTGATAATTTGACATATTTAGTGCTAATCATAGCCACCGAACGAGCATCTAAAAACTGTAATTATCTACAGTTTGTATATCAAGTTATAAACTATGTAACTTTTCTTATAGGTTATACATGTACGTTATTCCTGCCAATTGATAATTTACTCACTGTAATAAAGGTTTGTTATTCATCCACCCATTCCATACTAATCGCGTTAACAGGCACTAATAAATCAAATTTTTCATTGGCTAATGTTCTACAGAAATTTCAATTTCAATGTTAGATGAGTTGCATTATTATTTTACTAGTATAACTTTATTCTTGTGAAGTGTGTATTTTCCAACTACCCCGCAACATCGAAAACTAATAGAGTTAGCAAAAGACGTTTGCAAGGATTCTCTCATTCAATTAGAACAGTCTGGAGTTCAGTTGAGTTAAGTTCAGTTGTCGAACTAACACCTGAGTAATGTAATTAACATTGGTGAACTGAACTTCCTGAACCTCGACTAACGTGTACTTAGACAACTTCCATTGTAACCTGGCCCGGTGTAGTTCCGGAGATCCAGAAACTATCTTGACATACAGCTTAATTTCATTATGTTCGGCAAATCAAGTTTGAAAGTTTCTGTGATGTCATCAGGCAAGGAGGCGTGTAATTATCTCCAAAAACGCAGTACGCCTTTAGGACATCTAACAAACTCAAGCCTTTGAATAAATGCAGCTTGGTCTGAATATTGGTTTAAAATAATGGCTTTTTGAAATGGTTAAATGGCTTGAGGTTTTGAGCACATTATAATACAAACTAAACATTCTTAGATCTAAAAACTGAAAACAATACAAAACTGTGCAAGCATGATTATTTTTACACGTTTTATTATCAACCTAAGCACACTAAGATTTAGTACATCGGTTTAAATACATACGGCAAAAAATGTCTCACTACAAGGATCCCATTATAGTTCAACTTATATACAGGGTGATTCACGTAATCTGTTAATCAAAGGGATAACAGACAAATGAGTGTAACAAGAAAAAATGAAACGATTTTCATCCCTAGCAAAACAAACCTGTGGATGACTGGAACAGCCGAATGCCTGAGCGAGGCTGTGAACGGAACAAATTGCAAAGGAAATTCGATTCACTCATGCCAGCGGTGCTTTAGCGCTTAGCTGTGTGCTGACCTTTTCTAAAATCTATACTTTTGTATACTTTTTGAAATATATTTTTTTTAATAAGGGCTAATTATTTCTATTTGAATAATTTTCATTAAACTGTGTATTCTTCACCGTTTTACTTAAACCTTCAAGATACTTAGTCGGTTTTAGACAAGTATTTTCTAGGTTTTAGTCGTATTTACTCTGAATCCCTTTTGTTAAGGGAGAGAGGAACACGTAAAATTTACAATACACTACTGCTGCAATATAAAAGGCAAATAAAACATTAGTTCATTGTAGATTCCAAAAAATATATTGCTAGAACAACTAGCAAGATTGAAGTGAATACAGAATAATACTGTACTGTAGTTAGTAGAGTTAATGGTATCAAACACTGCGTCATGACTTGAGTGGCTGAACTCTAGAGTTTGCTACGTTCAAGTCTAACTACAGCACTTTCCAAGCACTTGACTCGGAGATCCCCTTCCCCTATCAAATTGTGCTTAACACAAAATAGAAACAGAATCCAGATGGGCCACTACAAGTATCTTGTAGGCTGTGAATTTTACCAATCTTTTAAGCGGGGAATTCACCGTATTATTTTCCATACTTAAATTCAATTTTCTTTAAATCGGCAGCAATTGTTTACTATAATAATAACTTATTCGCTATGGACCGTTAAAAGTTCTGTAGCAACAGAATATTAACAATTAAACACAAATGACAATACGAGAATTAAAAATGACACACTCACACTCATTCTACATTCACTATTAACATCAGACCTGGCTTTTGTTAGGATGGCAGGGGAGGAATGCCAACTTAAAGTAATCATTCTTAAGGATAAGTAAGGGAAGATGAATCTTATTTAGTTTCTACTTCAGTGTTAGTTACTTTTGTTTTTGTTTGTCATTCTCATTTTATGCATTTTGTGATTGATGCCTTCTGCAATTTATTTTGTCTGGCAGTAAAGTTATCTTATCTTTTCTTATCTTATCTTAAGGAAATTAATAATTAGAAAGATCATCTATGAACTCATTCCATCTACCGAGCTGTCAAAGGATATGTGCTTAATCATGTCAGCGGCGCTTTAGCCTGGCAGCCTGGTTTTATTAAAAGAGTTTAGATTAAATATTTATAGCAAAATAGCAACTTGAAATTACTGTAAAACTGATTTGAATAACAGAAAAATCTGTTACGAGTGGTTCGAACATTTCTAAAACTCTCATCTCGCTACTTGAGAAGCACAGCCGGAATCCCAAGGTGCTGGACGTGTTGTGTTCTCTGTGTGTTGGTAACGGAGTCATGGTGAGGAGTTCACAGAACAACATACTGTGATTTCCTGCTGCTCGGCAAGAACCTGCTGCTGCAGACCCAGCTGGTAAACCACGTTGCGAGGTAAGGCAGTGGATCAAATACTTTAGAAATTGAAAGTAGTTTTAGCTATAAACTGTACATTTTCTCTGGGTCCCACGTTAGGGAAAAGTAGGAATTGTATGGGGTTTCTCTTACTCTTTCATTCATCAGTTGCTTCGCAAAAGGGCTGAATTTAGTTACCAATCAGGTATTTTGTAGACAAGTGACATATGAGGGTGTGACAATAAGGAGAGGTTTTTGACTATATTTCCAGATAAAATTTAAAGGAATTTGTTTTTCCTTATCCTATCTCTGGAATAGTATTTGCTCACTGATGAGTTTTAGTGAAAAATATAGTGTTTTAAAGGTTTTTAAGGAAACATTTAGTTTAACAGCATTGTTTACTTCCCATCCTGGAATTTTGGCACTAGGGAAACTATTCCTATTGCTTATTCCATTGAACTCAATGATTAACCTACAAACTATATTATGGAATTTAGGAAATAATACTTTAACTACTACTTTAAACTTTGGCATTTCACACAAAAAAATGCAAAAGACAAAAAACAAAAATTAAAACACTGTACATTTTTACAGGTTATATTATACGCACAAGGTAGTAAACCGTTAACTCCCCAAAAGCCGAATGGCAATATTAAGTAAAGGTAGAGACACGCCCACTGCAAGTTAATATTATTTAACAAGAAATGTGAACAACTAAACTATTCTGCGTATCTCGAAGAAGCGCTTGATGTAGAATACCTCGAAGATGACTCCGGCTACGATGACCACGAACTCGAAGCCAGCCCACCAAGCCACAGTGGAGTTGATATGTTCACTGGTCTTGTGGTGTAGCGTAGAGCGCACTAGGAGGTAATCTTGTTCATGCTGTACAGCTCGCAGTCGTTCTTCTAGAGAGACATTAAGTGATGAGTTGCATAGCGAGATACAAAAAAGCGTTTTGTATGTCATAAGCAAAGCGTCTGCTCACTATGGCTTTCGTAGTAAGAGGGAACTACAATAATGAGTCCATGTAGAAGGTTTTGCTAGTGATATTTTTAACTCTAGATTTTTCCCGATCAACGTAACATGTGTATGATGTATAATAATAGTGTAATATATTATTTGACACTGATCACTTTTAGGAAGCACTATGATACATTTAACGATGCTGTTTAGAGGATAAAGATCGATGCTCCTCAGTTGAAAAAGGCATTCAAGCTGGGCCAGCTACGACCTATTCTCAATTTAACGATAAAAAGTAGACAATGTGTTTCCTTATAAATGAACAACTATAGTTACCTAGCTCTGCAACCATGAGCTGAAGTGATGAACGTGTAGCGTTAGGAGATAAAGTTGCTACCCAATCAGACGCCGGTCCTACCATCACGTCGAACATCACAATCTTGGGGGTCACGGTGGACATCTGGTTGCTAAAGCAGAACTCGAACTTTCCTTTCTAAAACAAAGATACAATTGATCCAAACCAATTCTAGTTCATTTACCCGGGTCTTTAACAAGTCAAGTCTGTTACGGTTAATAGGATAGCTTTGAACAGCCTCGTAACGCCCGTGGATCACACAGGAAGCGAGACTGTGAGCGTAGCTAAGGGTTTATCATTTTTATAACCCTTCAAGATTGGTTTGCAGACCTAAGCTGAGATCTACTCATTAAAAACTAAATGTTTACCAAAGGAATGCTTCAGTTGAATTAAAATCTTTGAAGATAATCCTAAACCTTAATAAGGAAAGAGTACCTCTTTCATTCATCGATTCAAGACAATTTCGAAAGCATCAGCTCGACATCAGACAGCTTTGTTTTTTGGTTATCAAGACAATAATGTGTGTGGCTGAAATTACGTTGCAAGAAAACAAAACAGGAGGTAAATGGATTAATTAAAGCACACTTGCTCGGAAAAAATCCTATTTTTCTATTTAGCTTTAGAAAAACTGCGATATTTTAACTATAAGTAACATTTTAGTCAGTCATAATTCAAATACGTTGCGTCGATTATTATTAATAATTATGCACTATAAAATAAAATGAATGAAATTAAAAAGTTTTAATTTACTTAAACACAAACGTTCCCATCAATTATGTATGAAATAAATGGAACAAACGGCAATAAACAAGAGAGGTAATTAAACCATTGCTAAGAAAGGATGGGTGAACACTTACTTGGTGAGCGTTGAAGGCGAACTTGCCACTGGTCTCGCGGGTGCCCGAGTACAACACCTTGCCGTCCGGACCATTGACCGTTACGTCTACGTCCAGGAACCCTCCCTCCACCACCTGGAACTCCAGACCCACCTTGTCCCCCTGGAGTGCTATCTCCCAGACACACTCCGCTTGGTGGGAGTCAACTTCCAGCACCCACCCTCGGGCCACGTGGAGTCCCAGCCCTGCCACTAGTAGAAGAATCACCTTACTCAGCATTGTCATGCAAACACACTTCGCGGCTTAAAACCAGCTGTTCAAAACACTTCGGGAAATTCTGTTTTGAAAAAACTACTATGTTAATAAGTAAATCGAAACGTTGGGACAGTTTTTTTACGCTGAAGGGAAAACTCCAAAATAATAACAAATGATATAACCTTTGTTTTGCAAAACATGTGGTTGATGTAAACAAACCACAGATTGTAGTCTATTGAGGTGACCAACAAAAAATACTGTGTCTATAAAGATTTATATATTCTTTTAGTAAGATCTAAATGCAGCTGCGATGGCACAAGCTTTTTTATGTTTACATTTTGCTGCAGTAAATGAAAGTAAAAGAAAAATGGCTTGGGTGTTTGAGCAACTTTTGTTTTTATCGAAACAACTCGTACGAGTCAAAGTCGCTAAAAATGCCGAAGCTGAAAGGTAATATCGGACATTATACCGATTCATGATTTTTATGCCCGTGAAAGACATTTTTAAACCTATTAAATTTAGCCAATATATGTTTTTTACTTTAGTGCCGTCTTATCTGTTCGATCCAGTGGTTGGATCTATTTTGGAGAAGTATAAAATCCAAACAGTATAATAATTGATTATAATTAATATAAGTATGAAATGGTTTTTAACTAATTTAGGCACTTTGCCTAAGTAATTAACAGGGTGTCTCAAAAAGTGTAGCACGCTATGCAAAACCGGATTCTACATACAAAAGCGAGTCGAAAATGTTAAGTAACATTTTTTCGGCTTATTTTAGCCGTAATCCACAATTGTGTAAAATTTTGAAAATAATTAATAACTCAAACCCCCTTTGAGATATTTTTGTGAAACTTGGTATAAACCTTAATTGGTTTTCTAATAACATTTTCCAAAAATATTGTTATCAAACTTATCTAATTTCAAAATGGCGGCCATTAAGAAATGTTTCAAAAGTTTACAAAATGGCGTATTACTCTAAACTAAGCCGAAGTCAAAAAAAATGTTACGAGACATTTTCTACTTACGTTTTTTGTATGTAGAATCCTGTTCTGCATTGCGCGCTACACATTTTTGTGACACCCTGTGTACAATGCTTAAGTATTATACAGTATACAATGCCTAGTCTCATAAGTTGCTGGTATTGTAAGAACAGAAAAATAAAAATACCATATTTAAAATAGGAATATACAGAGATGGGCAAGGGGAGAGAAACAGCACAGAAAGTGGCTTGAGTGTTTTTCAGATACAATTTAGAAGGGATCAAGAGGCTTGCTGGTCCCCACTTGAGGATTAGAGTCTTCTCTTGTCCTACTTTCAAAACACTTTCTTAGAATGCAACTCAGCTGCCTTGCCTAGCAAACTTTACAGATAAACAAACGCCAGTTTACATTGAAATCAGGCTTAAACTGAGAGTTTAAATGATAAACCTCTCGAGTTCGAATATTATGAGTCGCGAATCGCTCATTCGTATTCCTATTCAAAAACTCTTGTTTGTGTTAAAAAGTTGGTTTTGATTTATATTTATCAAATTGTATATTCACGGCAGTTTTCCTATTAGATGGGAAATGATAAATCCTGTTTTCTATATAAATAAAATAAGACTTTTGTCTGTACATTACAAAGAATCCATCAGTTTTTGGTTATTTGGTGTTCATATACTTTGCATAGACCGAAACTGGTGTCAAAAAATTCTGTCTGTCTGTCTGTAACGTTTTTAAGGCATCTTGGACCGCTTATAACTCAGAACCTACTGAAGCTATGGCGGTGAAACTACGTTTAAGGGTTAATCCTATTGCGCAGTGTGTCTTTAGCTATATTTTATACCCATACAACATCCAGAAAATAAATGGCGAGGGACCAAAGTGGGCACTTTGCACGTTTTTAAGGCATTTTAGACTGCTTATAACTCGAAATCCGTTGAAGCTATGGCGGTGAAACTTCATTCAAGAGTTAAGCCCATCACTCAGTGTGTCTTTAGCTACAATTTATGTCCATATAACATCCTCAAAAATCGGGCGGAACGGCGAGAGTAACTATGACTCTCACAAGGTAGCTAACACTTATTTAGAAATGTTTTTTTAAAGGGTTTAGCTTATCACACAATGTGTCTTTACCTATGACTTTTATCAATACAACATCCACATAATAAATGGCAAGGGATCAAAGTGGACTCTGAAAATGTTTCTTAGGCATTTTGGACCATTTATAAGTCAAAATTGGCTGAAGCTATGGCAAAGAAACTTTGTTTGGAGGTTAAACTAATCACTCAGTGTGTCTTTAGCTACATTTGAAGTCCATATAACATCCTCAAAATAAATAATTGCAAAAACCGGGATCTAAAAACGGCTGGAACGGCGGAAGTAACTATGAATCTCACAAGGCAGCCAACATTTATAAGGAGAAGATGAACTAACAGGCAAACTAAATGGGTTTTCTAAGAATTTATAGGAAACTTTTTTTGTTTACTTTAAATTTGCATTTTCTTTTTAAATATACAGCTATGTTAATAAAGCCCCGAGGCGAAGCGCGGGTACTCTTAGCTAGTAGGTAATAAAATCTCAGTTTTATCACAAGATCTAGTTCAGTATTTTGCAATATTTTGTGTTGATTTTTCGGGTTCACAACTCAAGTCAAAGAATTGATTTTGGTTGCAAAATTACGGCATTTGGAGTACTATCATCGACTTTCCATCTTACAAGAATGTTAACTTTACTTTTTTATTTGAATGTTCAACTTAGTCGTCTATTTTCGTCTTAAGCACTTGAAAATGTGTCTTTATAATCACGCTGTTCAAGCGGTCTCTAAAGTTCACAATGCGGTAAAATATATATTTTCTTTTCTTTTTCTTGTAACATTTCAGGTTTCAAGAAAACCTTAACTCAAACAAAAGACGTAATTCAACTCAAATATGACTCCAAAAGGTTTTGCTAGACCACGCTTTTTATAAAGGAGTGAGTTTACTTTTGTGATAGAAAAGTTGCGTAAAACGACATTGAGATATTAATTGTTTTTATACAGGGTGTTCAGTAATAACGGGATCAAACTTCACCAAATGATTTGATACAAGGTGGAAAGTCAATGATAGTACTAAAGCCTAATTATGAAACCTTTAAAACTTGCACACAACTGTGATTCACCAGACTCGGGCTGCGCTTTGTCAAGCTAACTGTACGTGGAATTCACTGTATAAAACTTGCACACAACTGTGATTCACCAGACTCGGGCTGAGCTTTGTCAAGCCAACTGTACGTGGAATTCACTGTATAAAACTTGCACACAACTGTGATTCACCAGACTCGGGCTGAGCTTTGTCAAGCCAACTGTACGTGGAATTCACTGTATAAAACTTGCACACAACTGTGATTCGCCAGACTCGGGCTGAGCTTTGTCAAGCCAACTGTACGTGGAATTCACTGTATAAACTGGGCTGACTTGCACTGTACGTGGAATTCACTGTATAAAACTTGCACACAACTGTGATTCACCAGACTCGGGCTGAGCTTTGTCAAGCCAACTGTACGTGGAATTCACTGGACTGACTCGGGCTGATTTGTCAAGCGAACTGTACGTGGAATTCACTGTATAAAACTTGCACACAACTGTGATTCACCAGACTCGGGCTGAGCTTTGTCAAGCCAACTGTACGTGGAATTCACTGTATAAAACTTGCACACAACTGTGATTCGCCAGACTCGGGCTGAGCTTTGTCAAGCGAACTGTACGTGGAATTCACTGTATAAAACTTGCACACAACTGTGATTCGCCAGACTGAGGGATAAAACTGCACAAGGAATTCACTGTATAAAACTTGCACCTGTCAAGCTTTGCGAACTGTACGTGGAATTCACTGTATAAAACTTGCACACAACTGTGATTCGCCAGACTCGGGCTGAGCTTTGTCAAGCGAACTGTACGTGGAATTCACTGTATAAAACTTGCACACAACTGTGATTCGCCAGACTCGGGCTGAGCTTTGTCAAGCCAACTGTACGTGGAATTCACTGTATAAAACTTAACAACTTCGGGCTGACACACTGTACGTGTGTATAAAATTCTGTGATTCACCAGACTCGGGCTGAGCTTTGTCAAGCCAACTGTACGTGGAATTCACTGTATAAAACTTGCACACAACTGTGATTCGCCAGACTCGGGCTGAGCTTTGTCAAGCCAACTGTACGTGGAATTCACTGTATAAAACTTGCACACAACTGTGATTCGCCAGACTCGGGCTGAGCTTTGTCAGACTGCTGGAACGAGTTTGGATTGTTGCAAACTTTTTCAATGACTTTGAACACTTCAAAGAGCAAAGTTTTACGACTACGAGGTGCTTTGGCCAATCTCAATCTCAACAGTTCATTGACTTTAAACGCTCACAAAATACTCGACCCCAACCCCCTTGCCATCATCAACTTTCAAACCCTCTGCACTTAATCCTTCAAACAGAAACTTTCAGGTTGCAAGTTTATTTAAATCAGTGATGTATTAATGTGGTTTAAATAAAAGCTATTCCGTTTGTCTCGTTTAATAGACTAAGTTTGAAATTAAGAATAAACTATTCTTAATTTATAGTAATGTAGTATTGATTACTGGCCTTTTACCAGAAAAAGTTCTACTGAACGGCTTATATTTCGTTACTTTCATAACATACTTATAGCCTTTAACTCAGTCTTTCTATACGTCTAAAACGGCTATGTATAGTTTTATTTCGGAACGGTTTTGAAATACTGAAATGGTAAGGTTATATCACCATATAGGTAATAAATTGTTGGACAGACCAATCGTTATACACACATAATTTTTTATAAATTTAGGAACTTTATGCAACTTTAATTAATGTACTTGATGACTAACTGATGATCGGCCAGGATGAACTAGCGTAACAACAGATCATTCCCCCAGTCAGTATCTGTCTGGTAAGTACCTGCTCAGATTATTTTATAATGGGGTACATCAAAAAAGAGTAGTTCACACAATTACTTGGCATCTTTGTTATAGTTGCCCGAATAATGAACGCGCTCCGTTCCCTATCAGGGGAGGGTGGATCAGATATCATTGTGAGGGGACATGGCAGCATGGTAGACCGCGATTTCAGGACAGGCTTGCCATTATCTTGGGGGGAAAGCTACCCGAGTGTTGGCAAACTCGGACTGACTCTCCATGTTTTGGAGGTTAGAGTCCCCTAAGTGGTTGTCAGAGGCCTTGCTTGTATGTGTCTCTCGTGGTTGTCTGGTCAGTCAAACCCAGTCTCATTCCTCTACTGAATTCCTTTTAATCCGGTAGTAGCGCAATATGCCCAACAGACGTGGCAGACGTGCATAAGGGTAATCAGTCCCTAACCATTTGATCCCTCCAATCTAACATCTTACACCAGAAGCACTGATTAATGATTGTTCAGAATGGCCTAACATAACAGCAGCTGTATCTTCAAGTAAACATTACAACTCAGACAAATAAGTTCAAATTAAACTTGAGCTCGTATAAAAAACTTCACCTTAGGACCAAGTGCTGAAATATACCTTTGTTCAAGTATGATGTTTGAGTGGGCACTTCCTCCGATTCAAACTTTGTACAAGTCCCCCCCTCACTGGCTTTCTAACCACACCCTGAGCTCGTTATTAAAGCTACTTTAAATATGTTGTACAAATATCTTGAAAAGATTTATAACTCATTATTGACCTTAGGGTTTATGTTTATATGTAGTTTACAATTTTACACTATAAAGGAACTTCCTCATATTTTCAAGCTCTACATGAAGGTGTATTTGCGTTAGTGCATTAAATAGCAACAGCTGATAACACACGTGTTTGGTTAAGCTACAGATTACGTACCGTACTCACAGACTAATGTTGATGTAATCTTTCCGCCTTGTTATCATATTATAAATACGGTGTCGACTTCACAGATAAGTGCTGTTTTAAGATATGATAACATTTTTTAATATATCAATCACTGTTATGCAATCATCCTTGTTGAGAGACGAGCAGAGCCCTTTATAACGCGTGTGTAACATCTCAGTTGTCAAGTATATTCTGAATTTCTTACACTAGAAATATATAATTGGACTGTATAGTGAAATTGGTGTTTCTATAGTAAGTGTTAAAGTGTTTATAGTTGTTAAAAATCTGGCACTCAACAATCTGTGTTAGGTTTATAGCAGACATTATACATTAGTGTTAATAAATCCGTGATAGTAAAACTAATGAATTAGTTAGGACATAGGCAGACAAGATTGACATGTTGAGAATATCTAGCTGTTGTTGAAGAAATGTAACAAATTAATTTGTCTTGTGCCTAATAGGGCAAAGTGGTCAAATGAAGCACACATTCTTTACGTAACAAATATATGTTGTTTTCAGTTTGTTACAATACAATAATTGTATACATTTCTATATTTTATTTTGGAAGTAGTAGAGTATGTTAATGTATTCATATAGTCGCAAAAGTAATGTATCCAGTATTATTTTTATTTAGTGTATTTGTGGGTTGTAAGCTATATGGCTAGATCGTGAAGCTTCTGGGTGATTCAAAAATTGTCTCGAGGTCGTAGACGAGAGTGAATGTCTCTAAATTACTTTGTTTCTGTTGAAACATTTAAAAATAAGTTAATTCAAAACCACACTAAATTAATGTCAATTAATGTAAATTAATTTACACACTGTATAGTTCATACGTATAATTTTTCATCTCTTAAAATATTCAACAGTGATTTAAAAAGCATTTGCTATAAATCTCATTTTACTGTGATCACTGGTTAGTGCTTCAATTTTGAACTAGCTGTTGGCAATATTGACAGTAAGGCAAACAGTAAAGTAACTTGTTTTAATATTTTGTAGTTGTATTTTGTAATTGCAATTGTTTGTCTTCTTAATATGTACGATAGGTCTGTTCCCTTTTTTAAACTAAAAATAATAATCCAGTCTTTGACATTTACTTTTTTATTCATACAAATGATCACACTAATTTTCTACGTAAAGTTGAGGAGCGAAGAAAGGACGAAATTATTTCATATTCATCACACCTATGGAGAGAAAATTAATACGGGTTTGTCTCAAGAAAAATGTCAAGTTTGTAGAGAAGTCAAAGGTAACGTTAGTGAAATAGGCGTGGAAAGCAAAACAATAGCTTTAACATTACAAGAGTACAAGCGAAAGAAGTTGATAGATATAAGCCCGTCCACGTCCAACATATTCTTCATAGAATCTAAGTGCGGAACAAGAAAACTAAGTGAAATCGAGAATGGACATCAGGCAAAGTTTGTGTTAAGTGCGCGTCAGAGTTGTTCAGTGGAATCAGCAGCGACCATGAACCCCTCTCGCAACGTCTACATCCTGCACACATGTCCGCAGAACAGAGAGGCACAGACACCTGAGTACGCTCAACAGCTGTTGAGTCTTGACAATGTGTGGTTGGTACACCTGAATGTGACAGAGTTCTTCCAGGGGACACCTGTAGAGACACTGCACCTGAGTGGACGAATAGAGCAGTCACTGTACCCTGTGGAACACTCGAGTGACATCATGAGACTCACGGTGCTCTGGAGGTTTGGAGGTACTTACATGGATCTGGATGTGATAACTCTAAGGTACTGGTACAACTTGATATAACATACAGATTGAGTGTCAAAAGCTATAAATTAAGTGCTGAAAATGTCTTGTATAGTCTGCAGAGAGAACCAGATATGGCCGTAACTGCAGATTGTGAGCCCTAGGGTTAAACAGAAAGAGGTGCCTTTACCGGAGAATTTGGGGAATAACCCCTTAGGGAAAGGGGTATCCCTTTTTACTTTAGGACAAATCGGGAGATATAACCTCCATAGAGGTGTTTTTAACGAACTGTGCGATTCTTATCATATTTCTCGGATTCTAACCATCCAATAATGAATTGGAATTATGAAGATCTTTGAAGGTTTGTTAGTGTTCACAATCAAAGTACCAAACACAGTCACATTGGTAGTAGTTAAGGTCCTGTGAACCTGACTTATTTTAACTTTCACGTTCTCAAATCCCAATCGACCTTTTTTCGCATAAGAAATTACCTCCTCATGGAAAATTACCACAACACATTATCTGTTCCTTTATTGTTTCCAGGCAACTTGATGATCTGAAGACAGACTTCTGTGGCTTAGTAAATGATGTAACAATTGGAAACGCTATTCTCAATTTTGAACCACAAGGTTTCGGTCATAGACTCTTAGAAAAGACGCTTGACCATTTGAATAGCAACTTCAACGGGAATCTGTGGGCTGTGAATGGTCCTGAATTAATTACAAAAATAATTAATCAAGGGTGTAATACAACGGTAAATTTAAAGAACTGTTCACTTTAACTATAGTCTTTGTGTCGATATGTAAGTCACCAATAAAACTGTAGAGTTAAAAGTAAAAATATTTCAAATGTATAGTAAAAACATGTTTTTATAGAAATCTTAAATGTACATATTTAATCACAGATTGGATATCTGGTATATACGTTGGTAAGTTGAGTACATTTCCTGGATCTCGTAAATTACTTATGTAGATGTGTAAATCCTTGCAGTTCATCAATCTCCCTTTCCTTTCATATGATTAAATTTCTAAATTTTCTTCTTTACTTTTGTAAGTATGATTTTGGTTCAGAATATGTCCAGCGAAGTTAGATCTCACTACTCGTCGTTATATTCACTACTCAGGTTATATTTCACGAAATCTTAAAGCTTCTGACTTTCGGTCAACAAAAAAAAGCTAGGGCAATCTAACAATTTCACATACAGTATTTAGAAATTGGTATATACAAATTGGTCATATTTATTTGTAAATTAATATACATTTGAATATTAATATTATTGTGTATATTAATATTTATCATATGTACAGGATATGCAAGTAAGGAACTGCTCGGTTTTCAAGGTGTACGACAAGAGTGTCCTCTACCCGATGTACTACACAGAGCACAAACAGCTGTTCGCTCCTCAGGTGGGCGAGGAGGTGGTACACAAGGTGAAGAAGACTGCCTACATGATTCATCTGTGGAACAAGTACACCAAAGAGTATCAAGTGCAATTCAACTCTACCCAAGCATACTCTCTGTTAGCACGACAGTGTTGTCCCAGAGTGCATAACTCTGTGGACAACACATTCTAATAAATACATGTTTGATTTCCAACTTGATCCTAACTTAGGATGAGTCTAGAGGTATCAAAATTAAGGACAGCCTTACTTTGAAGAAATATCGATGCCTTCGGCAGGATAACTGAAAATGTGTTGTGTATCTCCAATAACCTGTAAATAGATGCCTACACAGGTACGATATATACTAGAATATACTCGTACTTCATAACAAACTACATATACAAGGAGTTTTGTTGTGGATACTCCTCTTTATAAGTTGTCCTAAATAGACTGTTTTTATCTTTTCTATATACAGTACTGTCTTCCATTTATGAGCAAATCATTTGAAATACTTTGACCACCTTCTACAAAAAAACAAACATAAACCTTTGATAATATAAGTATGCCTTAGATGAAGTTAGGTGGAGTTTTCAAATTTTCTATGTCAAAATATCTCCTTCGTGATTGGCTTTCAAAGCAATTATTATAAAATTCACAGTGAATAAGTAAACAATACTCTACCAAAATGAAATCATACTGAACTTTGCTATGTATAGTTACAAAATAAACTGATCGTTACAATGGATAAGGGGCAAACGTACTTAAGCACGTAAATTTACGTAAGCAATTTAGACATACCTCTGGACGTAGACTGATTAAGTATTTTCCAGGAAACTGTCGGGATTTTGTTCAGTATTAATCTTAAATAATGTATACATTTTTCTACTTCTT
The DNA here is from genome assembly GCA_018831715.1 of Matsumurasca onukii. Lineage (NCBI taxonomy): Eukaryota > Metazoa > Arthropoda > Insecta > Hemiptera > Cicadellidae > Matsumurasca > Matsumurasca onukii. The sequence continues at coordinate 58,350,920 of CM032059.1, forward strand.
CAATTTGCACACAATTTGTACTGTTTGTTTTACCATTACTAATAATTAAACGAATCTTTCATCTAAAAATAGAAATTCTTTTCATTTTATCCTTATTAGTTAGAGAAAGAAGTATGAATTTAGTCTTGGTTCTTATAATGCTAATTTATTCGTATTTTCCCGAAGGTTTAATTGATTTTAAATCCATCCCATTTTATTTATGAGACCTTTCATTATTGATCGTGTAATCATTATTGATGTAAGGCAGTTTCGATCATATAGTGCCACTCTCCAGTAGTGTACGAGTATTTCTGTTTTTGATTCCATCTCCAAAGTTTAACCTCTCATAGGCGGTACCTTAAATTTGATTTTTTTTACAAAAGTCATATTGTTATTGCCAAATTAAAATTTCCTGTAAAGGTGGGTATTGCTCTTTTTATAACAAGTAGGCTCATATTAAATATTGGTAAATCCACTTACTTATTCACTCACCAGCAATCTACTGATACTACGACGGATTATCTGGATTTTGAAACTCGTAAGTTTATCTCTAGTTCCGTTTCAGATATCTTAGCTTGCATTTAATACTTTCATGGTCATAATATTAATTGAATACTTTCTTGAATGCCGGTTGTTGTTTGATCCATCACTGACCAGTTTGTCTATGCACGATATTTCAAAATTAATGTTAAACATTTGACAACTAGTGGAGGCTCAATTTTTTAAGAATCGCAACAACTTTTAAGGATTCAAACTTATGTACGTTCCAATCAACAATAGGTTGATTTATAGAAGGTAACTCAAAACTGTATACTTAGGATCCGCCTCAGAGGACACCTTAATGAAAGCCTAAATTCGTCCACACAAGGACCGTAACAACTGGCTAAACAACGGGTCTTCTTACTGATGCACGGGTAGGTTTTTGACCTTTAAAAATAATGTTACAATAATAAACATGACATATTTGGAAACAAAGAGAAATTTCCGACACGTGTATGGAGCCCGATTTGTTATAGGTGGTTTAATAGCTTCTCAAATAAACTTTGAAAGGCCCTTTACAGTTGCTAGAAGAAAAAGAAGGTTGTAATGATTTAGGGAAATCCCACGTCGTAGGATATGGTTCTCGTAGTTGTTAATCTAATAACTTTACTTTCATCAACTAAAATATATAATAATTTTGACAAACATTTTCCCCAAAGATTTTAATCGTAATCATTAGTTTTTGTCGAACAGCCAATATTGAGAGTAAAATATTCTCTTATTTCGTAGTTCCTGATCTAGAGCTAAATACCAACTCACAGAAGGACTTCTATTGCAATAAAGTAGCGCACAGACTTTCTTCGATCCTTTATCGTGATTAATAAAAAGGGGTGTTTGCTACAAGATACAACAGCGAAGTTGGAAACAAAGTGTTTAAACCTTTTTCATGGTTAGTTTGCTAAGGTTTTAACTATGGTGAGGTAGTGTATAAGTAAATTCAGGGGCGTAGCCAAGTGGGGGAAATTCCGGGTAATGACCAATCTCCCCCTCCTCACCAATTAATTTAGACCCCAGAACGGTCTTTTGAGTTATACTGTATAAACAATATAATGAGCTTATAAAACGCTTGAACACAAAACTACTACTGTGTTGTTACGAATCAACGTATTACATCTTCTGGTTTTAGGAAAAAGGTTCCCCGTCCCTTATAACGTCTCAAAACTTTCAAGTAGTTCACACTTTCAAAGGATTTCTTGATCCTGGAACAACACCTCCCTCCCCACCTTGAAACTCTGGCTGCTCTATTAAGGTAATCTCAAAAGAAACTATTATCGTGTTGATGTTTCCACCACACATTTGTTGTTCACAGCCCCGTAAAAGGTAGAACTTTGATCATACAACCAGGTTACACGTCCAGCTATCTTCAAAGCTCCAGCCTTCACCGAGTTTGCTAATGTGATCTACACACGACCTCAACAACTTCAGTAAACCCACCTTGGAATGGCAATTTTTTGTTGCATGGGTAATTGGCAACTAACTAATTCCTCAAATTTGGAAGTTCTATATTGTATATAATATGCAAGTAATCCCTTCCTCTTGTTTTGTAATAATACATATGACTAGATCTAACACGCATAATTATACGAGTATTTGTTTAATAATAATCAATAATAATTTCTAAAATCTAGAAACCCTTGCTACGTAGCCTGAAGGTCCTGTAGAGAAATCAATGGCCTTATTAGGCTGAAATACATAAACACCATTAACTTCTCTCCAGGACGTTAAGGCTACTTAACAAGGTAGGTATGTTTTATTTCATATAGGTCCTTAAACCGGAGGTTCTAAAATATAGCCACATGAAAGCGTCAACAAGCATATTCCTTTAAATACGTCTAGAAACGACTCCATGAAACTTGCTTGTGAGTGGGTTCCTTTTGCAACCAGAAGGTCAAGCTGGATATTTGAACATCCCCCTCCCACCACAACTATATTATTCCAAACGATAAGACAGGTTAGTCCAAATAGGCTATTGGAAATTTTCCGAACTTGATTTCGCTAAAGTGTATAGGCCCTAAACCGAAAATTCTCGAATGAAACTACTTTACAGGTTTCACTCAATTTAAGGATTCCGGGTTAATCCCTTCATTCTAGACCCCCATACAATACCTACAAATCTATGTGATGGTAGCTGACCTATTCGAACAAGCATTCGCCTAGTTAGCCCCGCTCTCCAAGGAGAACCCTCTGGCCCCTGGACAGGTCCCCAAAAAGTACATATATACCCCGACTCAATGTGTGACCCAAACTCCAATGTGTGCGATGGTAGCTATGCTTTTAATTTATCTTAAACTTAACCTACAATATGTATTATGCGCAAATAACTTACCTGATTTCTTCAACTGTTCGTACTATTTTGTTTCGCTCTAATGCACAAGCTTAATAAAATTGCTCTTCTGCAATTGTTATTTTTGATGCAAGAAAAAAAGTAGCCTTGAATAAAAATCAAACATCTGGATGATTGTATCTTGTTTTTTGTATTTGTTCATGTGTCAATTTGTCATACTCAAATCCACTAATTCCACTGGCGATGTCAAGGTAAATAAAATAATCATTAAACGTCAGACAAGGTGTTTATTATACAAATTATGCCCTCCATAGTTTACTTTATTGTGTAGAGTAGTGATACTATGGAAGTCTACTAGTTAAGTGAATAAAGTAGGCTAGGACTGTGGCATGATCCATCTGCATAGGAAACCAGATTACTATATTTTTAGTGTACCTTAGGTAAATATATACTAGCTCTGTACTTTGGTAGTTGGTAATTTCAATACTGTACTAAATTTAGCTACTATTATTCGTGATGACAATAAGCAAGTAAGATTGAGATTATCATGAAAGTCGATTCCAATTGGCTCTACCATCATAACAGGCCTAACTAGGAGGCAGATAATTCTTGGCCTAGACCAAAATGTGTCTGGTGATGGTACATATGTGTCAACGTTAGACCAGGCTTGGGCTAAAAAATATCAAATCAGTATTTTCCTGGTTGTTTTCCTTCGGTGTTGTCTGATGCAAGATTCCAGATTTCAGTTACTTGGAACTGTTATACAGAACTGTTACTTGGAACTTTTCAGTTTATGTATTTCTTTTGCACTTGCCTAATACTAACATCTAATAGCCTTAGCCTAATTTTACCAGGTAGCTTCTTGTGATTTGCAAACCTGTGGTTAAATATTATTTTTCTTTAATGTACAAATATATCATAAACAAAATATCTATGAAATAAATAACAGCTCCAAACAAAATTCTAACAAAATTTAAATCTATGGTGGCCTAAGAAACTGTTAACTGCTATATTATGGCCGTCAAAGTTGATTTACGTACGTAAAAATGGCTTGACTTTTATTTACAAAACAAAATGTGTCACTTGTCAAAAAATCATATTACATCCGTAATGTAGCGTTCACGGCTTCCTAGGAATCCATAGCTTTAACATGAAAAACAGACAAGTCCAGTGCCAAGCTTAAAACGTTGAAAATGCCATGACAAGCTTATTTTTTCTTAGGTCTAGAGATAGCCACTAAGCTTTAATGTTTCAGTTTATTCTCTTCTTAGGGAGCTACTGTATTATATATAAAAGTGAATATACCCTCCAGAAACATTTTTTTTAACTAATAAAACGACAATATATGGCAGACTACGAAATAATAGTCCACTTGTTTTTTTTTCGGCAGCAGGAATAGTGCAGTTTATGTACAATCATAGTCTGCTCTGTCTTTTTCCCAACAGACTTGTTGACTACAAATAGCCTGTAAGAACCTAAAAGATGAGCAAAATCATAAAGCCCAAATATGACCTGTCCTCTTCACACTTTAACTTATAAGCCTAATGACATGTTTTGCTCCCCATTCAGATTCTGATGGTAGGAGGTTTCAAAGGAGAAGTTAGTAAACATTAAAAGTCAGGTTGCAGTCTTCAATAGATGATATAACTGGAAACATGACGGCTGCTTGGCAACAACAAGTGTTTGCGTTGGATGCAAGATTCAACGCTCATCGAGCTCCAAACCATCCAAACTTTAGTAAGTAAAAAAATCTCTGAAACCTTTTTTTTAAAGGCTAATGATTTGTATTGTTGAGGTTTTTATTTGCTTATTGTACGAAAACAATATAATACTGCATAGATTAAGAAAGATTAATAAAATAGAGAGAGAGAATATTCTTTATTATTACAATCTTAAAGATCGAATATGGCGTCAAATGTTTAAATTATTTACAGACTACTACAGTCAGAGTCTCTCCAGTTCAAAAAATCCACCACATTGTAGAAGGGTCTTGCTGTGACTTCTTCTTCAAAACACCTGGGTCCAGTCCTTTTAAGCCCTACGCTATGTTGAAAATCCCCATTTCGACTTAGGTTTTTTCACTTTGGGCTTATTGAATGACTACAAAGAAGTTTAATTATAATTTGTCAATACAGTACATGAACTTGGTTTTAGGAACGCTGTATATCAGAAGAAGGAACCAACTACTCAGAGAATATTCTAATGGACAGGTAAGTTCTTTGCCATAATTAAATAAACAGCTATTTAATTAACAAAAGAGAAGAAAAGCCAAACTTTGAAGTAGTTTACTTTTTCTCTTTTGTTAATACAATAAGTAGCCCTTTTAAATTATTTATCACTTTAGTGGTTGGAATCTGTTTTGTCCGTTTGTTTGCCGTTTTTACTGTGAGAACCATACAAAATTTTTAATTAATGATGTCAGTTTCTTCAAGGACTATGCTAACCTTTTTATTTTCTTATTAAAAGCAGTATGTTTGTAAATGTTTGCTGTTGTAAATATAATATAAAAAACTTTTAATAAAAAAAGTGAACCGACTTCAAAAAAGGTTTAAATGAAAAGCTCTAAAAAGGGAAAAATAACTTTAAATGCATAATTTCACTCTTGGTCTACTACAAATGTATTTAGTCACTGCTACCAAACTTCAATAAATTACAAAATAGAACTTTGTACTTCTTGTTTGAAATTCCATTAACCATATTTAGTCTTAAAAAGCAGCTTACTATGACTTGAATGTTCATTTCAATGAGTGAAATATTGGACTGGCTAAAGGCTTTAAACCCAGTTACCACTAGTCTAGGCACTGTTGATCCATACATTTTGGAGAAAATGTCATGTCAATTTGAAGTCGGCGCTGCAAATTTGTCCAAGAACAATTTCTAGGACAGCACAAAAATTAATATCTACCACGTAAAGGCTATGGCACTATCTTCAATGTACCCAAGAACTGCATGAGCCTTCTAAACCTTTGACACGTTTCGTCCATTAAAGATAACTGTGCCTGTTCCTTTCGTTACGCACCTTCAATCGGATCAGTCTAGCTCTTGCTTAAAATTTTGTGTTTTTTAGTGAGGAGGCCGTAGCCCCATAAATATAAGGACTATCATACTAACCAACCATATTTTCTGAAAGACAATTAAATTTTACCCTCACTTGGTGTCTTCAAAACTTTGGTCAATAGTATAACTCGGCTTCTATAAATGTATAAAGTCAAACAAAAAAATGTTCATGTATTTTTTGAATAAAATATGTTTTATCTGATTCCATAGATTAAAGGATACCAAATTGTTGGAAATTTAATTTTACATCGAAATAGTGTAGTTTAAGCCCTTACTTCAAAATAGAGCTTTTATAGCTCAAAATATGCAGGGTTTTTAGTAGAAGCTTAGGTTTTATTCAAAATATTTTTATATAGGACCATAGGTACCCTTTACAAAACCAAACAAACCGCGCTTAAAACAGTAGCTGCGTTCAAAACTTATGCGAAAACAACAACAACAAACATACAAGAAAAAAAAAGTCCCAAGTCGAATTGTGTAACCTCCTCCTTGCGTAGGAAGTCGGTTAAAAATGAGTGTTGTCTCGTAATATTCATGTGTGTGGTTGAAGGATGCTGGGGCGCGCAAGCAGTACTTGAAGCTCCGCAGTCAGCTGCTGCAGCAGAGATACGGAGTTGCCGTGGACCAGGCGAGCCTGCAGAGTCGTAGTATGAGTGCACGCAGCAGTAGCAGGGTCAGTATAAAGTCAAATACTGTATAAGAAATTTAAGTTTATGGGATGTAAAATTTATAAACCACAGTTAGACATCATTACATAAATACAAAGTAGTTATTACAGTTTGGGTTGGGTTGAAATCTTGGCTCTCAATAGTGTTCTGTCTGTTTCCTGTTATCGTCCACAACAGCTGATTAAACTCATTAGCTATCCCATTGTCTCTCAGGGCCGAATGCTAAATAAGCTGCAGTCTAGGGTGACACATTTTTAGGGCGGCAAGGAAGAAAATGTACAAAATAAATTTGTTTTAAATCAAATTATATTTTTTGACTTTCTAATCTATTTTTAAAAAATGACATACTAGTAATTCTAGTTACCTATTATTTTAGTGTAGTACAAGATTGGGCTGAATATTGTACACACTGCCTAAGCATAGCAGTTAGATCTGGACAATCTGGCAACACTGCCACGGTGGAAGCGCGACATTTCCCGGCAGGCACTCCTGCCCTCCCTGCAGTCCCTCACTTCTGAGGGGTAATTCCTTGCAAGAGGTTTACCCCAATTTGGACAGAGCTTTACGAATAAGTTTGTGTATACTCGTATCTGCAATGAATTTGTGGAGGAAGGCAGTTTTTCCTGCCTTCGTAGAGTAAACAACAAGCGTTTCCGAAATTCGCCTGAATTCCCTTTTGTTACTTAGCATCATAAATAATGCTGTTACCATAACATTATTTTGCTTTCATAGAATCAAATTTAACAAACGAACTTTCATATGAAGAAGTAATCCATCAACAAGTTCATTTTTACCTTGTAGAACAATTTGTTTGAACTTAACACAGATTTTCAATTATTCACAGATAGCTCATAGCTAAATAGTTAAAATAACTAAAAATGTGATCATAGGTGTATCCAGGAACTAATAAATACAATACGTTCAAAAGACATATTATTTTTTCATATCTTGAAAGAAGTAAGACAAAACAGCTACATAACTCACCATAAGTTACCTGGGAAATAATTTTATCCTTTTGTTGCCAGGAAGCAGCCATTGCCACGAGAATTTACATGTTATCTAAGTATTTTATGGCCAATTTGGCCATGACTGCCGCTATTGATGCCCATCACCCATGAACGATTCAGTATAAGCAAAATATAAGCCTCAGCCCTCAAGGAGGCGGCAATTAAAATTTAGCCTATAGTCGGCACACTCTTAAGTCCGGCCCTAATTGCTCTTCAACCCCTGTTATTATCCGTAACCGTCAATGGGCCTCACTTTTGCCTGCGACCATCAATTGGTACTAAATATCCACTTCCAACAAAATGTATGAACTTCTGGAGGGTGTGTGAAATTAACGTATGAATCAATATTGTATGAATCACCTTTCAAGCGAAACCCCAATCAGCCTCAGAGTAACTACAACTCTCAGAACCGGCTGTTTTCAGCTTGTATCTCTTATGAAGATACTGGAAAATATGAGTATTACATTCTCTCAAGGATATTTACCAATCAATGTCCCCTATGTGCAGGTGAGTGAATCGCCGGAAGCAGGGGGTTGGGACACCAGCACACTCAAGGAAACCTCCGACACATTGGTGCCAACCCGACAAGCTGAAGCCTCCAGAGCCATTGTTGGCGGTACAACCATTGCTGAGAACTATGCATTTTTCTTCGATCAGGTATCTAACGCTCTGATTTAAATAGTTTGTTTAACAACTGCTATTGGAAATACATTGTACCATCTCCTAAAATATAATTACATCTTAAATCTTACATTATATTGTAAGAAGGTAACATGTTATAAAAAAGCATTTTGACCCAAAATTATGTGACGTCATCAGTTGCCCAGCGGATCCGCGTGGTGAGCACTTGGGGCAACTTTGACTCGAAGTTGTCGAACGCTTGCAGTTTACATAGTATCGCACTAAACACACGTACCTGGCGTAAATCATTAAACAGACTATAAACACTTAGTTAGCTAGTAAGGGACAAAAATAAAATGGCAATACACATATATACATCGCCTGAGTCAGGCCTTTGGTTTACTGTAGGTCTTATATCGCACAAAGCACTTGGACAGCACAAAGGTTTGCCTGGGCAAACAGAACATGTACAATATTGTTGCATCTTCCAGTTCATCATTTTTAGCATACCCTACAGTCTTTCCTCTTCGGTCACCTTACTTGTGCTCTTAAATTTTTGACAAGCAAATTATTCAAGGTGAACTGTAGGGACAGGAGCGATCTTTAGCAGGTAGATGAGATTTTCTAGGCCATCACTCAGTCTAAAGTACAACAGCAACATTCGTTTGTCCAAGAGTGTGCAATATTGTAGAGCTGCATTGCATTTATCACAATCATTCATAAGAACATGTATTGGGGTGTCCATGTTGCTAGTAATATTAGGTACGACATCATCAGTGTCATCAAAACCAGTGTATTCACTTTCACTCAATGCATGTTCATCTTCACTGGCACTGTCCATGACACGATTGTCAGATTCATGACTTCCACTTATAAAACAAAAAGTACAACTATAAACAAGCACAAACAATATTTACGCAACAAATGTGCAGGTGAGTGCCCAATCCAGGGGTTTGCACGAAAAGTTCACTCAGGAAACGCTACACGCCACCGATCAAGTGAAGCCCATGTCAAGAGCCTGGGCTCGCACTGAATAGCTGTACAGACTGCTGCAGAGCCCCGCGGATCCGCGTGGAGCGCACCTGTACCACATCTTATCAGGTATCTAACGTTCTGATGGCTCACACTGTTTTAGTAGTTTGTTTAACCCAAATAGACATGGGCTGGATTTGGTTGAGCTCATTAGGCCTACATAGAAAATGATAAATTTTAGATTGCAGAATGTTTTATGTTATGTTTATGTATAATTTCAATCATTTCTGGACCTAACCATAATATAAAAATAAAATCAATTTGGGAAGTAAATCATTAAAAAAATTTAAAGTCAGACAGGATTTTTTTATTTTACTTACACTAGGGTCACTTGAAATCAAATGTCACAGAAGAAAAGTGCTCCTTTTTTATCAAGGCTGAAATTGTATTTAAACTCTGGCCTAGAGTCCTTGGAAATGGAAAAAGTGAGGGACATAATACTGTAATAGATTTTAAATGCAGGACATTAATTTGGGATTTTATTTGGTAGTGCATGTTGTGTGAGTTCCAAAAATGTGGCAAGCCATAATAAACGCCATATTATAAGTTTATTATCATACCATTTAATACATTTATGTATTGTTTGGGAATATCCCAAATGTTATGGGTTGAAATTATTCTTTATTAAAAAAAGAAAGAAAAATGGAATTTGTGGTGTAACATGTATCTTCTGTACTTGACTTCATTTACTCAACTTGATTTTCAATGTCCTTCCTGAATCCATGAAACACATTTGTTTACAGCACACAGCAGCAGTGACTATGGTGAAGTTTGCTCACAATGATCGTTCTCGGCTTTGCTGTGTTTCAAACGACGGAACATTGTCTATCTCACCTGGCCCCAGTGTCAAGAGGCAGGTTCTGCTGAAAATCACTAATTCAAGTACGATAAAAGTCCCCTTCAAGTTTGACCAGAAAGAATTGTAAAACATCCATTTTCAGCACATTAAGTTAGAACATAAAGGGGTTGAAATTTTCCGTTCAATTTACCCCAAATTACCACAGATTTATCTAAGTAGTTCTTCAAACAGTATCTTAACACCACCAAAAATGCACCAGACATTTCCACACATCATTAAAGCGGACACTTCCACACATTTGTAATTAAGTATGTCAAGAGTATCCTGCGAGGTCACAAGTCTGCCGTTACAGGTGAAAGTCACAAATAAAGAGCTCTTCATTTATTGCCAAACAAGATTACAGTTTAACTAAAGGAACAAATACGACAGTTACCTTTTATTATTTTAAGTTGAAAACATATACATAATAAAAAGCTCCCCTTCTTTAAGTTTGGCCAGAAAGATTTTGTAAAACATCAATTTTCAGCACATGTAGTTAGGGCACCATAAAGGGGGGGTTGAAATGTTTCTGTTTAATTTACACCCAAATTACTACAGATTTAACAGTTCAATACTTGTGTTGTATGCTCTGGTAGTAGTTCTGCTAAACTATAGAAGAATGATATAACTTAATTTAAATAATTGACAATTTTCATCAAACAAATAAATTGAATACTGTAAATGTTTATCAGCAAAATTGTAGCATAATTCAATAAGTATACTTAATTTTACATATACCAAACACAAAATAGTTACATTGTACAGAATCTAGAAAATTTTACAATCTTGGGACTAAAGTTATTAACGTTTCATTTCGGGGCCACATTGAATGAAACCCCAGGTACAGGTAGAAATAAAATGAGGAATGGAAGTGTCGGATAACGAAAATTATCTTTGTATAAGCGGTCCCCTGCCTACTTGATCCAGCCCCGGTCCCAGTGCCACCTAGCGCCTCTTGTTAGATTACATGCAAACTGACTACTTCCGAAGGGCTGGGGTAGACCGGAGTTGATGTAGTGCACCTGTATTTCACCTTTACTTCACCTACATTTAGTCAACACTTCTCTATCCTAGTTCTTCTCTGCTTCCATTTGTTAGTAGCAGTTTTCCCATTAGTGTTGTAACAAAGTTGAGACAAAGTTTGTTAAATTGCAGCTTAATTACTTATCAGAATGATGTTTCTGAATGTAGCTAGACAGCAAGACCTCTCAAATTACCCATTTACTTCTTTTGTGATAGTTTATCAGGGGTTATACAGTTTTTAATTAAGGCTGTTGAGTAGAGGTGGAAAAAATGAACGATAGAAAGGTTTGCAGTTTTAAATGGTGTCATTTTTTATAGAAGGTGTGCATGATTTTGTTTTATAGTTCTTAGGGGGTAACAAAATTAAAACACTGAAATTTATTTAACACAAGAGATTATGTTGGGAAAGTTAAAGTTCCTAAGTAGTTCTTTTAGACAAGGTTGACACATGACTTGTAAAAACCTTATTTCCACTTGTTAGTGTGTCATCCTGTATATAGTGGGTGTAACAAAAGCACCGAATGTGACACCGGCCCGAATGTTCAGGTTGTGATTGGTCAGCTGCTAATGACCTGGTGGTCTCGTGTTCACTGGACGGCTCTCTGTGTCTGTGGGATGTCAGTTCTGCCAACTGTCTTCGAACCGTGCGAGACCAGATCCAGTCTGAACTGCTTACCTGTCTGTTCCAACCTGCCAACAACAACATGGTCATAGTATCCTTTACACACACTATCAAAAAGGCAAAACCAATAAAACCTAACACTTTACTTTGTGATTGAAAGTTTGGTTATTTTGTTTGGTTAATCTCTTAACTACCACTCCTCCTAAGTGTACTGCCTTGTTTCTGTTGAGATGTTCCTGTAACTAGGAATAAGAAACAACAAATTAATTTTCAGTGTTAATCCAAGTTAAGTGACAGGATGAGTGAACGGTTTCCTTGACTTGAGGCAGGCAGGAAACAGTCGTGGAGTGGTGCAAGTGATAAACGTCTCCACAGGAATTTACCCGCGCGGAGGAAACAGCAAGATGGGGGGTCGAGTCCTAAGTCTAGCCTTCGACGCTGGCGGCCAAGTCTTGTGGGCTGGCAATGACAAGGTATTAACATTGGTGTTGTGTCATTATTTATTCACATTTCATCGATTAGTCTTGGCAAAAGTTAAAGAAAGAAAGAAAAAGTGTTTATTGATCATTTTTAAATGGTTTACACAGCTGGGTCCCACACAGGAGACCCTTTGTTTCAAACAAGACTAATCAGCAATAATTAGCCTGATGGGCCGTCTGCTGGTTGGCTTCAAAATGTAATTTTTTCTTATTTGAAAATTTACCATTTATTACATTAGTCTTGGCAAAAGTGTCACTCAGAATTTAATACCTTTTTTTAATCCCTGTAACATCATAGTTTGACTGTGTACCTCTGATGGTGTATGTTGCCAGGGGCTGGTAATGTCGTTCCTGTTTGAGCTGGAGAGTGGGAGGCTGAGTCGGCTCGGCGCTTGGTGGTGGGGGACAACTGTGCCATCACGAGTATCAGTTGGCGAGCCTGGATCAGCCGCGAGGCGCGAGATCCCACACTACTCGTCAACTCATCCAACAATGCAGTGTCACTGTACAGGTAACCCTCACCTAGTCTGTTCACCAGTCTTACATAGGTGGCAGGATTAACTATGACTCGTAAGATAGATGAGTATGTAAATATGTAGTGGAATGTGTGTCATTTTGCTCTACATTTTCTGGATTTTAGGAGGCCGGTTTTTGAAACATTTTGCTTATCCGGGGACTTTTGAATCGGAGTTGACTGTAGTAGTGAAAGCAGTAGAATAACAAAAACCCCTTTTTCTGAATTGTTTTATTCCGTAAAATAAAACTCATTTTTCTTCTGCTATACTTGTTAATGTTAACAGCCTAAAAATGTGTCATTATACACTTTAGTTTTTCAAATTTCTGCAAAAATACAATTAACCAACATAAAAGACCAGTGGCGGCTCGTGAGCCTAGAGAAAGGTGAAGGGCAAATCAGGTGTACTCCACTATTTAACAGGAAAAATATGTTTAAATATTTATTCTTAAAACGTGGACAGAAAATTCAAGATACTGATACATTAATTGTTTATCGATAATATGAGTATTTCTCTAGGGAACTACGTATAAATAGTTGAAAACGTAGTCATCACAGATTGCAAGTTCTAGCAGGGAATTAAAAATTAATTATTGTAATATTGCAAAAAGTAGTATGTTGAATTGAAACATTGAACTACTACCGTACTAAGTGGAACACTAATAACGTATAGAAATTGTTGCATAACATTGTTTTGTAGTATTAGATCAGTAAAAAAATAATATACAACTATTTAAATTATTTGTTAGTTCTTTAACAATGTACATAATCAGGTCGTGTGATTGCAAAAGTAGGCCTAAAACAGAATAGTTGCGCCGTATGGTCTAATGATAGCTGGACCACTGGTCTGCTGCCTGGCGGGCTACGCAAGTGACGGGCTTTGAATATACACTTCTAGCGTCACTCGTTGCTATAGCAATGGAGCCCCTTTCCTCGCCCCTCAGCGTCTATCCCTACCACGTAGGTAAGCGTCAAGGGAAGGCCCGAGCAAATCTCTTCACCTACAACGAAGGATTCCGGTCTTATACTAAGCAGCCAGTGGCAAACATAGAGGCTAACTCTCTGTGGCGACTATCGAGGCAACCATCGATTATTGCTGTCGAGCTTGTATCTTACTCACTGTCGTCGTTGATATGTGATCCCACGGACTTTGGAAACGGATGAATTAAATGTTAAAAGTTTAATTTTCCCCTCTAAAACATAGGTGAAGTGACCCTTCACTCCCTTCACCTGACTAGCCGCCACTGTAAAAGACCAGTTACTTAATATTTCTAGTTGAAATTTTCAGGCTTACTACCATTCTTTGACAGCTTAGCATCTGTCAATGAGATTGAAATGACTTGAAAAATTTACTTGTATGCACTTATCAATATTCAAGCTACTTGTCTTTTGCGCTAAACTACTTGGGGTTTTTACTACTTGTCACTGCTAAACAACTGTAATTACAAACATGATTCCAGAGTGCAGGATCGTGAAGGAAGTTTGCAGCTGAAGCGCAAGTTAGGCGTTCATCACAAAAACGCTCAGTCATTAATTCGATCATCGTTTTGCCCAATCATGTCTTTCCGCCAGGGGGCTTGTATTGGTAAGTAGCCAGCTAGATGAGTTAAGGGAATGTAAAGCTGTCTTAAGTTAGGGTTTTGTTTTTTGAGTAAAATCTTCAAAGATGCAAATGTATTTTTACACAAAACGCGTTCTCAGTAACATATACTGATTATATAACTTAGATACGGGTTTAGTCTCTACTGAGTGCATTAATATTAACAGTAGATTCTACTTGTTGAAATACTGTAAATATATAAGTCCATATCTGACCTCAACTGTAATGGCGTATTTTGGGATTTTTTTCACGACTTTGTACTACTAATGTGACCAATAAAGGCCAAAGTAATGTGTTAATAAAAGTAACACTATTTGAAAGAAAATTAAATTTCACATAAATTTCTACACAAATTATAACGCTTCGTTTGCCTTATGTAAAATGACTTTTAAGTTGAAAATTGCTTTTACGTATTTTTTTCTTCAATCTTCAAGGCTTAAACTAGTTAAAATTTGTGTATTGTCATTTTAATTACAACAAAAACGTCCTTATTTTTATCTTTTAAATAGTGTACGAATATTTAGGGGTCATGTAAAGAAAAATCTAAACTTTCATAAAAATGTTGTTACGGTACAGAATTTAAAAACATTAGTTAAAAACCCCAAACTAATTACTGAAACTGTAACGCTTATTTACCAGCTGAATCTATTGACTAAACCAACTGATTGAAGTTAAAAAGATATAATCAGCTAATTTCAAATTGTGGAACTGTATGATACAACTGCAACCATGAGACTCCTCTTGGAAGTTAAGTGGTGATGCTTGATCCAGCGGTATGATCGTCACTATTTTCTCAAAACCATTTTGTGGACTGATGAATCCACATTTACTTGAGATGGCACTTTCAATATACCCAACAAATATTGATACGCTGTAGAAATCCTCTCCTGAGGCAGGAATCTTCTAATTAAATTAACTATGTAATAATTATGTTATTGGATCCGTGGCGGATTGGTATCGCGTGCAACTCTAGAACTCATCACTCCGGTGGCTCGGGTTCGATCCCCACAGTCACCACTTACAATAATTTGTAATGTGACTATACAGTGACGCTAGGTAAAGGTCAAGGTTGAGTGTTAGAGAGGACTTTATAGTCCTAACTTCGCCTCGTTAAACAAGACAAACTTAAAAAGTTTAAAAAAAATAAGGTTCAAAGTAAATATTTGGATGGGACTCGTAGGAAACAGGCTTATAGGACCTTACCTCGAACTACCAACAGTCACAGCATTAAATCGCGTTCAATTCTTTTTAGCTGCAACCTTGCCATTCATTGCTTCTTCAAGACTTGCTGTTGGATATTGTGCCAGTGTATTGTTTTCCTAGCAGACGCAGCACCACCACACTTCAGCGTTGAAAGTACGTCAGCACATTAGCAATACTTCTAACATCTGGATCGAAAGGGGAGAATCAATTGGTAGGCCCCCTCGGTCTCCTGTCTTCTGGTCTCCTGTCACCCCTTAACTACTATGTTCGGGGACATCTTAACACTGCGTCGGGTGCCTGTGGGCACTTTGAATTAACATGGAATCAAATCCAACTTTCATGTTTTATCATGTCAATAACAATATAAATGTTAAGCAGCATGTTTATTGCACACCAGTTAAAAATGTGGAAGGGTTCAGAAATATGATTTTGACATTTCTGAACTCCTAAAAAAGCTAAACTTGAAGGCAACTGTAAGAAAATTCAAAAAAATACTTCGGATGTGTAGCAGAGCAAATTGTGGACATTTTGAGAATCGTTTGAAATGATGAATCAGGTCGAAAAAAATGAATCAGCTATGAAAAAATATTATTTTTGTGTGATATATAGATGAAATATGTCAAACATTTTACTTATTTTCCTAAATTTTACTACTTGTAATGGATTTGTCCCGGGGGGTAAATATCCGCCCAGCGGGGACCTTGGGTTATAGGCTCGTTACATACTACAAAAACTTATATTTTTAAGCCTGTTTCCAATAATCCAATCCAGACATTTACTTTTAACCTGATTTGATTAGAAGATTCATTATTAGGTAAGGATTCTCAACAGCATAGCAATGCTTGACGTGCATATTGAAAACACCATCACACAGACAAATAAATGGTACATCAGTCCACAAAATGGTCTTGAAGAAATAGTGACGATCCTACTGCTGGATCAAGAGTCAGAACTAAACTCACAACATTTTTATGACCGTTTAGATTTTTCCCAACATGACCCCTACATATTCTTACACCAATTTCAAAATAACGAAATAAGGAAGTTTTTGGTGTAATTGGACATGACAATACAAATACAGTAGTTTAACTAGTTTAGTCAGACCTTGAAGATTGAAGAAAAAAATATGTAAAAATCATCTTTAACTTTGGTGTTATTTTACAGAAAGTAAACAAGGTGTTATGATTTGTGTAGAGTACTTATTATAATGTATAGGAAATTTAATTTTCTTTGAAATATTACTCTTATTGCCATTAACGCTTTACTTTGGGTTTTATCGTCTCATTAGTTGTACAAAGTCGTGTAATTAAAAAAAATCCCAAAATACTCCATAAGAGCTAACCAGGTTGAGGTCAAATATGGACTTATAGGTATTTTTTGGTTCATTTCAACAAGTAGAATCTACTGTTTAAATTAATGCACGCAGTAAGGACTCACCCTGTATACAGATAAACCATAAAACTCAATTTACATTAGCAGATTTTTCTAGAAATTTGGGAACCTGGATTTTTTAGTCTCAGTCATATTTATTTGGAAGTGACTATTCAAGTTTTGAAAAGTTTGTTGAAAATCATTTGCTCAACAGTTTGTCAATACGCTTATAACAATCCCGAACGCTGAATAACATTAGTGCACTTGTTGTCATACACCACAGTCCCATTAATCCGAACCCTGTTAATCCGAATTTCCGGTTAATACAAACTAGCATTTGGGAAAAAAGTTTTTGCTGTCAGAAGGAAGAAACGAAACAAGATACTAACTTTTAGAAAACATTTTAATGAAAAAATTGAATACAAAAAGAGTACAGATAGTTAACTTGTTAAATCGTCAATGAAGCATTGCAACAGTTTGGAGAGTGACAGTGTTGGCGGTGGTTTTGGGGGTAGGTGAGGGAGGAGCTGTCATGTGTAGTAAGCGACACAGACGCAACATGACAGTGCCGTGTACTGTAATACCTGACCTTGAACCGGCACCCCAGTCAGTCACGAAAGTGATAAGTTACTGTGCATGCAGCTAACCTCACACAATAGTATTGCAGCCCTTCACGATGCAATGACCTAACATTTATACAGTACTGATAAATAAAATTTAATTTACGTTGCTGTTCTTGTATAGTTGGCGTTGTATAATAGACGTTATGTTGCATAAAACATGTTAATTTTTGTTCAAACTTGTCATTTAGAGTCTTTTCCCGGTTAATCCGAACTGGGTCCTGTCCCAATTAGTTCGAATTACGTGTATTTGCTGAACCGTTCCTCATGCCAAAACAGTTAACTGAACTTAGTCTCATAGTTCATGAATCAAGAAACCGATCTCGTTTGCATGTCCGGGAATCAATTGTCTCTTTTGATTTTGTTTATTACTCAATTGATATCTTAATATCAACCTTCAGAGACACTTTGTATTGTACTAATATTTTGTAAACAACCTATATCAGTACTTTGTGAATGTAAACATAGCTTTTACTAGAACTGGGCTTACATTTTTCTGTGGATTTCTGGGGTTAGTACAATAGATCAGATCCTGCTTTGAAACTGTTAGAAAATTGTGTTTTTACTGAGACTTGCCTCTAGTCAGACGTCTTTTGACACTTGATTTATGTGTCCTGTCGCCAGTGAAAGGTTACAAGAGTAATAATAATATGTATGAAAAACCATTTTGAAATGTTTTTCCAAATCCAGCGGCAGTCAAGTACTGTGCCCTACCTCAAAAAGAAAGTATTTGAGGGCTGGTAATTCAAACTGAACGTTGCATGGTGTTAACCTCTTCAGTCCCAGGCTCAATATACACAGACAAGGTAATGTAGCTTGTAGGTGACGCGGGGTCTGAGGAGGTTATGTGGGTCTGGCCAATTTGTATGAAAAAGTAGTTAGGGTTTCAAACATATTATGGTTGATTTAGAAATTATGCTGAGAACAGTGGTTTGGTTTCAGTAACTGGCAGTGAAGACTCTTGCGTCTACTTCCTAGACATAGAGCGAGAGGGAGAGAGCAAGGCAGTGGTGAACAAGCTGCAAGGTCACGCTTGTCCAGTGTTGGGAGTCAGCTTTAACTACGACGAGAGTCTGCTTGCCACCAGCGATTCGCAAGGACTAGTCATTGTCTGGTCACGAGCCAAGTCCTGATCCTGGATCCCGGTCCTGCACCACTGTGACGACTGTTGTTAGCTCTCCGGCAACAAACGTAGGGTTTCTCTTGGAATGATGCGGCTTACGAGGAGTCGGGAGATGTAGAGAACTCTCTGGGGCGGAAGGGAACCCAAAGTTTACCCTTGCTCAAATTTAAACAATGTTTCCTCAAATACATAATTATGTCTCAGATTTCCAAACATATGTTTTGATCTAAACCATGGTGTTTAGCCTAAAGGTATTGGAAGAAATTCAGAACTTTTGTAAGTTTTATTTCACTGAAAGCAGTTGTTTTAGGGGACCTCTTACGCTGCACCTCTCCAGAGTAGATACAATTCATGTGGCTATTATTACATGTGCTTGGTCTAGACTATGCATTTTGAAAGCTGTCATCATAACTTGCATTTACCCTAGAGTGTGTAACAATCAGTATCTTCTAAGAGATCGTATAATAAGGACGTAACTGAAATAGTCTAACTTCCAAAACTGGCTGCTACTAGGTCGGATGCTGAAGGTGGCTATTTTACAATATTTAATCAATTATTATAGCATTTACAGTCAATGTTTTGTTTTGTAAGTAATAACAGTTGCTTCAATTTGACAAAATCTAATAAGTTGCCACCTGTTCTGCACACACTATTTATCCCACACAAGCACAGTTGTTCCGTTGTATAATCAAGAATTGAGTGAAGAATCCTATAAGAATTGAGGACATAATGTAAAACATACTAATAAATTAGAAAGTGCAACTATGTAATTAATTGGTTTTGTGTTAGCATTATTTGACATGTACATAATACAGATAACTCGAGAAAGAAGGTCTGTCGGTACGTTCCGGTATGCCGTCATTGACTTATAGTGCGATGATTTGGGGAGAGCTTCTTCTCATGGGATATTATTGAGGCTTGGACAATGAATGTTCAAAAACATAGGTTGCCTAGTCAAGTTCAATCCAAGAAATGTTAAAAATCATTTCATCACAAAGTAGCCCATACAGCATATGGTGCGATCTTCAGAACTCTGTACTTATACAATCATAGTGTTAGTTCTAACTTGGCGATATATATAACCGCTGACTTTGGTACCTTAAGAATAAAGGCATAGAGGCAAGAATGAAACAATGATTTTTTGTGATATTTGTTCAACTGATTGTTTAGTTATTAGGAGCTGAAAATTAAAAGTCATCCTTACCCATTCATTTTTTGTTAAGGTGGTAATAAGTAAATTGTTTGTAATTTATAAACTATTGTTAATTTTTTGTTGTTATATATTTGAATATTATGAGCTATATAATAATTATTGTAAGAATTGTATACCATGTTATTTTCAATAAAATATATGTTTTTATACAGGATATCTCACTTATTTACTCAATTTATTGGTATTAATACAGTAACAAGTGCAAACCGGCCATCTTGGCATTTGGGCAAAAGCCAGAAGGGCTGGTTTGTTTTGGACTAGAAAGGGCTATACCCTGACAGGAGAAAACGCCCTATGGCCAGCCACAGGCCATCTTCTGCATCATTTTCTGTTCTGCCAAACAGAAAAGCTTTTCAAAGAAGTAGGCAGTTAAAAATCTTTGAAAACCCCTGACCTTTGAGTCAAAATTCTCCATGGATTAACTACTATTTTTGACAACTGTTAATTTAATTTTTATAACACTTAAAATGCTTCCTTATGCACTTTAATGTTTTATTCTTCCCGGTTATGGCCCTGAGCAAGGTTAACTACTGAATTCTAAACCAGCTGAAAATCTTAGGTTTACCTTCATCTCGACAATGATTAGCTTCTGTTAATTGAGAATTCAAAAGCACCTAGTTTTGCACTTGTGAATTTAAATAGTCTTTGAATAGAGGCCATGAACCTGAAACGTTTTGGTCGATACCACTTTTTTAAACTGTCATTTTGCAAAGGCTTTATTGGTAATCTTAAACATTGTGAAATCTTTTAAAGTATTACTCTTGAGTCAAAACTTTCAAGTAAACACACACAAAAAATCCCGACCACCAAATTGTGAATTTAGAGTTTGAAACACTCTACAAACACAAAACATTGCACTTAAATGTTTGTTTTTTCAGGGAGGACCATAAGTAATACAACCTCCGCTTGAACCAAGCTTTGATCAGCCCTAGCTTTTAAGAGTGTTTCACGTGTTAATGTTTTAAGTTATTACTAGAGGGGGGAGAGTTCACATTCAGATGATGAATAGGATTACAAAATTTAAAAGACAATTTCATTGTTTACTGTTTTATTTTTTAAACTATAAACATGAAAAATTTTAAAGTAAAGACATTTTTGGTTTAGTATAGTCATTAGTATATGCATGATTTTGAAAAGTATCGAGCAAAGTCATTAAACAATAAAATTGCCTTTTAAATTAGGTATCAATGTCAATGCTATCTTTACAAGTTGTTGAGTGATTCTGGATTTACATTGTTCTTCTGGGAGTAAATCTAAAATGGCTTACTGTTGAGTCTTAAGTTTAATTTTTGACTTGCGGTATAGGCTATCAAATCAAGGTTTGAATCATCAAAATGTTTCAACATAGAAATAAACCTCATAAGTTAGTGGTACTTTATGTCAGGTGCTCTCAAAGATCTGTACCTTAACATGACACTTAAATTATTCATTTTCCTTCATCTTTACCCTAATTGGAAATGGACACGCTTTCATTGACACATCACACTTTTTCCAATGGTCTTCACAAAATTTTTCTGTTCCAAACCTATGGAACCCTTAGCACGTTTTTAAGCTTAAACAAATTAACCACATTTAACTTGTAAAAATACTGCTAAAGAAAATTTTTGATAATGTACATGAAATCAAGTAACTTGTCTTTGAACTCGTACTTGGGAGAAGGCTCCAAAGTAAATCGATTTCAGATAAAAGTTATTGACAAGCCTATAAAACAGTAACTTGATTATATATATATACTTTAAAAAATGTATTAATTTGTTTGACCGTTTAAAAAACTTTGCATGCCGGGGTTGAATGTTGGTTACAGTATGACCTGTGGTGTGCTGCAAGGTCAGTGGACTTTGCGAAGTGGACTTGCCTGACCACACGACATCTGACACTGTCAGCATCTCACTGGCTTCCTCTACATCTAGGAGCTCTCCACCTCTCAGCTTACACGACCTACACGAGGCAGCTTCTTTGTACACCTCTCCAGCTCCTCTCACTCGACATTCAAAGTGTCTGAAGAAAATAAACCTTATGCTTTTATAAAGAAATGTCTATGATAGAGTAGTTTAATAATAATTGGCAGGGACACCTTTGGTGGAGGTCAAACGCCACCCTTGAAATTTAAAAAAAAAATACACAAATGCTCGTTTAATGGATAAAAGCTTCAAAGTGATCAACTGTAACCCCAAGAAGAAAAACAATGTTCCTAAGGAAGGAAGGACCCTTGGACTTCTCAAAAGATGACTGGTTGAAAATGAGAGCGCTGGTTCTCTACTAAGCGTAGAGATGGTACAGGAGAGTAGGGAACATATCGAGTTGTGGAGGTGGTGGTACAAAGAGGATGCTATAACTCACAGGAGTTCTTGGAAGGACTGTCTCGCCGACAAAGCCCAGTAGTTACTGCTACTATTTCGGCCGGTCGACACCTGACAACTTCTCGAACCCTGAGTCCTGACCAGAATGTTGAAAGATGTAGAAAATACACATCTAACTTTGTAGTTGAAACCGGGTCCACAATGTCCTGGGAAGGACGCTCGGACTCCCGACCTGCCCATAAGATGAGTTGACCACTGCAAATATTTTCTATTAGCGCAATTAACGTTCTACGTTTGATTTAAATAAGTGCATACACGCAGAATTGTAGTCTTTAACTTTAAATATTGACATCTTTAAATTCAATGGATGTAGCCAAGGGGCCACAGTTGGCCTGGGTTCTGGGTTGCGTTATTATACAATCCGCTCTCGGATTCAGACAGGTTCGGAAACTATTTGACTTGCCTCAAATTTAACCTTAACTGTCTAACTGACCTAACCTAACTTCACGTAACATACTCGTACTTCAACGTAACCCTAAGCTCACCCTGTCTGGACTTGTAGAGGGATTGCTCCGTGGCCTGGACCCTATCAAAAGGCCCAGCATTCATAACTCTACACAGGCGGTCAGAACCTTCGTCACCCGAGTTGTTGGATAATCCGATAATATGATGTTTTAAACACACATATACATTTCAAAATTACTCATTTCACCCCTTGACGACCTATTCTTCTTAGGGAAACCCCTGGACCCGCTCAGGATGAGTTGACCGGTTGACCCCATCTGAAAATATTTGTCTGTAAAAAAGGTAAAGTTTGTCTTGTTTAACGAGGCGAAGTTAGGACTACAAAGTCCTCTCTACCACTCAACCTCAACCTTTACCTAGCGTTATCGTATAGTCACATTATAAATGTAAGTAGTGACTGCGGGGTTCGATTTTCGAACCCGCGCCAGCGGAGTGATCAGCTCCGGAGGCGCGCACGATTCTAACCCGCTACGGGTCCGCTCTGTGTACGTTGTTATTGGCGCTTACACAACTTTCAAAGAACTTGACGTTTACTTGCATTATTAAGGTGTTAAAACTAAAAGAATCCTATTAAAAAGTATGTTCAATGACTCAAATCTCAATTAAATGTTTCTCCGTTAGAAGTGTGGGTCCCTAAATTGAGAGCTCGCCGAGTCCGAAACTTCGCCCAGAGAGCGAGCTGTTATGTCCGGGGCCCGAAAACTTGACTACGACCATATTGCTGACTTAACATTTAAAGTGAATGTTACGGCTTGTACAGTATGCACGTGATGCATGGAATGACGGAGCCGGGCCCGGATCTGAGACCTGAGTCTGACTGGTTCGTGGGAAATGTCCCGAGGCCGGCACAGGAAGTAACGCTCGGACTCAACACTTTCAAGGTCGTGATTAATGATTCAACTCTGAGACATTTGAGTTCAACCAACTCTGTGTGTGCAACCACCTGACAATGCTTCACCTTCACCATCTGCTGTATGTGCGTGATCAAAAGTGTAACCATGGGAGAAGATATAGAACAAAGTACAAATACCTCAAAAGTGAATAGTTATGGTTAAAGTCTCAAACTGATTTTTATGGCGCGAGACAACTTCAGTCTGAAGACTTCAGGAAATAACTTTCTCGTGGGTAATGGATCACCATGATGAATTTCGAAGTCACATGAGTCACTTCATCATGAGACACCTTTAACACTCATATAGTTTCCAAAAAAGGTAGTAAACAAAACAAATGGTTGACTAGGCTAGTATACTCAATTCATACTTCACTCCATTGATATCCTCGTATATGTCAAATGTAACGTTTAGCCTATGATTAAACCGGGACATTGTTTCTCCGGAAGGATGCCACATTTAGCTACTACTCCTTTTACTCCTCTGGGGAGTGTCGCTCCGAAACTGCCCAGCCGTGGAGGGAGGGGGGCGGAAGCGGCGGTCTTCGACAAAAGGTGATACTAATTGAAACCGAAACTGAACCTTTACACACTTCACTAGGCTGGTAATTAATTATCCGGGAACCCAGCAACAACAACATGGCGGCACAACAATGGGTCACGTGATTGGGTTTAGAAGAAAAAACCAGTGATACAAAGCGACCCGTGCATAGGCTACAAGATCTTTAGTGGGAAAGTAAAGAAATGTCTATGGGGTTACTTCGGGAACTGTGGTGCATACTTTTAGTAGCATAGGTTTCCATGCCGAATGAAGGCTACTTTCCATTGTGTCACAGTTCAAATCACATTATAGATTTTATACATGAGATGATGAGTGATGAAGATAAACTAAGCAACATTATTAATGGATTGGATCAAACATCCTAATTCGTTTATTTACACTGACAAATGTGAAGTGAGTACAAATTAGTGATTGTTCAATTGACCATTTTAATCTAATGTACAAATTAAGCTTTCTAAGAATCCATGCTCATGAATGATATTATTATTAATATGTTACAACATTGCGTATAGGATACATATTAGAATTTGGCCCGTACTATACTTCAGGGCATTCTGTGGACGTCGCCAAGAGACTCAACGGTTTGTTGGACCTATAATACATACAGTACTTGGACTCTTTGCTGTGTCCTGCATGGGCAGCGTACCTTTGTTAAAGCTTTCAGTTTGGTAGAATTATTTGTTCCAATCTTAGTAGTGTGCGTTTATAGTATTACTTTTAAAAGCTTAACACTATTTAAAGTATAGACACTATAAAATGAATAGTAGAATAGAAGTATCTTTTGCAATGTCGGCTTTACAGCAAACACTTAAACCCTTCGATAAGTAAGACGAATGGTTGGATTTGAGAAAATCTGCTTCACCGAGAGACAATGTCATCAACGTGTAGCAGGATTTCTACAGAAAGAGTAAAACTATTGGCCACAATGTGATTTTCTCCAGTTCCTCGTGATTTTGTAGTTAAAGGATATATGTATTACAAATTAAACATAAACTTTCATTTTCCATTCGTATACGGACGGATATTCTACTAACAGTAAAGTGAATTCAGGGCCCTGTTTTATATACGGTACTAATGTTGGTACCGTACTTCTAAAATTTAAAAGTTAACAACTTAAACTTAAAAAGCAATTTTTAAGAGTATTAATTGGATGTTTTGTAAAAAAAATTACAGGTTTCATTTCTCAGTTATATATTTGTCTTCAGACGTACAAGTAGCTTTGATGCCTTGGCTAGAGAGGTTAGATTTACAGGGTTCATTCATATTAAATTTAACAATGCAACATTTTATTTCCATAGTTACTTCATAATTTCACAAATCATTAACGATAACACTAAAAGTGCAACGTAAAATTTCTATGGCAACTCAAGACAGAATGTATTCGTATATACATAAGGTAGCACTCCTCGACCGGCTGCGAGCTAATCTCCACCAATAATACCCGATTAGGTCCCTTGGTTGCTGGAGGTTGGGCCGTGGTCACCTGTCTTGCTTTGCGCTCGGGTCTGCGTTCACTCTAAATATGAAAGAGTGAAAATCGAGTCACTCTCTTTTCCCTCTTTCAAATTTAGAGTGTTGATAACACCCTATTAGGTCCCTTGGTCGGTGGAAACGGGCAACAAGCAGGTCGGGTTTGCACAGAGGATTGCTACCGGGCTTCGCGTCCCCGCCTCGGGACATGTGGGTTTTCAGCACGGTTTTTACACATCTTTAAAATAAACAAAAAACCTAATTTTTAACTCCACTAAGCCGGTGGCAAGCCCGGGACTCGGCAACGAGGAGGAGGAGTCGGAGGAGTATGAACCTCGATAAAAAACCGGAGGTCATCTGGCCCGGATGACAGTTTCTCTGTAAGGGCTCCTTGCCAGGGTGACGGCAAAGTTCTCAACGGTGGAGTAGATGGACCAATCTCCGGGGAGCTGCGACACTTGAACTTGTGGTGAGGAGGTGACCAGAGATCTGCAACGAATGATGTGACATGGGAGACTTGTCTCAGTGACTAGAGATGAAAGAAGACCTGACAGGGAGGAAGATGAAGATCATCGAAGATAAATAGAATCAATGGGGTGAGGGACAGTGGGATTGTGTACGTACCAAAACTTACCTAATGAGTTAATAAAATAGGTTCAACGGAAATCAAGTTGTGTTTACTTAATTGAATGTTTCCAAAATTGTGTTACAAAACAAAACTAACATGTGTGATTAAACAAAGGTTAATGTTTACCACACTATCCCCACAAGGAGTAAAATGAACGGCGAAAAACACGGAATTCAGCAAGGATTAACAATCGTTGACCATCCAATTTTGGGAGACATAAAGCTGTACAACTACCGAGAGCTTCTACACAATATTATTTGTCTTCGATAGATAGACTGAGAATTTAAATCATTCAAATATCTTACGTGGAATTTGGAAATAGACCGATTCGAGTGGGGGCTTTAACAGATCCAAGGCCAATTATTTGATCAATGTAGCTCGGACGCCGTATGTCTTCTCTTATACTTGGAGACATCGCGTCAATGAGTCCCAGTGTGTACCCAATAGCGAGTAGTATAATGTACGTGGTTGTATTAACCCACGAAAATAATACTGTATTCAATTCCGTTCTGAATTTGTTTTCCCCACACATACTATGAGAGGTACCTAATCCTGTATGCAGCTGTTGAGTGTAGTTTCGGCAGCTACCGGGCTGTCAGACTCATCTCAGGAATTTTTATGTCCACAAAAAAGACAAGATCGGGTTTGGTAATTCAAGATTCCGGCATGGACGGCACGGGGTTGGGGGGAGGATGAGTCATCTTGACTGGACCGGTCCAAGCAGCCATCTTGCATTGCAGCAGGATACAACACAGGTAGATATGTGTCTGATGAACGAAACAGGTGTGTCCTCTCTGTATTCTCCCGAAAGTTAAAACTGAGGACTGGGGACAGAAACATAAAGCGGGAAGTGTCCCCCATTCCGGGTCACGCCGATCCGACAGTATTGCGTGAGCACGAGTTTGGACCTACTAAACCACAGATTACTTATCAAAATAATGCGTTGAGCTTACAATATACTGTACAGCTGTGTTTTTGGATAGCAATATGCGACTTATTTATAATATGGTATGTCTTTAAAGTTTGACTAGAGTCTTGAAATCGGTTAAATCGGTCTGTTTTGCTTGACAAATATTTGTATAGCTTTCTAAAAAAACTATTAACTCGGCCCTCGGGCTTAGTCTGCTTGAGTGCCAAAAATTTCGACCAATTGGATAATATTTGGAAGTAGTGACTAGTTTGTGTTCTAAAGTAAATCGAAAGCTGCAGCAGCGCTCCAAGTAGCAAAGCCGGGAACTGCTAGTAACAATGTAATGAGCAGAAACAACAGCTGCGTTCCTTGGATAGAAATAATCATGAAAATAAAATAATCTGTTGTCATTGTCAATTGTCTTGTCAGAATTTGTCATATTAGTTGCATATATTTGTTTTATTGCTGCGTACAAATTCGTTGGACTTGAGCATAGTTTAGTAAGTAATAAGTTAAGTACTACTGTACATCAAAGGTTATTTGATTTATTTGTTTTTGTGAGTTGAGTATTGACAATGATTACTAATCTACTGAATTCAGTAGATTAGTAATCATTGGTATTGATAATCATGCAGGTACAACTTAATGGCTTTCTCCTTTAGCCAATGATATTTCAGATGGAAATGTATGAATTGGGATTATGGCATAGAAAAGAGGGGGTGTCCACAGAACCCATAGTATACATTAAATAACACTTGAAAAATATGATTCGACTATTCAATTCATGAACCGTTATCTGTTCTAGGATGAAACCAAGAGGTTGTATATTCTTTCCTCCCCCCGGTCAAAAGAAAAAACCAAACAAAGCATTGCCTAGGTTTGACTTGCCAAAACTGGATCTGGATATTATGCTATGAAAGATGGAAATGGAATTCGTCTGTGGGTCCAGTGATAGCCCCAGGGCAGGGGCGGCGGTGAATCAGACAAACAACAACACATCAGAGCCAATTACGAGGTTATGTTCAGGTGAATCAGCTGGTCCGTATCACTGTTCACACGCTCGATACTCTGTGTCTTCCCACGCTCAGCTGACATGATCACTTCACTCAGTAACAGCTGATAAATCATTGTGGTTACAAGCAATCTACTCTCTGTTCAGCTCTACACGTGCCGCACGTCTTGTCGTTTTGTCTAACATTCAGATAAGTCAACTGTTTTTGATCTTACTTATTCTAGCCGAATAAACGTACTTGACGTAAGTAGTACCACTACAACGTCTACATATTTTTGATGTTTACAGTAAACTAGAACTACGAAAATAGTGTCAGGGCTGCTGGCCGGGGTTATACTTCCCATACTCGGAATCTCCAAACCATCGAATAAATGTCATATTATGCTAGAACCCAACTCCCCAATATAATAATAGACTATTGTTGTAATGGAAATAAATAATTTTAGAATTCGGGTGTAAAACATGGTCAGGGCTATTGTGCCGTTTCCAGGGGAGAACCAAAAGACCCACTGTGGGGTTTCCCGCCCAGAATTCCTTTTTGGTCAGCCCCTCACTGACAGTAAAACTGAGATCAGAAACGTTTGTTCTGTTTCGGAATGCTCTCGGAAGAAGCTTAGTGCAACTGCCCTTGTTCTCCAATCCGAATGTTTTTAATAGATTTTTACGAGATTTCATCCCGGTCTTTGAACAAGTAACACGGAACCTAGACTGCAGGAACCACCATAACTCCACAGCCACAAGGACGTCACTTCCAGAAGCAGAAGCAGCCAGTGAGCGTGAGTCAGGAGCTGCAGTGGAGGATGTTTTCTGGTTGAGGAGTAGAGCTGCGGCTGCAGCAGATAGCCGCTGGAGTGGTGGGACGGCTGGCGACTGGGAGGCGGCTGGTGGCGTGTAACACGGGGACCCAGAGGAGGGGAGACCAGGACAAAGAATTCACCCACACCACTCTTCTACAGGTCCAGTCAATAAACGACTTGATTGAAATCTCGCATTCCTGGGACAACTTTCCCCACCACTCCCCCTTCCTAACCTCTCACTGCCCGCACCCACTCCACTAATAGACACATCAGCTGTAAACCTTGGTCCTCTCGGCTACTGTGTTACAGATCCCTTCCCCTTCTTCACTAGGTTTGATAGTTTTGGGATGAAAATACGCGGACTTGTTTATGGTTAAATGTTTTATGCCCCTCTACATCTAAGGAGCCCGGCACAGATGTAAAGGCAGACGACTAGGACTGGGACTCCGGGTCCGGGAGTCATTTATCACAGAATATTGAAACTCTGCTTCCTCTCTGGCATTATCAAGCCAATTCCCTAAAAGTATTTCTATGGGCAATCGCCAATCAGTAAATCAATTAATTGTTCTTACTGTTTACTTTTTATCGCCTTAATATTTTACCTTCCACCTTATCAATATGCCGGACAGTGTAAAAGAGAAGCGCGGGATTTTTGAAGACGTCACCGCAGTCGGACTGTCACCGGGTATCGCGAGTCCTTTGTACATAAAGTACTCCCAAATTTTCCTCTAAAGAATTTGTTTGAATTTTGTTTTGGGTGTCGTATTAGGTTGATAATGGTCAATGGACCTCCATGATATATCAGTTCTTTGACATGGGGTCTACTGGTAATGCGTATGTTAGGAAGGTAAAGGTAAAAGGTTGATCTGCGTGTAGCAATGCGCACGCGTTATGTCGTGGGAACGTGAGCTGCACATGCGCCGTGTCGATGCTCGGGTTACACCGCCTGGGTGGCCACTCCTATAGTCGTAGTCTCACGACAAAGCCCCACCCCCTACGGAGCAGGCAGGACCTTCCTCTTGTGGGGTTTGGGGGATATGAAATGGATGAAATTGGAATTACAGATAATTATAAAGATAGAACCAAGAAAAAGACGCAGTCCCAGGAAATGTTTAGTAATTTGAAACATTGAGTGTTTTATTTTTTCTTTATATTTGCACTATTAACTATTAAAAGTCTGTCTCAATTTATAATTTCTGGTTGCGATTTCAGATTTCTTAAAGTGGAAATAGTCTCCAAAGTTAAACACATAGGCCTATTTACTAAA
Source organism: Matsumurasca onukii (assembly GCA_018831715.1). Taxonomy (NCBI): domain Eukaryota; kingdom Metazoa; phylum Arthropoda; class Insecta; order Hemiptera; family Cicadellidae; genus Matsumurasca; species Matsumurasca onukii. The sequence goes on from CM032059.1 coordinate 58,381,074, forward strand.
TTTACAGTGTTGTTGATCTTTTAGTACTACGCTTATTATTATTATGCGGTGCTATATGGGAAGGAATTATTACGGCGGTCTCGCTTATGAATATAATCCAACGTGTTACTGATGTTGGACATTTCAAATGCTGAAATAAAAAGTTTACGACGAGAAATAACCATTATAATATCATGAACAGTGCTTATCGCCTCATACAGTGCGTTCAAAATGTTAGCGCCCGAACAGGGACTCGAACCCTGGACCCTTAGGTTAAAAGCCTAATGCTCTACCGACTGAGCTATCCGGGCTAGTTATTAGAGGCGGCGAAATAGCCAATAATAAACCGGTGGCTTGCTACTGAACAGTATTTAAACAAAATCAATACTGAAAACTGCTAAATTCGATGTTTTACTGGGCTAATGACCATGACCGATGTTTTACTGGGTCATTTATCACTGAAACTCTGCTTCCTCTGCATTACCAATGACCATCTCCAGAATGTTTGTTGGAATAGCCTCCGGTATACCCTCCAATTACCTCTAATCCCTATCCAGATTGATTCTTGGGTATCGCTTAGATTCTAGAACACAGAGACACCAACAAAACATATAATTGCAACAACAAACCAAATGCATTTCTTGTGAATATATTGGCTATTGATGGATAAGAATTTGAAGAACAGTAGGCCAATATAATGCATTTATTTTGCATAAGCGCTTTCGATAACAACAGAAATTTTCAGGCTGTTGCACAGAAAATTATAAACATTACAAAAAACACTTTTTTGGAAGGGACTTATCACCAAAAAAGGTTCTTTTAATAATCTAAAAACAGTAAGTTTGATCCGGTTTTGGTGACATTTGAAACAAATACGGGGTTTGTTGTTATACTGTACATCGATAATCTAAAAATTATATGCAAAACCAATAAAGTCGTTTAAAAATGACGGCAGGAAATTACTCTTCGCATTAACAGCGGAATAACCTCCAGTATAAAAACCTTTAAGTTCTAGGCTGCGAGCTCAGCGAACAGCCTCGTAACGCCCGTGGTCATATACAGGAGGCCGCGAGACTGTGATCACAGTGAACAGCCTCGTAACGCCCGTGGTCACATACAGGAGGCCGCGAAACTGTGATCACAGTTCGTAATCATACAGGAGGCCACGACTTATGAACAGCGTAACGCCCGTGGAGCTGTGATCAGCCTGTAAGTGATCACAGCGAACAGCCTCGTAACGCCCGTGGTCATATACAGGAGGACGCTGGCGAGCCTCGTAAATATCTGTGATCACAGCGAACAGCCTCGTAACGCCCGTGGTCATATACGAGAAGTGCGAACAGCCTCGTAACGCCCCGTGGTCATATACAGAGGCCGCAGACTGTGATCACAGCGAACAGCCTCGTAACGTGGGAGGCCCGAGACTGTGGTCATATACAGGAGGGCGAGACTGTGCAGCGAACAGCCTCGTAACGCCCGTGGTCATATTGATCACAGTGAACAGCCTCGTAACGCCCGTGGTCATATACAGGAGGCCGCGAGAGATCACAGCGAACAGCCTCGTAACGCCCGTGGTCATATACAGGAGGCCGCGAGACTGTGATCACAGCGAACAGCCTCGTAACGCCCGTGGATACAGGAGGCCGCGAGACTGTGATCACAGTGAACAGCCTCGTAACGCCCGTGGTCATATACAGGAGGCCGCGAGACTGTGATCACAGTGAACAGCCTCGTAACGCCCGTGGTCATATACAGGAGGCCGCGAGACTGTGATCACAGCGAACAGCCTCGTAACGCCCGTGGTCATATACAGGAGGCCGCGAGACTGTGATCACAGCGAACAGCCTCGTAACGCCCGTGGTCATATACAGGAGGCCGCGAGACTGTGATCACAGCGAACAGCCTCGTAACGCCCGTGGTCATATACAGAAGGCCGCGAGACTGTGATCACAGCGAACAGCCTCGTAACGCCCGTGGTCATATACAGGAGGCCGCGAGACTGTGATCACAGTGAACAGCCTCGTAACGCCCGTGGTCATATACAGGAGGCCGCGAGACTGTGATCACAGCGAACAGCCTCGTAACGCCCGTGGTCATATACAGGAGGCCGCGAACTGTGATCACAGTGAACAGCCTCGTAACGCCCGTGGTCATATACAGGAGGCCGCGAGACTGTGATCACAGCGAACAGCCTCGTAACGCCCGTGGTCATATACAGGAGGCCGCGAGACTGTGATCACAGCGAACAGCCTCGTAACGCCCGTGGTCATATACAGGAGGCCGCGAGACTGTGATCACATTCATATTTCTGGTTCATTCTAATTTCTTATCGAATTTCCTTTGGAGAAATGCCACTCATGCCAGTGGATCTTATAGCTGCGTGTCGGCCAGTTTTACTAAACACTTTGTATTAAGGGCAATCTCCCTGTACAATTTATTCCCACCTTTACAGGAAATTCGTTAGTATTCAGGTATTCACGGTAGCACTTGTTGCTATAAATCGGCTTTGTTTATTTTTATTGCTTTGCGAAACGATTCCACTTGCAATTTCGGACATTTTATTACTGATTTTAAAAGCTATAAGACGTTTTAAAGCCTGTAAAATATGTTTTTGTCGGCTATTTAGCTATTGCAGAGTGGTAAAAATAACTTGATAGAATCTTTACTTGTTGTTTACGAATTTAATTTGGAAAACATGAGATAGTTCATTTCATCATCATGGTAAGTCCCAGGTCCGGGACCATGAGCTGAGACCGAGCCACCCAGAACATGTCTTGAGAATTTTTCAATAACTTTAAATACATAATTATGTAAATATGTGTGTTTTCACTACAGGTCACATTTAATGTGGGGTAGTTTTCTAAAAAATTTTAAATACTTTAAATATAGTAATTAATTTCTTGCGATTTTGAGGACATTTGAAGAAATATATATTTTAAAAGAATCCATCAATATACCGTGGATCAGAAGTCACGTAAACCGTTGGTCCATTCCATTGGTCGTTGGCCTATCAATTAATGAAAAATGAAATGCAAAATGTCTTTATTACAAGCGAAAGTTAGGACTATGAGAGTCCTCTCTACCACTTAACCTGAAAATGACCCAGCATTTAATGACCAATTTAATGACCAATCATTTAATGAGCAATTAATGACCCCAGCAACTTGGGAACTTTGATTTGAGACACCGACCACTCCTAGAGGGTATTTTAAGGTGAATATACGATGAAGGGTGAGTGTGTTGAGGTGTTTTTGATGGACAATGAGGTACAGTACTTGTTACAAACTAAGGCCCAACTATTCCCCAGATTGGGCCATTAATTAATAGCCCAACGACCAATGGAATGGACCAACGGCTTAACGTGACTTCCGAACCACGGGGAGTGGCCATAGTGAAAAGTTATCACTGCGCCCGGGAATCGAACTCGGGCTAATTTGATGCGAAGCACGCACTATAACAGTCGGTCCTAGTTTGTAACAAGACTATACACCTACCTCATTATCCATCAAAAAGGTAAAAACGCTCAACACACTCACCTTTCATCCGATATTCAACTTAAAAGTCAAATAACCCCTAGGAGTGGTTGGTGTCTTAAATCAAAGTAACAAGTATCGAAGTACTTTACACCAAAGATTATCAAAATCCATTGAGTCGTTCCAAGATGGCGATCAAAACAAGTATTTTTCGTTAAAACATCGGAACGAATAGTCCTATTTCAATTAAATTAGAAATGTGTTATCGCTTTAAGAAGGTAATATGAACACATGAGGTAGGTCTGAGGCCGAAGGCGTAGTGAACAAACTCCCACGTAGTCTGAGGCCGAAGGCGTAGTAAGCCTGTAACTGACCTGAGGCCGAAGGCGTAGTGAACAGCCTCGTAACTCCCATGATAATTGACCACGTAGGTCTGAGGCCGAAGGCGTAGTGAACAGCCTCGTAACTCCCATGATAATTGACCACGTAGGTCTGAGGCCGAAGGCGTAGTGAACAGCCTCGTAACTCCCATGATAATTGACCACGTAAGTCTGAGGCCGAAGGCGTAGTGAACAGCCTCGTAACTCCCATGATAATTGACCACGTAGTCTGAGGCCGAAGGCGTAGTGAACATGATAGACCACGTAAGTCTGAGGCCGAAGGCAGCTCCCATGATAATTGACCACGTAAGTCTGAGGCCGAAGGCGTAGTGAACAGCCTCGTAGCTCCCATGATAATTGACCACGTAGTCTGAGGCCGAAGGCGTAGTGAACAGCCTCGTAACTCCCGTGATAATTGACCACGTAGGTCTGAGGCCGAAGGCGTAGTGAACAGCCTCGTAACTCCCGTGATAATTGACCACGTAGTCTGAGGCCGAAGGCGTAGTGAACAGCCTCGTAACTCCCGTGATAATTGACCACGTAAGTCTGAGGCCGAAGGCGTAGTGAACAGCCTCGTAGCTCCCATGATAATTGACCACGTAAGTCTGAGGCCGAAGGCGTAGTGAACAGCCTCGTAGCTCCCGTGATAATTGACCACGTAAGTCTGAGGCCGAAGGCGTAGTGAACAGCCTCGTAGCTCCATGATAATTGACCACGTAAGTCTGAGGCCGAAGGCGTAGTGAACAGACCACCTGAGGCCGAAGGCGTAGCTCCCAATGATAATTGACCACGTAAGTCTGAGGCCGAAGGCGTAGTGAACGTGTCCTCGTGAACAGCCTCGTAACTGACCACGTAAGTCTGAGGCCGAAGGCGTAGTGAACAGCCTCGTACTCCCGTGATAATTGACCACGTAGGTCTGAGGCCGAAGGCGTAGTGAACAGCCTCGTAGCTCCCGTGATAATTGACCACGTAAGTCTGAGGCCGAAGGCGTAGTGAGCCTCGTAAGATAATTGCGTAGGTCTGAGGCCGAAGGCGTAGTGAACAGCCTCGTAGTGATAATTGACCACGTCTGAGGCCGAAGGCGTAGTGAACAGCCTCGTAGCTCCCGTGATAATTGACCACGTAAGTCTGAGGCCGAAGGCGTAGTGAACAGCCTCGTAGCTCCCGTGATAATTGACCACGTAAGTCTGAGGCCGAAGGCGTAGTGAACAGCCTCGTAGCTCCCGTGATAATTGACCACGTAAGTCTGAGGCCGAAGGCGTAGTGAACAGCCTCGTAGCTCCCATGATAATTGACCACGTAAGTCTGAGGCCGAAGGCGTAGTGAACAGCCTCGTACTCCCATGATAATTGACCACGTAAGTCTGAGGCCGAAGGCGTAGTGAACAGCCTCGTAGCTCCCGTGATAATTGACCACGTAAGTCTGAGGCCGAAGGCGTAGTGAACAGCCTCGTAGCTCCCATGATAATTGACCACGTAAGTCTGAGGCCGAAGGCGTAGTGAACAGCCTCGTAGCTCCATGATAATTGACCACGTAAGTCTGAGGCCGAAGGCGTAGTGAACAGCCTCGTAGCTCCCGTGATAATTGACCACGTAAGTCTGAGGCCGAAGGCGTAGTGAACAGCCTCGTAGCTCCCATGATAATTGACCACGTAAGTCTGAGGCCGAAGGCGTAGTGAACAGCCTCGTAGCTCCCGTGATAATTGACCACGTAAGTCTGAGGCCGAAGGCGTAGTGAACAGCCTCGTAGCTCCCGTGATAATTGACCACGTAAGTCTGAGGCCGAAGGCGTAGTGAACAGCCTCGTAGCTCCCATGATAATTGACCACGTAAGTCTGAGGCCGAAGGCGTAGTGAACAGCCTCGTAGCTCCCGTGATAATTGACCACGTAAGTCTGAGGCCGAAGGCGTAGTGAACAGCCTCGTAGCTCCCGTGATAATTGACTACGTAAGTCTGAGGCCGAAGGCGTAGTGAACAGCCTCGTAGCTCCCGTGATAATTGACCACGTAAGTCTGAGGCCGAAGGCGTAGTGAACAGCCTCGTAGCTCCCGTGATAATTGACCACGTAAGTCTGAGGCCGAAGGCGTAGTGAAAGCCTCGTAGCCTCGTAAGTCTGAGGCCGAAGGCGTAGTGAACAGCCCGTAGCTGATAATTGACCACGTAAGTCTGAGGCCGAAGGCGTAGTGAACAGCCTCGTAGCTCCCGTGATAATTGACCACGTAAGTCTGAGGCCGAAGGCGTAGTGAACAGCCTCGTAGCTCCCGTGATAATTGACCACGTAAGTCTGAGGCCGAAGGCGTAGTGAACAGCCTCGTAGCTCCCGTGATAATTGACCACGTAAGTCTGAGGCCGAAGGCGTAGTGAACAGCTCCCTCGTATCGAAGGCGTAGAACTAATTGACCACGTAAGTCTGAGGCCGAAGGCGTAGTGAAGCCCCACGTAGCTCCCGTGATAATTGACCACGTAAGTCTGAGGCCGAAGGCGTAGTGAACAGCCTCGTAACTCCGTGATAATTGACCACGTAAGTCTGAGGCCGAAGGCGTAGTGAACAGCCTCGTAGCTCCCGTGATAATTGACCACGTAGGTCTGAGGCCGAAGGCGTAGTGAACAGCCTCGTAACTCCAATGATAATTGACCACGTAAGTCTGAGGCCGAAGGCGTAGTGAACAGCCTCGTAGCTCCCGTGATAATTGACCACGTAAGTCTGAGGCCGAAGGCGTAGTAAACAGCCTCGTAACTTAGGCTGGAACGAGGCTGTCAGCGGCACTCACAGCCTCGTAAAGCCCGTGTTCACACACGAGGCCAAGCCGAGGCCCAAGGCCGAAGACGATGTGAGCGTAGTGAATTGCCTCGTAACGCACATGGTAATAGAACAGCCGAAGGCCGAAGCGAGGCTGTGAACCGAGCGAATTAGAGTAAGAAATTGCAAAGGAAATTCGATTCCCTCATGCCAGTGGTGCTTTAGCGCTTTTAGCGTCGGCCTGGTATTGTTGTTTTATGTTGTCTTTGTGAAATGGTTGTGTAGACTTCATGCATTATAAATTAAAACAACAAAAACGAAGAAGAAAAAAATAGTTTGGCTTGCTTAAGTATATAGTGAAGTATATACTGTATAGAGAAACTTATAGGTTTGATTCACAATATTTTCACATTGGACCAATATGGAAACATTTCCTATAAAACAACACAAACCGCGCCATCAAAACAGCAGCCGCGTTCAAAAACTATGCGTGTACAAACATACCCGAAAAAAATAAAATATGTCTTATAGGTCAAATTATGTAATCTCCTCCTTGCATAAAAAGTCTGTGAAAATACGAAGATTTAACTATTTTAGTGCCTCTAAGTTTTTAATTATCAGCTAATTCACCACTATAGCATTGAAACTGGTTTCCGTGGTGCGATATATGTTATTGTTGGCAGATTTTCATCTTGTCTATTGTCAAGAACATAAAGGAGTGTTGAACCTGAAGAAGTATACTGCAGAGTCATGCGAAGGTTAAGGACACATTGAACTGTGTGTTGAATGGATACACTCATTCATAGGACAAAGATCGCGATCCACTCGTCTTTTTGCGCCGAGAAACACAGACAATAGAAGAGAAACAAAAGACACACACGACAAGCAAGGGCAGCCAATGCGCACACTACTCAAGGCATAGAAGGCACTATATGTAATATGGGATAGCTAGAAAGACTGAAAGCACCGCGCAGATAAAGCCTAATCAAACTATCAGAAAATATCCTGAAGGAAAAAATAGAAAATTGAGAAATTGACCTAAATATAGGAACGGAATCATAAGACCTTTTCAAAAACTATACGATTGCGAGTTTCTAACGAAGTCAGTAAAGACAATGACATATCACACTCTAGTACAGTACATAGATAAAAACGTGATATAAGATAGTGGTAGTTTTATTTAAACGAAATTAACAAATTTTATATTTTAACACTTGTGTTGTTATTTGAAAGAAAAAGGTTCAAATAAGTATGAATTAGTGGACAGTTTTGGTCATATAAAAACTAAATCTGAGATTTATAATATGTAAAGTGGTTACGAAAAAACTTCAGTATTCATTCGAAATTTCATGATTGAACCATTTTTCTTTTTTAGTGCAATCGCACACACTTCTGGTATGTCTTTTATGTTTATTTCGAAAGATGTCCGAATATGGTTAGTTGATGACAGTAGTTGTCAAAGTTCAAGCGCTAGTATCGGCCCTGTGGCGCAACGGATAACGCGTCTGACTACGGATCAGAAGATTCCAGGTTCGAATCCTGGCAGGGTCGACTTATCTTTTATGTGTCTATAAATAAAACTTTAGCCTAGGAATTGAATGTTGATTCATTCTTTCACCAGGAATGTTTTATAAGTTTGACTTGGTACAGTGTAATAATTATTTTTAACCAGTCAGATTCATAATTTTGCAACCAGAGCAAATCTAAGGAAAGCAAACCCATTTCAAACTGTCTTTTTATTTTACTACTAGCTGAGAGTACCCGTGCTTTGCCTCGGGGCTCTATTATCATAGCTGTGTGTATATTTTAAGAAAATTGCAAATTCAAAGTAATCAAAATAAAAAAAATAGTTTCCCCCATCTTCAACATGTTAAATTATCAAACATGTTAATAGCCTATGTGTAATGTGTTGTCCAGCTATATAAGCCACATTCCTGTAAAATCTCATCACAATTGGTCCAGTGGTATTTGCGTGATTGAGGAACATACAGACAAACAGACACACACTATTTCATTTTTATATATTAGTATAAATAAGTGTTGGCTACCTTGTAAGAGTCATAGTAACTCCCGCCGATAACCGCCATTTTGAAAATATTAAATTATAAAGCATGTTAACAGCCTATGTGTTGGCCAGGTATATAAGCCGCATTTCTGTAAAATTTCAGCAAAATTGGTCCAGTGGTATTTGAGTGATTGAGGAACAAACACACCATCTCATTTCTATATATTAGTATAGATATGTTACTTGTATATTATTACTAAAGCAATTTGAAGACAAAAAAGTATGGACCGAACCGGGACATGAACCCGGGTCTCCCGCTTGCCGGGCGGTTATGCTAAACCACTTTACTTGTAAATTAATTAGGTTACATTCATAAAGCTTTTAGAGTGCCCATCTTTAAACTATTGTATACTTTAAAAACTAAACCAAAGAACAGTAAATTCAACATTTCCTTTTAGGAACAGAATAAGCAATGATTCGTAATCATTGTCTACATGCTATTCACCCGTGTTAATACACATAAATTTACTACATGTCTATACATACCTCGACAAACAATCTTGAACTTTAAAGCTTTAGAAACAATCCAAAGTCAAAGTAATTTTTAAATCAGGCCTTGAATCATGATAATTAAATTTTATGATAAATTTAGCTAGGCTTTTTTAACTCTTACTAGTGGTTTACTTTGTTTTATTTTAAATATGTGTTTATTGAACTGTGTTTTTGTCAACGCAAAAGTTTTTGTATTTTTGGCAAATAAAAAGGTTATTATTAAAGTTATTAACCTATTTAAAAAAATATCAATTTATTGCGTATTCCAATATGGCATCAAGCAATCAAAATGCGTTCCAAATTCCATTAATTAATAAATAAATAATTGTCCGCACTGCTTTTCGGTGCTCGCCGGCCGGTCAAGATCCCTACTTCAATTCGGACGATAATAAACCCCCTACATAAAAGTCTAATTGCCGCGTTTGCTGGAAGGAGTATGGGAATTTCCTCTGGGAATTGTTGAAAACTGAATTTTACTCTTTCGGAGCAAATATCCGTGTATCAAATCAATAATTCTACTAAGTAAATGTCCCCCTCCGGGGAAACGTTTAAACACTGGTAACGCGAAGTTTTGACATATTTTGAAATAATGATGAAATCTATTCCGCTCTTAAGTAATATAGTGGTTGCACATTGCACAGCTTGGAATATAATCCTCCCATCTAATCTTACAACGAAAATTGCGTTAATTTCCTCTTTGTATTTTCCTCTTTAGTAAGCCAAGCAATAAAACACATTTTGTTTATTACGTAATGTACCCATTAAACTCATTTCCCTCGTCGAGGAAATTTAATTTTGAGAAAACTTAGTAAAAATGTCATACACACATTTTCTGTACTCTTATCAGAGTCAATACATATTACAACAGAATTTCTCATGCATTTAAGAGCGCTGTAAAGAATATGTAACCACTCTCTAGGTATCACAGAGTATTTATTATATAGCTAGGTATCCTGTGAAGTGAGAATGGACTAATTATTGAGTCCTGGTCAGTGGAATCAGAACATGGTTTGCAAGTTCTCCACTGGCGCGCTGGAGTTTATAGTTAGTAGTAATTTAATGTATGACTAGGTGAATCGAGTAGTTTTAGCTTCCAATAGAGCAAACCCGTTGATTTGATCGAATGTGTGTAAATGGTACCACTTCATTAATCTGTAATCGTATCTTACCACGTTTTACAGTACTGTATGTGCGAAAAGCAGAAAAGGGACGCGGTACACACCACGTAAAACATCTCCAATAGGCAATATCCTACTCAATCCAAAATATTTTTACAATATAAAAATAAATACGTAGAGTTATGAATGAGCGAGAACTAAAGGAATTACTTATTTCAATAATAAAATTAAAATAATAATGAGCCACTGAAGTAAATTGACGCTCATATGAAAAGAGGTGAAGAGTATTCGGGTGGGGGAAGGAATGGAGGAGATGGGACCTGGCTTCGAGGCTAGAGAGGGGAAATCTCCCCACTTCTACCACCGTTCGCGTCTGCGCGTTTGGCTTGTGCTGCTTGGTGGTGGAAGAGAAACAAGAGATCACCATTTCAGTCAGTGAAGTAGCTAAGTGTAAAGTGCTGTGTGTGAAATTGTTGTTGTGTTTGTGGCTAAAACTCTACAATGTTTGACGTGTTCGGCTCCGTCAAGGGGCTATTGAAGATAGACAGTGTTTGTATCGACAATAATGTGTTTCGATTGCATTACAAGGCGACAGTTATCATATTGGTTGCCTTTTCCCTGTTGGTTACTTCGAGACAATACATTGGCGACCCTATCGACTGCATCGTTGACGAGATACCTCTGAATGTGATGGACACTTACTGCTGGATCTACTCAACATTCACTATCCCCAATCGACTCGCTGGAACTGTGGGTAAGGACATTATTCAGCCTGGTGTAGCCTCCCATGTCGAAGGAGAAGATGAGGTTAAGTACCACAAATACTACCAATGGGTATGCTTCGTTTTATTCTTCCAAGCTATGCTCTTCTACGTCCCACGTTACCTCTGGAAAACATGGGAAGGTGGCAGAATCAAAATGCTTGTACTAGATCTTAACTGCCCTGTTGTGAATGAAGAATGCAAAGCTGACCGTAAGAAGCTTTTGGTAGATTATTTTGCAACAAACCTTCACACTCAAAACTTTTATGCTATCAGGTTCTTTATTTGTGAAGTTCTGAACTTTATTAATGTCATTATACAAATCTATTTTATGGACTTCTTCCTTGATGGTGAGTTCAGTACCTATGGTTCAGATGTGGTGAAGTTTACTGAAATGGAACAAGAAGAGCGTGAAGATCCTATGTCTAGAGTGTTTCCCAAAGTCACCAAGTGCACATTCCACAAATATGGTCCTTCAGGAACTGTACAGAAGTTTGACGGGCTCTGTGTGCTTCCGCTTAATATTGTCAATGAAAAGATCTACGTTTTCCTGTGGTTTTGGTTCATCATCCTTACTCTCATAACAGGCGTATCTCTCATTTATCGTGCAGCAGTTGTTATGGGTCCTCAAGTTCGCCTTTACCTCCTTAGAGCCCGCTCACGCCTTTCGCCACAAGAGCAAATAGAGACTATCGCCAGAAAATGTCAGATCGGGGATTGGTTTGTCCTCTATCAACTGGGTAAGAACATAGATCCGCTGATTTTTAAAGAACTCATATCAGATTTGGCTAAAAAGTTAGACGGGAAAGAGACTGTGTAAGTTATTACTTCAACGTACAAGCTAAACAACCATCTCAATATATGTGCCTTCAGTGTATCTAAATTTAGGTTAGAATACGGAAAACCTAGGCTTGTAAGCAGTGACATGTTTGCAAAGCTAAAAATATGTGTTCAAAACAGTGTCAGATAAACCACCTGTTTTCGTTTATGATCAAGAATTATTGTAAAAATGTATAATATGTTTAATTTTAAGTTAAAGTATGCCCTTCTGAAGCAAATAAGTTTAAATACTTGAAATCGATTGATAGATCAATTTTGACCAGAGGTAAACGCCCTGTAGCCTAGCCTGCTTTGCTGGTCTCATTGTGTAGGTGGATCGAGTTTTAAGTTACATTTAATAATTAAATAAATTTCCACTTTAGCCCACTCACCGAAGACAATTGGTGTTCAAGCGTAGATTGAATGAGCGTTGAACAGGTTAACAAACTATCAGGTTTTTATGTATACCATGCAGTTTTTCATTCTTTGCGTTATAATTATAACAGTAAAGATAAACACGTGCGGCCTAAACCTTTTCTATTAGCTCAAAACACTACCATACTTGGCTATAAACAGTAAACTACCAGTTGCTAATGTACAATTTAACCAAGGCTGTGGGCAACAAATTTTATGTTTCAAGAATGAGCACTGCAATACTTTGAAGATCAATTCCAATAGTGTAAACGTAAGAGAAGAAGAAAAACATCGCTTGAGTTTCTGAAATGGATCAGGATTAACAAGGGACTGTAGGTAAATTACTTCAAACACACTATGTATTATCCGTTTGCTTCAAAACCACATTATTAAGGCCTAATAATGATGATCTACTACTAAGACGAGACATCACAATAATTATTCAGATTTGTTTGAATGATGCCAGATTTTTGGCAACACACAGCATTGCACACATTGTACAATGGTGGTGGTGCATAGGAAGTTTAATTATGAATTGGGTCTTTCCTGTTTAATACTATTTTGTTGGTTAATTTCTTATAACCGTGCTAAATTGGTCAAGTAGGTCAAGATACAAATCAAAATAACCTTGAAGATGAATGTAATTTTCCCATAATTGTATTTTCCCCTCGCACAATAAATTGAGCTCAAGTATTGGAAACACTGTTCTTGTGTTGACTGCAGCTCATAACTTAAGTTTGACTTTTCTTGGATAGTATTTATCTGGTAGTCCATTTCAGTTCCAGCCTTGCCTAATTTTTTTCTAAAACTTTAAAATTCTTGGTATTATATACCACAAGTATATGAAAAAGTCAAATTGTTCACGTGGGTTGTCAGCTGCGATTCTGAACGCTGATTGCTCGCATTCTAGCAAGCTATTGTCCTCAGATGAATTCGAACTGGTGCATCCGTGAGCTGTGCATGTATCAAATCCACGCGGTGCGCGAAAGATTGCTCGGTACCAAGTCAAGAGTGGCAAACAATTAGAAATTCGTTTCAAACCGCAGCTTACTAAATTATATGGCACACTTTTATTGCACAAATTAAATGCCATATTTGACAGCTATTTCTTGGCTCATTGTTAGCAGATATTGTCATGTTTTGTACAAAGTTTTAGAAAATTAGATAGGGCAGAGTGCAATTTTTTTGTGGTAGAAACTCAGTAGTTCGACTATTTGTGGATCGGGTAGTGTCGAACTATCGAAATGTCAAACCATACAGAGCTTTATCACAGAGAGGTATTGAAATACCACTAAATACAACTTCATTGTTTAAGTACAACATATTTTCATATCTTTTTTTGTCCATCATTTTTGTTTTTATTAAATTACTACGGAAGGTGCCGAACTTTTGAGTTTCTACTGTACCAAGATTATAAATGTAATTGATTTTAAGAAAATAAGTAATGCACAAAATTGCCTCATTCAGCCCTAAGAGGCTGCTGGATAGTGACTGAGTGGTCTTTATCTTGGATAGGGAATTTTCCATGGGGAAATTGGCAATTGATGTTTTAGGTAGGTTAACGTAGTAAAATGGGAAAAGTGCTTCAATAGAAGCATAAAGCTATTAATGATGCAGCATATAAAAGAAAATCCTTAACTTCCTTGCCAAAAAAAAACTTATTAAGTTTGAGGCCCAATGCTACTCTATCCGGCCGCCTCTTAACCTAAACAAGTTTAAACTTCTGGCTACTACCCATCTCGTTTTTAGTGTAGTTTATTTAGCGCCTTATGAAAAGAGCACAGTTGAGTTACTTGATAACTATCTTTACCGATGAACCATGTAAGCCTAGTTGACTCTCAGATAATCTGATTTATAAGTATGTGTGGGCCAGGAAATGAGTAACTAGTGAACTCTCTGTTATTCAAACTGTTTTGTATGTAAACCACCCTTCCACCAAATTGGCTCCATGAAATGAGAGTCAACTATATTTATCTAGGCTACTGTAGGCTAGTTGTGTGTGGTCTAATGTATAATAGACTGAAGGCTGTCTTTCATAATACTGTCCTAAATTTTAAGCTGCTATACTTTTGTACTATTAGATTTTGAAAACAATCCATTAAATTAGTTCCAATGAAGCAATACTACTAAACTTTGTAATGATCCCTATTGGGACGTATGGTTATGCAATTTTTGATCCAACATATCGTGCGAATTTTCATACTTATCGCTCAAACTTACCGATAGTGAAAGAAAACGAGCAATATCTATTGTTGTTCTGTGACCGTTTATTTGTGTGTATAGATTAGTGAGGTCGTGAATGTGTGAGAATTATTGTACATTTTATAACTAGACTTATAAAAATTGTGATCATAGTTTATTATATTTTAGTTTGTTATTATTAATATTATTGATCATTATTAATATATTAGAATATTGTTAGGCACGCTAATTTTCCTCATGAGCCCTTTCTAAAAAAGACCTTGAAATCTAAGTACCATTCCATTTTACATGATTATTTTTTGAACATAAAATTCCATTTGATTTTACTGTGCAGTTATAGTTTAAAGACAAGTTCAACACGTTCTTAGCACAACTACTGACTGACTGATGTACTGTACCTATATTGTGAATTTAAGCTAATGCAGCTTAATTGGGTTGAAATCTGAACAATTTTGGCAAGCAGTGTGTACAGATCGGCCAATTTGTGTGCACAGAAAACACATTTTGACTTCAAAAACATTAACTGATGCTGAACATGCGCCCATAGTACATAATCGGACAATGTTTGTTTAAACAGGCTGAACTGTCTGCGAGTTTGCCTGCTCAATAGATTGCCGATCTATATATAACTATTATGCTGTACAGATACATTCCATGACCTATCTCACACATGACTCTCATTCTAAAAGACAACATATTTTGTGCAAGATTATTTTTTGCTTGTAACTATTGGAACAGTCTGATTTTAAAGAAGTTGAGTTTACGTTAAAGTAATTTACTTTTTGATTACTAATTCACTGTGTAGTACAGAATTTACTTCTAAAGGTTTTAAAAATTACAAACCACACTTAAAGTGTTGTTAATATATTACAAATTTGGGTGAAATTCATGCAATGTTTATGTTTATTGTGAATTTTGAGTTGTCTTGCCACTTAATTTATTTTGATGAAAAGAATTTTTAATATTTATTTTGTTGTAACTGAAGAGATAAAAGGCTGGTAACTTTTTGCCTTGTAAATAAGAATTTTTCAGCCCAAAATTTCCATTTGATGTTCATGTATTTGTATTGGTATTTTAATTGCTGTGTACTGTAGTTTTATGTGCGCGTGGTAGTGTATTTGTATAAAGTGAATATAATTTATATATACATATATAATATAACTATGATGACGCCTGCCAGAAGTGCCTTATAAAATACTTCCACTTAGAGCCATGCAAAGGTGCAAATTTAGATTGTTAAAATAAAATCAAGCGATATTTAATTTTGAAAAGCTGATTTTTAGATTTTGTATGGGGAGAAACATTTGAGGTTTTGATATAGGTTTTAGTTGATTGTGGAATATTGCAAGTTGTACATATCTGGCGCAAGTCCCTCCTGCGCAGTTGGCTCTAAGTCACGTAAAAGTCCGTCCAAGCAGCTGGTTCCAGTGTACTGGTATACTATGCCAGGGGTTAACATTGCTAAGTCCGTTTAGCCTTGAGTATCCATGTATTACATTGATTATTTGTATATTTGCTTATGGATATTCTATACACGTATGTTTCTATGCTTGGAGTCGCTCTAAACAGTAGCGGATGACTGCTGGTGGTGAAGCACGCTGAAACCAGTTGCTTGTGACTCGCTAGCTGATCCGTAACATTCCCCTGTCTTGGGACCACAATTTTGCTCACAAAGTGCAAACTCTAACACATTCCTGTTCATGTCATGATATGTCAAGTTCTTCCTCAATTTTTGTATATTAGAAATCATGAGGTGATATGCGCATTGTTTTGTAAATTACTTTATATAATAAATTTTACAGTGCTTTACAAAATGTGGCTTGTTTTTCGTCTTCCAACCTATTACCCAGGTTTTAAGAATACATAATATCTGGTAACTTATATGTATGGTATAAATAGCAGCGTTCTTGGTCAAACTAACGATGATCCCTTGAATTAAACTCTATTAGGTGCTTTATTGTTGCTATAATAATCAATATGTTTATTGATAATTGTTTAGACAGCAAAAAAAGTCATAATTGTCTTTTCTTTTAAAGTGTAAGTCACACTGAGCTACTTTACCTGCTACTAGCTACATGTGTGTCAAGAGTTCAGCATGTCAACATTGTATTAGCTGATTTTTCAAAGCTAAGCAACTTTGTCATGCAGCAAACTTCACACATCTATCTTATATCAGCTACTAAAGTAGTTTGGTGTGACTTCTCCATAAATGAAAGGATTTGAAATGTGGTTGTACTAAGTTACTGATTTTCCAGATTTCATATTTGGCTTGAATGATTGACCAGATTTATTTTTAAAAACCTATACAGTTTCCAACAGTTGATTGTAATGCAATCATGATGCTTTTTCCCAGAATACAGTGTAGCACAAATAAAGTAAAGGTTTAATTAAAATTTAAAAATTAGTTCAAATTTTACAAAAATATTTTATCAAAATCAAAGTTTTTTATTTGTAAATTGACAATCATACATAAATTGTACTACAAACGTCTTTATTAATAAAACAAAAACAGAACCTTGTAAAAATTTGGTTATAATAACAGCTTATGCTAACATAATAATTTTAAGAAAAACAACAAACCTGTTCTTTTAGTTACATTTTAAGGAATTCATTTACAGAGTAACAAGCTTTTTCCAATAAAAGCTTATTTAGTAAAAATTTGAATTTATTTAAAGTATCTGCTTCTCGAATTTGCAGAGGTAATTTGTTATATAATTTAGGACCGATGTTTTGAGGAAGTGAGGAGGTAAGTTCAAGTCTATGTGATAATTGCCTATGTTGAAATCTATGCCTTATTTCAAAGTTATGTACGGATGCACCGGTTAAAAAATGTACAGATTTAAACTTATAAAATAATAATAATAATTTGTAAATATAAATGGACGGCAATGTTAATATTTCAAGTGTTTTAAAACAGTTTCTACACGATGCTTTACCATTCAATTTTGCAATAATAAATATTATTGCACGTTAAGGTCTTAACATGTCATGAGGCACATCTTGTGCATTTAAAAACAAAAGTACAAATTTCCAACCGTGAGGTTATTCCAAAAAGGTTTGATTACTGCTAATCAATGTGACAGCCAGATAATGGTTGTCGTAAACAAATTTATGGCCTTGAAGGGGTGGTCAAGCTCAACACATTCAAAACCCATATTTTTGTTTAAAATTGGCCTATAGTTCAAATTTTAATTATCTTTTACTTTGAACTCTCTAATTCCTGCTAATAGCAAATAAAGTTAACTTTGTTTCATGGTAAAAAAATGTTCTTCGAGTTAAAGTGTTTGGGAATTTTCCCCTTAGTTCATCCTCTTTAAAAATGTATATACCAACCCACAAGCACAAACAAACCTAATATATATAATTAAAGCCTAGTTTTTTTGCTGTAACTTCACCTTTTATTTTTGTAATACAATTTACCGTTGTCTCTCTACAGCAGAGAATCCGATTTTGGTAACACCTGTTTCAAGAATCTTTATTACAATCAAGAACTCATTTTGGCCACAAGTTTGAAGGCCTACTCAATGTGAATTTTTCCATTACCTTAGCTAAGTTTAACTGCAGTAATGGTTGGTGTTGTGTTATTCCTTTGAACACAAAAGTACAGTAACTATGATATTAACTATGGTCTTAATAAAGTTCACCACTACCCACAAGAAAATTACACCTCAATATTTAAATGAAAAAGCAAAGGAGGTGTTCATATGTTAATCATGTTCAGGCTGAATGATTATTGAAATGTGTACAGATGTTTGAATTGAACTTATCATGGTTCAAGGTTCATTAAGATAAAAAGCGCCTAAACCGAAATAGTTCAAATTAATGGTCTTGTTTGAAAACTGACTGTGGTAACATTTTAAGATGGATAGAAAGTGCAGTATCTTTAAATTTCACTCATTGAAAACAGTTTAATTAATTACAGAGTCATGTTGTCCATTCGTGTAACATGATTGTTTAGGAGCATGTTTGATATGAGTCAAAAATGTCTATTAGGTCTCAATAATCATGATACAGTATTACTATGTCTCATCTTTTTACTATAAATCACATTATGAAAGTTCGCCACTGCTATCAAACCTTCAAAAACAATATTTTTACAGGGGTTCTACCCTCAAATGAATTTAAATTGTTGAAGTTCCCTTGTATTTCCTATACGGTTCAAAACTGATCTTGGAATCCAGAATTATATTTGATCAAGTTGAGTTGTGAAATATTTGAGTTCCATGAAGTCGAAGAAGTAATTTCCGATACCCGAAACATAAATCAATTTTAGGTGAGCTTCTAGACTAACTAAAGTTTAAGGCAACGGTTAAACAATCAGAATTAAAAAACTACGCACTTAGTACTTTTGACACATTTAAAAATATTGAATTTGCTAGGTAGTGGACACCCTGACCCTGGTACATAGAGGTGTCAAAGTTCAAAAACATCTGATCATGGTGTATCGGGTATAGCAAAGAGAAACAAATTAAATTAAGAACTTGGTATACTTTTTTGACACAGTTGAAGTTTTGTTGTCGGGTAGCGGAGGAGAGAACTGCGCAGTGATTTGATTGGCCAATGAAGAAGGCCCGGCAATTGAGGTGATTAGAGGATAGACCAAACCATCACCAACCATGTTATGCATAGAGCTTCCTTGGGCACCCTTCTGTGCTAATAACAACTGGTCATGGACTCATGGTTGACAGTTTTCTCCTACCTTCTTTGTGTCACAACAAAGAACATGTGTATTTATTTTGTCACAACAAAAGTATTTGTTGAGAATTTTTAAATTGCAGTAAGCATATATGGAAAACAGCCCAACACCTCTTCACCAAATAGCTGATGTTAATATTTATTTAAAACAACAAATCCACCCTTATCCACAATTGGCATTTAATTTTCCAAACTGCCAGTTTTAAATTTGAAAAGGACATTGTGGTAAACAGCGTGTTTCTTTATACTGTACAGGGTGTTTTGTGTCTGAAAAAAACTTGGGAATAAATTTCTCTGGACACAATCAGTATGAAACATCAACCGTTGTGCCACATATTCAATTTTCTATCCGTCTATCTGTGCCTGTGCGTTGATTGTGTTTTTTACTAACAAAATTCTGATATCCTGAACGATTTAGTTCAAATTTCATATATTCTTATTCATGAAAATGTATAGGTGTGGAAAAGTCATCATGATTTTGTAACATTCTTGTTTTTTTTTTAAAATGGCGGTCATTTAAAGTTTAAACAATGTCTTTTAAAAAGAAATAGTGTAGGCTTATTTAACAAAATAAAAACACGTTTTTCTTATCCTATCCTAATTGACAGTCCAATGGTGCAAAAATTGTGAAAATCTGTTTTAAAAAAGCAGCTGAGAAACCCGTACTCCCAAAATGTAGCAGTTAGGCTACCCTCGGTAAACGATGATTTGGCGTTGAATTAAAACCTGGCTATATTTTTTTAGCATAACTCGGTTGCTTTTCAACCGACTTTCACAATTTTTGCATCATCAGACTGCCAGTTAGTTTTCTACTTCTGAGAAACAACTAAAATTTGTTTTAAGTGAATCAACAAAATTTATTATTTTCCATAAGAAGTATATCAAATTTGTACAAAATCGCTTATGTCCTTTAAGTAATAACAAGTATCAAGTATAAAACACTTAAAGGCAGATATACAAAAATAGTAAAATTTACTTAGCAAGAAATCTTTTAAAAGTTTATAAAAGAATGTAGGTAACTTTAAAACCTGTACGCCCATTTGTTTGGAGCCTGGAAGTTTAGTTGACAAGTCAAAATTAGAGATTACTCATGGTTGTATGATACGTTTTACTTTTTTCGAACCAACTTCGAAGGAACAAATTCTCAACGTGTTTTAATAAGAGTTCACACATTGTGATCCACTAACACCATGCATATACAAAAGTCACATTACAAAAGAAATGTCAAAAACACACCCCACTTGTATATTACAACAAATCCCGATGGTTTCACTTCCTCCATATTTAAAGTTTTTCCTTATTAAATATGTTTAATACTAATAAAGAAATAAACGATGAAGTACCATTAATTAACATTTTAATCACACATTTTATTTCTTTATTAGTATTATACTAAAATTAACCCTTTCTGTGAACATGTTTTTCCAAATAAATATTTTTAACATTTTCCGAGCTCTTTTTTGTTCATTTGTACATTTAGTCCACGTACAAAGTTGTTTTTTTCGCAGAACATTCACTGTACATCTACTTGCTTTAAAATTCTGGAAGATACATTTTTGATAAAAGCTGTACTTAGTGTAGTGGGCTGAACCCCGAAGTTGTGGAGATCTGAAGCAGCAGTAGCAAGTTGCCTGTGGAGGGGGAAGGGGGGACGTACCACCAGTTCCAGCTGAAGAGTGTAGACGGCACTGGAGTCAATTCCAGTAGCTCCAGACTCCAGTGCAGAGGACAGAGGTGAACAACCTCTGGGACTCTGGACCAGTCTCCCTTTCACAACTCTGCCGCAGCCGCTGTCGCATATGGTGTCTGCAACCCTGCACATCCTCCCGCTGCGGCTACTTTGAACTTTACAAAATGATGGGGGCTACACTAAACAGTAAAACGTAACAAGGTTGAAAAGTCTAGCTTTGGGTTAAATCGTCTAATTCAATTCATTCAAAAATGTTTTTGCAAATTATAGTTTTATAATTAGAAGAATACCCACCAGAATAAACCTAGGAATCCTGTATATTCCCTAGCGCTTCACTCCTCCTACAGAGAGAGCGTTCGCAGACAATAGAAAGCCCATACAGAAGTGTTGCTTTCCTTGTAAAGAAAGGGTTAGGTCAATAATAAAATCCATCACTGTCTCACCGAGCGCGGTTATCCATATCATATTGTGCGTCTGAACACGGAATGCACTCTCCTCCTAACCATCCCTTTCCACACGGGAGGGGCATTTCACTTCGCACGAATATTGTTCTTATTGTGATGGATTTCAACTTTGAATTTACACATAACAATAACGAATGACTTTATTGATACATTTATCAAAAGGCGAAGTTGGGGCTTAAAAGCCTTCTCAACCACTTAACCTTGAGACTAACAAAATAATAATTATATATTAATACTCGTACTAAAAACAACAACAAAAATCATCATTTAAAAAACCAAGTTGAAACTATAATGAAAAGACAAACAACATTTAGTTTTAAACAGAAAGTTCTCAAGCACAACACACACAGCCCCTAGGATGTCACTCCCTATGATCCCGTTTGAAGGAAGTTTTAATCTCATTCCCAGTTTAGCCTGCACTCTCGCAGCATCAACTTGGTAAACCTTGGATGATTTGGTACATAAAGAACATTGACAACCACAACGACCAGCTGTGAAAAATAAACCAGCTATGAATTCCGAATTTCACAAAATCGGACAGTTGGCTGTGAACACTGAAAAAGTGACTATTCAGTTGAACTGTATGTGAATTAAATGATTTGAGGGTATAAAGTCGAAACACTTTCCTTATCCCATTGAATCTTTGTGAGTGTCGTAGACCTGCGTACGTAACCTTTATTCTACGACATAAAATAGGTTTTGGTTACCTCCGTCAATATCCAAAAAATTGTGTTGAGGGTTTAACAACCCTCAACACAATTTTTTGGGTTTTGATGGAGGTAACCAAAACCTATTTTATGTCAAATTGATATCCAAAGGGCAAACAATGAATATTTATTTATTCTACGCTTGTTCAAGACAAATTACACACTTATTTTCGAGTTCAGAAAATAGTCTTTTTTATTTTTAGGTCCCCTACAGTAAAGCTTTTTGATACGTTTATGAAGCAATAGCCATACAACATTTTTAATTTAAATCTTCAATGTGGTAAAGAAATAAAAAGTAAGCAAGTTGAGACATTTATTAAAAGCCAGTACGAGAATTATGGCGTTGACTTCGTATATGAAAATTTACTCGTAAGTTATACTATATTGGTGAACTAATAGTGCAGGTGGAATAAAAGTGCAACTTTAGCACCTCGTTACATGAGTTTACAGCAGCTATTTTTAGAGCCAAGTTACACACATTTACACATTATTCATAACGACCACTGATTGTAAAATATATGTGTACAATTATATAAAATGTTAAAATAAAAATACTGAATTACAATCAGTGGATATACAACCTTTGATTGTTTATTCAGTATTTTTATTTTTAAATGTATATACACACATTTTATGCAGTTTTGTTTTTAAACTCAGAAATCAGATAGTCATTCCAAAAACAGAAATCTTCTTTTTCAGTTTTACTTAGCATGCCACGATTGGGTCTGAAATTGCCACATGGTGCATAGTAATGCAATAATTATAGTCGAATAAAGCGACATCAGTGGAATGAAATTCCCTTCCTCAAAATGTTCCAAAACTTGTTAAAATATTCTTCACTTTTTGGTGAACAGATATTCGCCATAAATACAAAATGTCTTAAATAATTTTATTTATATCACGGTTTTATAACTGAGAAAATTAAAGTTTGGTCCAATGGATCACTGAAACATGTAATAATACACTTTAAAACAAAGTTTATTTCATACAAATCCGACAAAAACTGTTCCCAAGGAAATGTTTGTTTTTACATTGTTCTTATGGGACAAAGTTCAAAGTCACTGTTGCGCACCTGTAATCTACAGAGGTCTACTATCAGGATTCTGGAGTGAGTTTTGTTTCTACTACTCATAGTCTACTGTGAGGTGTTGAAGACCAGAATCAGCTATTGTAACGTACTGAAATAGAGTTTTGTTTGGCTTCTGAACATTGTCGATCCTTCCCAGAACAGCTGGGAATGTCCTCACGAACTCTCTCAACCATGACTCAACAGGATCTGGACACCGGTAAGTCCTATGTTTGCTGTTTTGTTATCTCTTGTGATGTACCACGCAACGAATTCAATCACGTGACACGCATATTTTAGTTTATACAAACATAAAAAAACGAAAGAGTTTTTATGTGCTTCTTCCGATGAACTCAATGAAGTTTTCACTAATCCCCATCGCGCACAGTTAGTATTTTCCCCCTTTTTACAGGACAAACCTGATTGACCTTCACCGTAGAGAAAATATAATAAACATCACTCATTTTAACTAACTTAGAACAGATACTCACCAGTATTGTGAAGAAAACTGAACGTTCATCACCCACTGTCAAATTTGAACCAAACTAAAAATAAATATTTTTAGGCATATTAACTGAGAAGCAGAGGGTTAGTTCTTTAATCACCCGACAAAACCTTACGAATTAAATACATATTATCAAGGTTACTCAATAAATTATTTATTTAATATATGGCCGATTTTCAATTATAATAATAAAATTTCGTGCGTCAACATGACAATAATAATGACACAACCCGCCTTGTCAACAGACCACCTGAACTACTAGGCAAATGAACCCTCGTGCCTCTGTCAAATTTGAACCAAACATAAACTAAATATTTTTAGGCATATTAACTGTGAAGCTGAGGGTTAGTTCTTTAATCACCTGAGAAAACATTAAGAATGAAATACATATTATCAAGGCTACTCAATAAATTATTTATTTAATACTCGTATATGGCCGATTTTCAATTATAATAATAAAATTTCGTGCGTCAACATGACAATAATAATGACACAACCCACCTTGTCAACAGTCACCTGAACTACTAGGCAAATGACCCCTAGTGCCCTACTGGCTAGCGGTGGGTCCCAATTACGCGTCCAGGGACCAGCTGACGTAATTTTTAGCGTAAATAACGTCCCATTGGCCGGCTGGACCGACGTTAGCACGACAAAATTAACGTAACGTAAATATCGTAAAACGCTATGAGGCTAAGTGACATCTGTCTGGTTAGTACCTGCTCAGATAACTTTATACTGGGGTACATAAAAAAAGAGTTGTTCACAAAATTACTGGGCAGCTTTGTAGTTGTTCGGATGTTCAACACACTCAGTTCCCCACCAGGGGAGGTTGGGCCAGATATCAATTTTTTTAAGGGGAAGCGGCAGCAGGGTAGATCCCGACTTCAGGCGAGGCTTGTCATAATCTTGGGGGGAAAGGTTCCCGAGTGTCGACAAGGCTCTCCATGTCGTCGTACATGGGGCGCAGACTGTTCAACTTGCTACCACCTGAGGTCAAGACTCTTAGAGGGAAGAACTTGAAGACCATACTGAACAACTGGCTGGTGGATAGACCGTTCTACACACTGGAAGAATTTCTTCACAGAGACTGCGAAGACCTATTAGAATTTTTAATTACTGTGTACAATTTGACGCCAGTACATTTCTTGAAGATTGTAATAAAGATGTTTTGACTTTGTCTTGAGGGTTAGAACTTAGAGTCCCCTAAGTGGTTGTCAGCGGGCTTGTTTGTCGCGCCCTCTCATAATTGTCTGGTCAGCCGAACCCAGTCCAATTCCTCTCCTGAATCCAGACTTCCTTTTATTCCGGGGGTAGCGCAAAATGCCCAACAACCGTGGCAGACGTGCATAAGGGTAACCAGTCCCTAACCACTTGATCCCCTCAATCTATCTAACATCTAATAGTATAGCAAACTTATCCAACCCTAAGTTTGCTAAACTATTAGTAGAAATTAGACTCAATGCGTCACATCGCTTCAACAAAACAATGATAAGGAACTAGTATTATTGCAAGACAAATATTTTAGTTCCTCTAACAGGAAGGAAATTCTTTGAGAAAGTTATACGATTCGCTCTCACCAGAGCAAATCACACTATGTGATAAGGCGTCACAAATGTGATAAAGCTTTCAAACAAAACAGTTTGTGTGAGTTGGTCGGTTTCAACACAGACCCTTGTTGGTGGCAGTTGGCTGCATTGTAAAGTTTCATGACATATCCATTAGTCCAGTGACCATTCTTTGAACATTTGAAATAGGCCATGCAAATTCGCTATTGTCATCATACACATTTTGATCGATGCGTTAAAACTATTTAAATTTACCGTAAAACGTGATGTATGTTTAAAACTATTCTTACTTTCAACACCAAAAATGTATAACAATAACAAAGGACTTAATTGACAAATTGTTTAAAATGTGAAGTTAGGGCCCTCTCTACCACTTAACCTAATAAAATAAACCATATCGACGAAATAATAATATGTTAATATTTACAACTACTAAAAACACAAATTAAAACTAAAAAAGAATAGAAAATAAAAATTAGTATTTTAAAAGAAAGTCGTTAAAGCACGGAGGAATTAATGATAAAAAAGTGATAATACTTTTATATTACTGTAGTTAGTACAGTAATGTCTATTCAGTTTATTTAAATATGTATTGTTTATTTACTGACGCTGGATTATCACCGTGCTCCTGCTTGGCGTAGACAAGTGTGCATTACTCCGCAATTGATTGTGCGAACTTGTAGAAGATTTAATCAAAATACAGTTTCTTTAAAAAGTAGAGAGAGAGAGAGTTGCTGTCAACAAGGGTCATTACTCTATCGGGTAAAGTCTAGATTTTCTCTCTGTAAAGTTGCCATGTGTGGAGATGCGGCGAGAGTTGCACTGGCGGGTGTCAATGCTCCCGGCGCAGATCCTCTCTGCACCTTGATGCTGTGAATGGACCAAACCGACAGTCCAGATCCACCAACCGAGCCCACGCACTGGTCATATAAACAGTTTCCCAAACCCACAAGCAGACTTGTGAGAAACTTCCCACCGCTCGAAGATGATGCAAAGATTGGCCAAAGGTAGTTTGAGACTGCAACTCGCAGACTGGCCTTGACAAACGGGTTTGACCGCTCCTAGCCGCCGCCGTCCCGGCCCGAGCCTCGCTTCGCTCACACGACTTGCTAAATGAAATCTACAAATTAGCCGCTAAACGTACAGCACAGGTAGAGGTAATCACGGGCTGACTTCATATTTCCTCTGCTACACAGGTAGCCACGCTCACTCACTGCACGCCTACACTACACTGCTCCAGTCTCCAGTGTCGCTATCTACACACCAAACTTCTTACAAATTGCGACCTGTTTTGCCATTACAATAAGTACTAAATCATTCAAACACACATCTTTTTTTAATTGACAGCTTTAATTTAAGCCAGCAGCTAGACGCAACATACCCGACGCTAGAAACCCAGAGATTGTTTTCAATAGCACCCGCCTCCTCACTCCAACCAGGAGAGCACATACCTTGTCCTTTCCTTTAAAATCAGTAGGTTTATGACAACCACCCAACCATCTCCTCCCCAACCTCTAAACTATATTAATGCCCACCTACTACGAGCAAAATCCAACATATTGGTTAAATTCTTTCATCCTTAAATGAGTAAACTTTAAAAGCCCAAAAACAGTTGACCCAGCTTCTCAACCTCGTAGTTCTTGAAAACCTCGTCAGCTCTGTCCTCAACTAGTGAACACTAGTTTTCACAGATATCACCAGCCTTCAGAGAAACCAAGCACTTCATGTAAATAAACTAGTAGATCCCGCAGGTTGGAGCTACTGCACTTGGGACAGTTTGTTGCATTACCCTTAAGGAATGAATGAGTGAGTGATTCTCTACAAAAATAACAACAAATTTTAATAATTTTTTTTAAGGACAGCCGCTTCTCGTATCTCAGTATCGTGTACTTCAGCAGGAGTAGCTTTAACCTACATATAAACACGTAACACGTTGTATGCTGGGAAGGACCCCATAATTATACTGATAGGCTTTTCAATTCTGAAGATTATTGTTTTTTATATCAAACTGCCTAAATTTCATTCCGAAGGTGGGACTGAATCATCGCAAAATCACTGGTCTATAACCCATCAAAAACTAAGTTGCTATCATCTAGTTTTTACGCCAACGTTTTTCTCAACAGATGATTTCCTGAAGATCCACCTGAATACTCAATTTCAATATGATCATGGTTGCGGACCACACTGCAGATTAATCAAGACAATTCTTTTGAAATTGTTTTCTTCGCAATAAAAACACATCTCCGAGAAAAAGCCATCTTTTATGTCTCCTTGGATAGTTTTCTCATTTGATTTTCCTTAGCTACGTGAACGATGTTGTTCTGAAGGTAGATGATGTTGGTTGCAGGTCTGGACTCTGGAGCCATGGAACGAGCTTTGCTCGGAGCTCGTCCACTTCACTGTTTACTGCCTCGTCTCGCTTCACCCTCTAATCTTGCACCCCGACACCCGCCATCATTATCCACTTCACTTCTTCAACACTCTGTATCAATATTTACTGCAGCTTTGCAAGATTCTCTACCGCTTTGAAACACCGCAAGCAACTTCTAATTAACATTCATGTTGTATTATTTTGCATACAACGGAACTACAAATTCCACTTTATAAAATATCTTTTACTTTATCAGTACGTCATATATTACGGGTCTTAACGGGATAGGAGTATTACTAATTTAACTATGAATTCTAAATATAAAATGTCAAAAACCCTTGCTGGCTTTTGCACAATTCAAAACCATGTACAGTTAATGTTGCCTGTTAGCCGAAATATTGTTGAAATATTTAATATTGTTACTTGAAAAATCTGTGTCTCTTTTATACTTAGAAACACTACGGTAAATACTATAATTTCTGTTCTTACCTTGGTTATTTTGAACTATACGTCGAATTTGTTTGGTTCTGTTTTATACTCGGTTATATACTCGTACTGTTTAATGTTCGGTGTGTGGCTACGACAAACAAAGAGGCCACACAGCCATAATACTTAGAATTTCGTTTCCTGAACCTGCAGCAACAGTGTAGGAAAAGTTGATTAGAAATGTAGATTAAGTTACAGGTCTAAACAACAAAACTACCAACGCATTTAATATCCCCCAGAACAACTCCTAGAAGCAGCAAGGGAACCCACTTATGATGCTCACGAGTTTAAACACAACATGATTAAAAAACCTTACCACCCAAATCTCCGACTGGTATTTGAATCCGGGCGGTTCGTTTAGTAATAAAACGTAACGCGGTGTCCCGGGCTGTAATTTGGTACACAGAGTTGAACGGGCCCCAAGTTACGAGCCATTGTTGAGCTCTGAGCTCTGGTAATGGCGATAGCGATGAACGCCGTAATAACCGCAATAGACCGGGTTCTGTTTTAATAACCATAAAGATCGCCCGGCGTTTAACGACTCATTATGTGCGTGTGTGATCGTGCGTGCGAGCGTGGTTTTCCATAAGCGAAGTCTGGTCTTCAGTTCAAGTGTGCTGCATGCCTGGCTGACTTGCTCGGAGGGTCAGCAGTCTCTACCGTGTAAGCTCAAATAGGATTATGATGTACGGGAACACAAAGCTTGTGAGAAGGGCAATCTGTTTCAACGTATCTCATTCCCATATGTGTACATCTACATATGCAACTAAATGTAGAGCTAAACTAAGCTCAAAGTTGAAAGACTCAAACAGTGCCACCAGAATGATACGAAATAGTTACCATTTTATTGTTTGTGTTTGTATAGAGAACGGAACTGGAAATGACAGTGAAATGCACAAAGTTACCTTGAGACCATTGTACCTTCAGTGACAGCATGTCGGTGCTACAATGGGGAACCTTCTGTAACCGGAGTGTGCTGGATATCAAGGATTTAGATCATTCAAAACCAGGAATTTGTAGTAAAACAAATCGGGTAACGTTGCGACTAATACGCTCTGTTTGGAAATATACTTTTTTCTATGGTAAAGGGTAAATTTCACGATGTCCCTACTGATTAAGTGGCTCCGCTGCTGTCAATATCGAGGGAAATGTCTAACAGTGGCTTTGAGCCCACAAGGTTATCTTGAATAGTTTGTTTTCGTGAAGGTGAAGGTGTGGAAAACGTAATCGATATACTCGTATTTGATTGCATAGACATAGTCATGTTTAAGAACAGCTAAAGATTCTTAGCAAAAACATGAAACGTCCCTGGAAAGACGTCCAAACAAGCTACGACAGTGAGACCAAGCCAAGTAAAACAGGATATACAGGGTGTCCCATAAGTAAAGTGCCAGACTTTAGGAAAAGGTTATATGGGTCAAAATAAAGAGAAAATTAAGAATAAAATCTTTCCAAAAACGCTTAGTTAACCAGATATTCACCATTTTATATTTGTCACTAATTATTTATTATCTCCCACACCACTTATCGGATTTGAATCAAACTTAGGATACACTTGTATCTAAGTAATACCATTTATGGAAACAATTACAAGCATGTTCTAACTTATCATTTTAAAACGGTGGCTATTTTATGGTATTTTTAGGGCATTTTTGGAATTACACCTTAAATAGCGAATAAACGGTGAGTTTTACGATAAAATGTAGAGATAGGTAATAAAATTTACTACAAAACGTTATTATTTACATTTTATCGTTAAACTCACCTTTTATTCGCTATTTAAGGTGTAACGACAAAAATTCCCTAAAATTACCATAAAATAGCCACCGTTTTAAAATTATAAGTTAGATCATGCTGGTAATTTTTTCCATAAATAGTCTTACTTAGATACGTCAAACAATAAATAGTGTGAGATAATAAATAATTATAATATAACTCGTTCCCAGAGTCTGGCACTTTACTCATGGGACACTCAGAATAGACAGTGATGCGCGCATGCTCATCTACACACATGCCTATGATATAGAGAGTACCTGCGATACAGAGTCACTATTTGCAGTAAATCGAGTCACTACCGATAGTACAAAACCTCTACATTACTGCAACAATACATAACATCTGATAGATATTGAAATGAACAAACCAATGATACAATTTACGACCTTATAGCGCTCGTAAAGAATGACTTACCAAAGTTTGAAAGTTGGGTTGCGTTAAAAAAAACTATGATGGTGCGGATGGTATATGACTGTCACCATAGTGAGTCACCACTTGAGGTTCAAAGAGTCACCACCTGTCGTACAGAGAGTCACCACCTATGGTATAAAGAGTCACGACCTGTGGTGGAGAGAATCACTGGTTGCAGTAAAGAGAATAAATACCGATGGTATCTGACTGTTACCACACAGGGCCAACCCCTGCAGAACAGAGATTGGCACATTGGCCGTTCGTGATACAGTCTTCCAGAGAGTAACCACCTGTGGTTTCGAGAGTAACTACCATTTGCAGCACAGAGAGCTAAGTAGCAAGATCATAATGTTCCTAAATGAATTTCGTCATAGTAATGGTAATGTGTACTTTTGTAAGCCTGCAATTAGAGACGCAAAGCATGGCTTGAAAATACGAGTAAGTCAATGAAAATTGGTTTATTGAATCATACTGCAATTCAAACGAGTACTAGCTCTTTAAACGAGCCGATGAGGAAGATATTTGCCTACCAAAATCTGGCCATGCTTCAATAGCTTGCCAACGCTTCAATAGCTTTGGATAGGTACAAGAAAGACCAAGTAGTTTGTGGTCAGTATAGATGTCACACTACTAGTAGACACGGTGACGGTGTGAATGGATCATCCTTGATCCAGTAACACAACACTTCACGCTGACTTACTGGTGTTCTTCAGTCGAAACCATGGAGGATGGAGGGCACTGAGCAGCTAGGAACTAGACCACGGTCAACTAAGATTATTATTAATTTGTGAAACTTAAAATATACTAACTCCATATTATGCCCATTAATTCCTTTCTCATGTCAGAGTTTGTCTTTTTATAATTATTTTTAGAGACCATTATCTTTTGTACAGATATTTTCTATTGACATTAGTTTGTCTATTTCATTAGCTTTGACTCATTTCTTGTAGTAAATAAATAAAAATAGCAAACTTTCTACATCATCAATAAAACATGTACTGTAATCCATACATTTTACGATCGTTGCAGAAAACAATAATCACTTACCACCTTTTATTTTAACTTTGAAGCTTACTGCCGAATTTGACATTTTCACCGTCACTATAAACGTTGTGTATTTAAGTTATTTATAGAACAGTTGTTGCTGAAGGGGAGTTGATGAGGTAAATAGAACACTTCTCCCGCCCACTCTGCGATGCCTTGCTCGCTGCTTTACACCCAATACAGCACAAACCCGACACTTCACTACAACAGTGGATTGTACCTTAAAAAGGTTTCACAAAATGTTCGTTTTGACCTGATTAAACTTGAACAACAGTTTTTATTATTTATCGTCCTAATACATTGCTTCTCCCTCAGCCTTTTATAGTTTCCGGCATTTCACTACGGGATTGTGGTACTTTTCTCTTGGACTTCGGTATCGATATTTTCATATTTGAAAATTTTAAATAACTTTCCTCTGCCTTCAACCTCTATTCTTAATCATATTGTTACAGATTGTTTTTCGTTCCTTTGGCCTTCGGAGCTTCACCACTTTACCCAGCGCGGTTGCCATATCGTGCAAAGGGCAGAGTGGCACATGACGGGCGGCGGGTATTTTTCATTGGAAGTGTGCAGTCAGCGGTAAGACGCACGATATGGCAAATGCACTTGGTAATGTATTCGGTGATCAACTTATTTGTTCGGTGATCAACTATCATTTTATTTGTTTAACGAAGAATTGAGCTCCTGTAAAGCCTCTGTTGTCTGTGATTTGACAGGTTTATGACAGCGGACAGTCTCCTGAGGCGCTGCTAGCTCTGCTGAGTTATTTGACAAGTGCTTCTTGCAGTTCGAGTCAGGTGGTCGTACCTCGTGTACGTGGGAGAGGATTTGCATACGGCCATAAAGTGGACCAGACTGGTGTACGTGGGCATACCTGTACCACTATAGCGATCTTGTCTATACTATACGTTGACTACATAAAGTGGACCAGACTGGTCACGTGACACTCGACACTCGGTCTCCCCTTTCAGCATACCTGTACCACTATACTGTGTGCGATCTCGCCAGGCGCACTCGCCAGGGTCTATACTATGTGTAACTATGGTTGACTACATAAAGTGGACCAGACTGGTCACGTGACACTCGACACTCGGTCTCCCCTTTCAGCATACCTGTACCACTATACTGTGTGCGATCTCGCCAGGCGCACTCGCCAGGGTCTATACTATGTGTAACTATGGTTGACTACATAAAGACTGATGGTTATAGACCTCCAAGTTGAAAAACTACGTGCGCAGAAATAAAATTCTCGTTTATTTGCGTGCAGCCGGCCTCTTTCTTTGGCAAAATGAGCTGAGCCCAAGAAGCGAGGCTTTTCGTTAGCTGAAATTCAGGCACATAGCCGTGAGGGGAGTCCACTCGACATTTAAGATGGCCCAGGGGTTGGGGTTAAGATGGCCATATTCCAAAAAATATGGAGCCTTACGTCTCATCTCTATGTATTAAAGGCTTCTTGTGGAATCTTAAACAGCGGTTTCCAATAATCTTCATAACACCATTGAAAAATCTATCTGTGAAACATTTGAGATGTAAGGTTAAACAAAGCTGTTTCTCCCTTCTAGTTTCTACTTGTATGGATTTTACTAGTAATTTCAATAAGAATATCTCAGTCCTATCCATACAATCATCATACAAATCTAAATTATACTTCTAGAATTTTTTGTATATTAAAAACAAAGTTTTCTGAATAAGAAGTTATTTATTTATATCTCTATAGTTATTGCAATGTTCTTGATTTAACATTTAAATACAATTACAATTGTGTCTTTTTTTATACAAATTTGTAAGGATTACAACGGTTTCTTTATTTCAGTGGGCAACACAACACAGAGTCATAGACATTTTAAAACGTAACTAATGACTCTAAACTCCGGAGGTTTAGTAAAATAGATGAGGCCCTTTGCTGCCCTTTCAATAAAATAATATCATGCAGTTCTATTCAAATAATTTTGTTTCCTCAATTTTTAGTGAAAAACTATAAACTCAATTAACGTTTCAATTTTTAAAAGTTTTCGGGGACTCTGAGGACGATCCTTTTCTATTGGCTACGTAACTGTTACACTACTAAAGACAATACTCTTGCACTTTCATTCTGTTCATGAGTTCAAGACAAAATTTCACAAAAATTGACCCTAATGTGTTTTTATTTTTTTCAACAATGACGGGAAAGCCAATGGATTTTTTTATCAGCAGTCCAGCAGCACCAACAGTGTTTTGTGAATATATATTTATATGCAAATAATAGAGATATTCTAATGAGTAATGAACTAAAAATGAAAATTACACAACACCCGAACGTTATACATGCAAGTCAATTGGTAATGTCGAAAAAAATGATTATTACCTTATTACTGCAATTTTGATTTGCACAGTTTATATTATTTTCAGCCAATTCTGTAAATTTTTACGAAGTTTATAAGTTACGGGCTGTAGATAAAGTTTATTTGAATGGGATATTTACAAATGGTTTCCGGTATACCAATAGTCGGCGCTTGTTGCTCATACACCGGGTGTCCGAAAAGTCCTCCCTCCCCTTAACGTTTTGATGAATGCAAATTTTTGAACGTGCTTTGGAATGTGCATTAAGGGTCTACTGAAGTACTTTTGACATATTTTGGATGTTTACCTCACACCAAAATAGGGATAGTTGGGGGGTAACTCTATGAAATATTAATTTTACCCAATCATGTGACCTTTCATTTGATCTTTAGACCTTTAAAAAAATTATTGATACCGTTAAAAAGTTTACGATGTCCCTTTTCAAAATGGCGGGTCAAAACGTGTTTGAACAGCTGCCCCTTTTTTCAAAAGTCATCAATTTTTAATTTAAGTTGACTTAATACATATGACAAAGCATGGTCAAAAATGTCATTAATCAAAAGTTAAGGGGGTGGAGTCGGACTTTGTGGACACCAGGTATAAATCATACACTATGTGTGTAATCTGTCGCAGTCTTCTTCGTACATGTACCTTGGTCAATCTTCACCTCTTGCATTGTAGAAGCTTCCCCCTCTCTTCCATGAGCGTCACTCTGGGGGGTCTCCTCTCAGCGCCCCGTCCCTCCTTTGCCAAAATGCATCTTCGACCGCAGACACATCGGTTCCACGCCATTTGCCAAGAAGCGCTCTTAATCTCTTTATTTTAGTGCGCATAACGTGCCTGTAAAACTACCGATAATGGCTGCACATTCTAGGTCCTTCGGCGATACTCTAATTGGCGGCATCCTTTGGTCTCGCTCACCCGTCACGACTTGGCACCGAATTTCATTTTACAAGGTTGGCACACTTGAGTCTGGTCATGCAGTCTGCCACTGAGATTGTGATAGTCTACTGAGCGAGTCTTGAGCCCGCTTTCAACAGCCTTCTCTTTCAGTTTCTTATAATCTTTAACAACATAACAAGTTATGCATCTTTCGGTTTGCTCAATGTGAGATGGTAATTTTGCATATACATCGTACTATTTTAGGACTAATATAAACAACTACTTTAAATTCAAAATTGAAAAAGCTCTTAAGCTTTTCATTTTGGTAAAAAAGAAAATATAAAAGTTATTAACATTAAGAATTATCTAGCGCACCACACATTTTCTTTTCGAGGAAGTTATGATTATTTCTTTGACAAAGGAAAAGCTTAGCAGGACAAACGCAACCTTAGGTTTATCCCAGGCTGCGTGCTAGCCAACAGAGTGGGAAGGATAGGGAAAAACGTAAGGAAGGGAATGGGTCTACTACTGGGTCTGGGAATCGATCCTAGTAGTATCATGCTTAGGAGACTAATTTGGTCTTCGATCAGGATGAAAGCATTGTGTTTTATCCTTATCAACCTAAACTAGTCGTATCCAAACTGCTTCACAGAGGTCTTCTAGATGTAAATCGAAAGTAACCTATAATATTTTATTTCAGAGTCTCTTTCTGCCAATAGACTGTCAAGGGTGAACTCTCTTGAGCGCACCTGTCATCCATGAACTAGAGAGAAGAAATTTTGTACTGAGTAGCCAAAACATCACTCAAATTTAAGCTTCTTTTTGCTGTGCTTCAGCATCAGGTCATCTATCTGCACAAGTAAAAATATCAGTTAGATTCCGACTAGGGGTCGTTATGATACTTGTAGAAGTACCGTACAACTTCTTCCCAATTCTGATCCAAGCTAAGTCTACAAATAATACTCACTGTATCACTTTCTTCACGTCCTTCCTACTGCTTGTTCCACAGATGGGGGGTTTGAAACAACAGAGTTGCAGAAGTCACTACACACATGATGCTCAGTCGAGTCTTGAGGCTAAGAACCCAACACATTACCAGGAGTGGTATCTGCTGACTCCTCAACATTTAGCACATCACATCCATCTCTATCATCTTGTCTTGTTAGTGAGTGTGATGCATTCCTCTGCCGGCAGATAATGAAGCCGAGGCATCACCACAGTGACGGTTGATGGAGAGTCGAGCGTCAGCCACTAATCATCCTTCCAATGGCGCCTTCACCTTCACACTGCTTTTTGTGACTGGGGTTCTTGAATACTCTGTCATGTCTCCGAAAGTTCAATTGTGAATTTATCTGTTTTGTTTGATTCTCAGATCGCAGCTCGTCTCAAACCAATACTGACAACATCGTATGAATGCACAGAAAAGGACGTTTGAAGATATCCAGAACCCATTGACTCTAGTCTAGTTTAGCATGTTCTCCCCACCAATTTTGAATGATTCTAATTAGATGGTAAGACGAAACGGTGGTGGGTCCCAAACTGAACCACGAAGTGACTTTACTATGATTTCAGACACCGACCCTCTTGGAGGGTGTTTTAAGGTGAATACGAGACGAATCATGAATGTTGAGTGTGATTAGGGTTTGATGGATGATGAGGTGTAAAAGAGGATTTTTATTTTCGTGAGAGGCCAAAGTTAAAGGTAAGAAATATTTCATGAGAGGGTTTTAAATTGTATGTGACCTGTAGGCTGTAACTACTTTAAAATGCCCATAAAACGTGTCGAAAATCCTAACAAGACGATAACGTACTGGCACATTTCGTGGAAGAAAACAGTCTAGAGATAAAGTAGAGACTGTAGAGAAAACCTACGTGAAAATTGTGAATTACAAGACATAATCTGAATGAATACGAAAGGAGTGAGTCAGAGGTTTGTTGCGAATATTCGCCTCCAGAGAGAAACCAAGCAAGCAATGAATCGTGGAGCGGTCGTGTAACTGACAACGACATTGACATGGCGTCTTGTCCAGCCGGAGTAATGAGATGGAACCTTCCACCGGTCACCGGTCACTGATCACTGATCAGACATCGGCTTATCCACCACGTCAGCTCTGATCAGCACTCTAATGGGCCTGGTCAACTTGTGCTCCTTTTGTATAAGTCTTGATTTCATCCTTCCACAGCAGCATTGAAAAGTGCTCACAGTGTCGTTATGAGTAGAGAAGTCGTGGGCTCATTTAACACTCGTTTTACACGAAAGGCTTTACTGATTTCGAGCGTGTTAGTCGCGGGCGGTGAATTTGGGACACGAAAATATTGAAAAATACGTTCACTATCAAATAAACCATCTTTCTGTTCATGAATTTCACCAAGATTTGTGACAGAAAATTGATCTACGGATTTCAAACTTTCTTTTTGTGATGTTATTTACAACGCAAGGATTATTGAACTCTCCTGTTTGCAATAGAATACGCAATCTTCAAGAAATTTCCATTTGTTTCACAAAAACACTTAAAATAAGTAAATTTGATAAAGTTTAGAATGGATATAATAAATCTGAAGCTGGGATGGGTAATTCATCACGTGGAAGCTTTCTAAAACTACTTATTGTGGGAAACACTTCCAAAGTCTCCCCAGGAGCAATCTTCAGCGCGATCTGGGATCTCTGTGTCGCAACAAATTCTGGTATCGATTCCATAAATCGTTGCTAATTGCCTTGAAACTGCAGACACCTAAATCAGGCTGGTAGAGACTAGAGTGGGAGCAGTTTTTGGCACAATCTCGACAGCTTCAGAGATCCCGCTTTACAGCCTGGGCTCTGTAATGAAAATAGAGTTTTTTTTTCATTTTTCAAACGATCAATCAAAATCAACTTGTAAGGAAGCAATATCATTTAACAGCTTTTAAGTTTCTTATAACAATTACTGTGGCAGTTTTTAATACATGTATTTATTTTTTATATCTTGATTCTATAGATATTGCAGCTGTAGAAGTTTTTCCTTTCGTGAGTTATGACATATTTAAAATCTTGTTGCACTTAAACGGAAGCTAGTGCAAATGTGTGAAATTGGGATAGCAATAAAACATCGTTATGTAATTCATCGGATTATAAGAGTAGTACGGTCTAGAAATATCACAGAAAATAGAGTTTCTATATTCTGTAGTGGTATTTAAAACATATTTTCACTTGCATGGGCTATTGCATATATTAGCAGTCAGGTCAGTATTCGTTACTTGCATGGTTAATATTTGTGTTTGGTCGACACACAGCGCGCGCCGCGGCACACACTCAAAGTACCTGCAGAGTCGAGTACCTGCATGAGTATGCTAAACATTTAGCCATGCTTCCCACTATTGTGGCCGGTCGCCGGATTTGCATACGTGGTGAATCGTTAACAAATTCCCGAGTGGAAATTACACGGCGAGCGTAATTTACGATTGAACCGCCGTGGAACAAAGCAGTCGTTCCCACGGCCGCGCATGCGCGCGAATAAATCACGCACTGCAGACGAACAGTTCTGCCGACCGAGTTCAGTTTTAAACATACTTAAAATCAAAGGTTTTCGCAAGAAGAAAAGATGGAATACAGAGGTCCAATGGGATAGGGAATGTGTTTCGAAGCGTAGTCATCAATGCATAACCGAGCGCGGTTGCCATATTTACCGGCTACACACAATCGGTCCTTTCCCCAATCCAGACCCCGAACCGGGCAGGGAGACGGGAGGAGTGAAGGTCGCTAAAGGGTGCAAACTTTGCCCCGTACATTTGCCCGAGCCAAACATCGAATCGAACGGATTGGGTTCGAAAAGCACCAAGGGGCAAAAGGGAGAAGAAAGCACATTGATTAGGTCTGGTAATATACAGGGTGTCACAAAAATGTGTAGCGCACTATGCAGAACCAGATTCTATGCAGAAGTCGAAAATGTCGAGTAACAGTTTTTTGTATTCGGCTTAGTTTATCCGTAATTCACCATTTTTCAATTTTTTGAAAATAACTAATGATTTAAACCCCCCTGAGAGATAGTTTTGTGAAACTTGGTATAAACCATAATTGTTTTCCTAATAACATGTTACAAACATATTTTTAATTGACTTATCAAATTTAAAAATGGTGGTCATTTAATCAAATTCTAATTTGATTCCATTAAATTTGCAATTGTTAAATGGCCGCCATTTTAAATTTTGATAAGTTAGATAAAAATATTTTTTGGAACATGTTATTAGGAAAACAATTAGGGTGTATACGATCACTCACAAAACTATCTCAAAGGGGTTTGACTTATTAATTATTTTCAAAACTTACAAAATGACGGATTTAAATAAAAAAATGTAACAAGATATTTTCAACTTACTTTTGTATGTATAATCCGGTTCTGCATAGCGCGCTACACATTTTTGTGACGTCCTATACAATTCTGGATGGTTGAATGAGTATTCTACTGTCAATAAATTAACTTTAAAATATTTCCGTCTTCACGGTTCCGTCCCTTCGAAGCTATAGGTTATCCACGAACGTGTTTGCCAGACCAAGGTCTTTTTCCAGCCAAATTATTTGGATCCATACAGAGGCTTGTATTTTTTTTTAATAAGTTAAACCGTTGTTTTAAAATTTTATGTTATCAATATGTATTTTCCGGGGAAAGATAAGACAACAGTTCTAATTGTTTTGAAGTACTTAAATGTCGGATTCAGTTTTAAATGTCGAATATGTTTGTAACCACTTATATTTTAACAATATTATCAGTATGCTATATGAAAACAATCTGTCATTCATGATACCGAGCTGCGAAAATGTTTTATCAATTGATATGTCAGGTTTTAGTTTAGTATAAATATCGGAGTTGTTAGAATTAATTTAATATACCACCAACGGTCTAATCGTTGATTACCATGAAGTCCTTGGTTCTAGCTGTTTTCTTCGGATGTGCCCTCGCTTTCACGCAGGTAGGAATTTTCTTACTAGTTTCAATTTAACAAAAGGTAATCCTATATGTTTCTTGAAAATAAAAATGGTCTTACCTGCTTTTGGTTATTATTGAGAAATCTAGTACCAGTATAGGAAAATAGTTTTGAGGGTATCGTTGGAGTATCGTGCCGGAAACTAAGGGACTGCAGTTTAAAACTATTGGTGATTGTTAGCTTAAAACTAAGGTCAATTCGGTATTTTCTTCAAGTTGAAACCAATTTTCCGAATGAAATTTTTATTTTGAGAGATATCTACTTTAAAAGTTGTATAATGCAGTAGTTTTAGAACTCTGAAATTTTAAAGTTTAACATCAAAAACGTTGCTCCAATCCACCCTAAGTAATGTTTTGACACCTTGTAAAACAATCAGAGTCATCATATAAAAGCAGAATTTCTTTAATTATTGAAACCTTTTGTAAATCCACTAAGAGGCGCGTCCGCATTTTTATAAAGTGTACAAGGTTTCGTTGTTCTACTCGTATCCGTGAAAATAATTGTTACGCCCGTAGCTAACAGACACTGGAGTTGGAAGTCATTTTTTGATGCGCATCCTTAAAATTTGATAGACTCAAAAATTGATCTCATAAGAACCGTCGATTTGTTACCATCGACCACAGACATACTTTGTGCTTTATCGTTTACACACAATAAAATCGTGAACCACCTACAATTTTCTTTCGGTTCCTCATGTAGTTTCAATAACTATCTACTATTCCAACATGTAAATACTTGCTTCTAAAAAATTTATTTTTAAATATGACTACAATTTTACTGGGTGTTTTTGAATATTGCATTACTCATGCCCAAATAGTGCAGAAAGCGTATCGCTGGAAAGGCCATGTTTTGTTTGATATCCAAACCAGTTTTCAAAAAGCCAAAAGTGTGAAAAATTCCGTTGCTTGTGTTCAGTACATAACCAAAATTAAGGTTTTTGTAAGCAATTTAGATTTTGATCGGCACTAAATAAGGTATTACAGTTATATAAATGCTGGAATAAGTAGGTCGTAAAAGTTGAATAATTCTTTAACCTAGTTCCTATCTTCACTGAATTCGTTGGATTGTCTACAAGAACAAAAACATTTGTTTTG
Organism: Matsumurasca onukii; assembly: GCA_018831715.1. Taxonomy (NCBI): domain Eukaryota; kingdom Metazoa; phylum Arthropoda; class Insecta; order Hemiptera; family Cicadellidae; genus Matsumurasca; species Matsumurasca onukii. Next base: position 58,421,550 of record CM032059.1, read on the forward strand.
GTATCTTTCATTTGTTTTTCATCAGAAACTGTATATACAAGGAAGTATAGTGGATGTATAGTGAAGGAAAGTGACAACTAATTGGTTCTTGAACAAATACTAACTGTCTACTTGGTAAATACCAAATAGTATTACTGTACCATATTGTTGTAAGCATATCTGCAGCAATTAATTGCGATTAATCTTCGACTAATATAAAATGCGCACAATTGCACACTCTTGGTAAACGAAGCGTTTTTTAAATACAGTTTTTTAATATGGCTTCTTCGTTTACCGACCTCCCCGTCATGAAGCTGGATACTTATGTCTTTTGTCTATGTGTATATTCCACAGTTGGCGTAGGTAAGTAACAGGTAATCGTATCATTAAACTTTATCACCACACGCCCACACAAGAACATTAAACACAACCGTGCAAAGAACAGGTAGGCTACGTCTTTAAGAACAGCTAGGAAACTTTAAGCCCACTTTCAAAATAAAGAAACAGGTGTAAGGATCGGTAGTTTAATGCCAGTACCCGAGCAACAGTCTGTCTTTGTACAAAAATACTTTTAAAGTCACGATACTACAGTATTTTATCCGTAGCGAAGCACGGGTACACAGCTAGTTTGTTATTAAACACCTAAAAAAGGACCACTACGAGTGGACGAAATATAGTTTAATTGATGTTTGAGTTGAGTTGAATAATTTTCCTTTTGAGGAAAAATGGTATCTAAAAAATGTACCAAACCAAATCGGTTGTTAGATGTTTGTTTGGTAAACAAAACTGTTGTAGGCCTACTTAGCTAGTATAGACGGAGGGTCGAGCGTGTTTAAAATCATAACTCTACCCACATTTTATTTTGTAATTAAGTTTAATTCTGTTGTTCCCTAAAAGTTAGAATCTGAATCGTATTACATCTAGGAGAGCTCCCTATTGGATTTACAATTAAGAGTCGAGAACACAAACCAATAAAGTACCTTACCTAACAATAAACAAGTTTAATTGGATTCCATGGTATAGGAATATTTATTGGAATATTTGCAGATGTCTCTTAAATTTATTTTATTTAATTGGATTGTTTGTTTTGCCAACGACTCTAAATTAATCTTACTATCAAAAGCAACCGTTGCATATTATACTGCAGGATTAAATATTTAATTGCAGTATTTTCAAATCAATTTATATTTTCAAATAAATTTTCACAACAATAGGCGTAATTTAATATTACTATAGTCACAGTCTGGGAGCATTTATTTATTTATTTAGGTAGTTAGCAATTATAACGCGACTGTGAAACGTAAAATATTTGACAGTATTGATTGAACTGGAATGTGCATAGGCCTACGGTGCAAGTTGTTGACACGCGGGTGCGGGGCCACAGCCTGAGGATCATAACACAGCCATTCAACCAGATGGTAGAAAACGGTTAGTGGCCCTAAGCACTTTGAAAATTTTAAACGTAATTGAAACAGTTTTAATACTTTTCAATGATGTCCACCATCACGGCGATGTAGCGCTCAGGGCGCTATCCGAATAGAGGGAGTTTTAAACAAAAATGTCCTCCTTAATATAAATTATTGTTTTAGGCATCGCCAGTGTCGGAGTCCTCCGACACGTGTGTGGAAGACCTGGTAGCCGACCTGAGCAGTCTGCGAGTATGCTCCAGCCTAGCTGATGACTTTGACACCTTCCTTGACAGCATTGTGGACGACTGGCAAGAGCTCACCAACGTCACCACCGACATTGTAGCCCTCGTCAAGCTCCTCGAGAAGTGCTCCAAAGAGTCTATAATTAAGAAGCCCAAGTGTTACACTCAAGCGACCAAGAAGTTTACCCAATTGTGTGACAAGTATCTGACGAAAGTTCTTGACGATTTGCAATCTCTACTGAAAGATGGCAAAATTGTGATTGCCGATATTGTTAACTGCTTCAAGCATAAGAAGATTCAACAAGATATTGTTAAATGTCAACAAAACTATTTAAACTAATTGTCATCTAAAAAATAAACTATGGTGAGCATAATTGAGCAGTCAATAATATGTGTTAACCCTATTTATGTCTTATAGTTCGTTGAAGTACTAAACTAAAGTGCTGTAAAATAACTTCTAACTTTAATTTTTTTTAACGTTTGAATAAAACAGAGTGGTTATAAAAAAACTTCTCAGAATCAATCGTGTATCATCATTACCACTATTTAGTAGAACAAACCCCGTACTGATCAACGACTCATCAATAACTACTCAAATCAAGGCCGGATCTCGGCAAACGGAAGACCCAGCAATGCATGGAGGGTCCATAGAAACACTATGAACGGGTCCGAAAACATCTTGGCAAGGTCCAAAAAAATATTTTAAGGCCCAGACAAAAACGTCCAAAAGGCCCAGACAAAAATATTTTGAAGGCCCGTCAGGGACGCCCATACCCGGGTGCTAGGAAGAGATGTCCCTTGCCTGGCGGGGCTCCCGATGAGTCGACCCATCATGACTTTAAAACCCCACTTGCATAGCTGTACCTCCCTAACCCTTGTGTCAAATTTCCGCTTTTGAGAGTACTAGGGTAATTTCCTGATTTATGATAGTGGAAAACTTGTGAAAACCCCGGTTTCCACATAGATGATTACTTGCGCAATTTAGACAGTACCTACAAAAGCCACCCAGGAAACTAGAAATTACCTACATTTTTTTTGTCTTTGGGTGTATTTATATACTGTAGTAAGAAATGGATATTTGGAAGGTGGTTGGTTATAGACGATGAAAAGTTTAAAAGGTTACGATTTTCACCGATTCTGTGAGCATTGATAATTTGGAATCTTTCTGTTATGTTTTAGATTTTACTCGCCTTAAGACGGAATTTGACCAAAGATTACGAAACATCAGACACGTCTTGCTCACAAAACGACTTTAAAAAATGTCCGCGATGACCTTTTAAGCTCTGAAACACCCAGAATAATTAATTAAGTAAATAATGGAGACTGAAATTAATCTCCAGATACTGAAGGGCACAATTCAGCTCGTCTGTAAAGGTGGAAGAGCAGATAAATGACGACGAGAAGGAAGAACGTGTCACGTGATGTAGATGGTGTGTGGGAGATGGCTGGTTACTCAATTGTAGAACGACGCTCTTGTATTCTATCACATGCTCGGGTCAACTTGGCCTAATTGTGGCCAACTCCACCACAAGTGATACGGTTACAACCCACCACAGTCAACAGAAAGTCTTATTTCTGCGAAATATCTAGTTCAATAACAAAATCAATCACTGAGCCCGTTTGCCTTATCGTGCACCTCCCCCACACACATGGGCGTCCACAATCGGCCATGCGCCCCCTGACTTTTAAGATAAATTTATTTTTGAATGTTTCTCAATAAAAAAATAAAAAAATATTTGTTACGGTACTTGTTTTCTGAATTTCAAGTAAATGCATTTTTTTCACTCTCATCGGGGTGGTTGGTGGTTGAGTACTGTAGTGTTATACGTGTAAAAAAATGTGTATTTAAACCTTTTGTGTTTAAAACTGTTAGGTTATGTTTTAAAAACAAGACGAGAGAGCATCATCGCAAGGAAAAGTGTCATATTGAATTATTAAGCTTATTTTCAAGCTAGTTCTACAAAATTACGATAGCAAATTGTAATCTTTAAGTATGGTACATATTCCTTTCAGAACGCACAAAAACGTATTTCATAGGTTATATTTTTATCGGGGAAGCCGGACTACCCCTCATCCTAACCCTCGTTATGTTAGCCCCCCATGGAAGATACCCTATGGGCGTTCTTGGCCACACAGCCGTTTTGCAGTCCGCAAGACATGAGAACTGCGCTTGACTATTAAACTTCAAACACTTTCCCTATTCTGTCGTATCTCTGTAGACGCTGGATTCTCTGTAATCCCATCTTGTTCAGTTGACATGCTAGGAGTAGTGCTGAAGAAACAACAGGGTGGCAGCATAGGTGGGCAAAAGGATGTTTATACAGAGGCTTTCAGTGAAAAATATACATAATTATCTTATATTTTTGTCTTCTTATATTCGAGTAAGTCTACAGGTTTAATAAGCTTAAACTAACAAAGTATCTACCAAACAAACCACCATTGAAACATAAATTTCTAAAACCTTATATTGGTTTTGATTGGGTTAACATTTAAAATGTCAAATATCAGGAAGTTGCTGGGAAATACCGAAAGTAGAATTTCTACAATCAAATCTTGATTTACTTCGACTTTTTTACCTTTGATAGCTGGTAGAAAAGCGGAGAGGTTTGAGGATATCGGGTAGAAATTGTTCGGATTAACATTTTCAAGTAGAATGAATGTGAGTAAAGCATTATCGTTCAGGTGTATGATTCACTATTCAAACATGGTAAAGCAATATGATTCAGATATGGCAATACTGTAGTATGATTCAGACGGCTTGTCGCTAAAAATAGTCTGCTAGAAAAGCAAACAATTTTGGCCTTTTACTACTATACGGCGCGTGAAATTTGCTATTTTCGTGCTATTTTACTATTTGTTACAAATTATTGGTATCGAAGGCAATATTTTATTTTTTAGTCATAAGAAGGACCCCTAATATCTTACCTTAAACACACAATTCACTTGCTTTTTCCGTTTTGAGCATAATAGTTACATTACAACCGACCAGTTTACAAAGAGTGTGGGGCAGGGAAGCCGAAATGAAAACTGTTGATGGATGATGGATGACAAGGTTGGACCACACCTCGGCACCTCAGTGGACCTAATGACTAACACATTCCACTCTCAGTCACAATACACTGCTGTGAATCATAACCTTCCTCAGAGTCTGTCCACTAGCTAACTCTCTGGTGAAGAGGAAAACCATTCAATCCAAGAACTCGAACACGTCACCTCAACAGTGCAATTCACCATTTCAATCAACTAAGTCTTAACACGAAACCAACCAAATCGTCATGCTCATCCATTTTGTTTGCGATGGACGATACTGAGATCGAAGATATATGCTCGACAAACCCTCTCGATAAAGGGTTGGCTTGGGATTGTCACATTGAGTTAGCCTCCGATATTTACTTTGAGACCACTTTCGGAGTACTGACCAATTCAAGTACTGATTGCGACCTACTCGTATTTTGGATTGACCTTCCCAAATTGTTCTGACGAATTTCCACTGACGATCGCAGTGGCGTAACTAGGGTTAGGCCGGTAGGGGATGAATTACCGGGTGGCCGGGGGGGGATGGAATACCCCCCAAAACCAGCCGTGGGTTCGGAGGCCCTCCCCCGGAAAATGTTAAAATTTGAACCCCTTGAAAACGTATTTTAACTTCTTTTGTATCTTCTAAAAACTGAATATCGTTTTTTTGTTGGTCCACTTGAATAAAAACTATAGATAGGCAGGGCCGTAGCCAGGTAGGGGCTACCGGGGCAGACAGTGGTCGGGTCTAAAGGCATAGCCAAGATGGAAAGGAAGGTTCCACTTCTAAAAGAAGGTTATGGAGGAGTATTGGTTGTTCCCATCAAGAGTTGTCTCTCACGAAAATCTAGAAACTTTAAAGCAAAATTGTGCACTTTGTAGCCTTTTTAGAGAGTTTTAATTTTATTTAGATGTGTTGGGTTGAGCTTTGGGATTCTCCCCTTTGGGCAAGGAGCCCAAGGGTTGCCTCTGGGAAATCAGATCCATTATTTAGATGCAAACATCTCCCTGTATCCCTGTAACCTGTCAGGTTGACATTCGGTTCGTAATTGTCGTCAACATTAATAGGTGGGCTAACATACAGTATGCGTATATTTGACAAAACCACAATGATGGTAGTAATTGAATAGCATTACGTAATTTAGCTAAAATATTTGAATTGTTAGTCAAACGAAAAGTACGACTTTTTTATAAATTTTAAAGTAAACCAGTTTTGGTTTTTCCGTACAACAACGAACAATTAAAGGTCTATCAGAAGAGCCTCTTGGGGGGTTCTATCCCCCAGTTACGCCACTGGTTGAGGGTCGCATAAACGCATATATTTATAGAAATTTTACAACAACTGTATCTGAACATTTACGAAACGTCAAAGGAGAGAATGCAGACCTTTGACGTTAAAATTTATTTGTGACACCATACACCTTCCTCTATATTATTCTTGTATCAAGTTTTCTTTCCAAATCAAAATGCGATTCCTTATAAGAGGACGTTACATTCATTCTTATGAAACAACTTCACCTCACCATACATCAAAACACTCATTACACTCAGCATTCATCACATATTCATCTTAGAATACCCTCCAAGAGTGGGCGTTGTTCTTAATTCAAGTAAGTTTGCCTTCACATAAAATATTGGAGTTCAACTTTTAATCACCACTCACCAGTTCTGTTGTCTGGAAAGCTTCAGTCTTCCAGCAAAAAATTAGTAATCTTGGAATTCTTTTCTTTTGAGGGGAAACCCTGATTGATGTCTTCAATTGGCCTTTTTAAAGGAAATCTGGGCGTCTTCCTGCTTTTCCCATAAATAGGTATGCTTGAAACCAAACGTAAGGCGTTTGTAGTTTGTTTGGATCTTAATTTGAGGAGCTGCCGAGGGTGGGCTGATGAAAAGGAAAGGAGACAATGGATGCGGATTACAAAGTTTGAGAATCTCCTTAGTGTTGCCTACCAGATACTCATTTTCTGCCGACAGGTGAACAGCTGATGATTATCTTGACTTCCGGTCGCAAGTCAGCTGTTTAATCCTTGCCGGAAATGGGAGTAATCACTTTGTTTGTTTCAATCAGCATTAATTATCTCAGGATAGCCACTACACTCACAATTACACCTGTGTTGTACAAGTCAATTAGAGTATACTCACCTGGCTTTTACACTTCTCACAGGTTTGCTTTAAATATTTATGCTTGACTAACACGGGTGGTGGATATCTATTGGTGGACATAACGTCTAAACTACTCGTTTTACCAAGATAAAGTAAGATTTGTCGGTCTCACCAGAGGTCAAATTAAACCGAAAACGCATTAGTACAATAAAGTTGTACTCTCTCAACTGTCTAGTAATTAATCATAAACATTTACTTCAATTTCCTCGTCTTACTTTCAGGAATCGGGGGAGAAATTTAGGAATTTAAAAGTTTGATTATTAGTTATACAATTACAAATTTTAAACTGTTATGTCAACTTTACAAACGTCACAGTCCAAAAAGACGGAGAGCTTAAAATATATGAGTCAATATTAAACACGCCACACTCGAAAACGCATACAACAAATTATGAATGATTTATTCGTTGGTTTTCGAGTACCGTATGTAGGCCTATACTTGTTTTTCAGGGGGACATTCCGTCCATGAACTAATCAAAGGGGGGTAAAATATTTCAGCCAGTATTCTTTGGGATCAGAAATACACAAGGTCCACACGTAAGTATTTACTATTTCAGGTTTTGATTTGTGCACTGGCAAAATATTTCAAGGTGTACGAAAATTTGGCTACATTTTCAAAACTCAATGGTTTATATTCCAACCAACCCTCTAGTACTAACTAAAGTCAAATCGGATTTATTAGTTAAAATAGCATAACATTACTTTAAAAACTAATTTACAAATGCATCTTTTCTACCTCAACCGACACTTTTTATTTTATTATAAGCACGTTATTAAAAGCACGCAAGAGAGTATGGTTGCTATCTGATAACTTTTGCAGGATTGAGAGTGTTGTTGAATATTGAACCTTGTGTACCTGTGCATTGAAAGAAAGATTTGATAGAGTCTGCAGATAACGAGCTTATCTGTTGTTTAATTGTGTGTTTAATCATAAACCAGATTTCTGCCATTTGTTTTGTTGCTGAACAATGCTTCTTGGAATGTTGTGTTGGAGGTATGTACTGGAATTCATGAAGATACTTAACAAAACATGAAGATATCGAATCGAATCTACAGTCAATACTTTAAAATAAATCAATACTTATTGCTCAGTGATTTAAAAGTTTTGGTATCGTATTTTTTTCTCTTGGAGGAGTATAATTTTTCGACTGTACATAGTTACTATCAACACGTTTGAGTCCTCGACCCTAGCGGCCCCGGTCGTAGGCATGATCTGATTGGGTAGTACAGCAAGTCTCGCACAGTCGTCTGCCCAGCTGATAACAACTGAGATAACAGCCCAGCAGTCTGGACTGGACGCAGATAAGTCCTCACAGATTATACAAAGTATGTGCCGACTTCCTGGGACCTGTCTTATCGGTAGGGCTAATATTTGTGAGGCTTATCGTCTTATAACCTCTCCTCAACTCGCGTCTTCTTTTGTTGTAGGATTTAGTGACAATTCGTGTGTGGGATAGTGAGCGAATAGTGTATTTTTGTTCCTCCTCTCTCTTCTATTCGAAGGAGTTGTATACTCAATAACTATTGATCAGACCTTTTTATTGGAGTAGGTAGTTTTGAACGTAAATCATAAATTATAATTTCATTTTATTCGGCCGGTTGTGCATTCAGGGATTATGGAATTAATTTAATAGAAGTGAATTCCGCTATTGCGTAATGTTACGTGTTTTCCAATATTCGTCAAGTATTTTTCTAAAACAACTGCAGTAATTTACAAATGCAAACATATGACATGGGCGTTTCCCAGTGCACCAGAAATAATACCTTTTAGGCTTTTTATGAGTTTAAATAAAACGTGAAAGTTTCAGTGTGATGACACCGACCTAGAGGAACTGTAGGGAGTAGAGAAAGACCACTAACAACTACTGTAGGTAGAAGAAGGAACCAAATATTCCAAAACCCGTCACCAAGCGCACAGCGGTAGATGAAGACGTAGAGAGGGGGCCAAGCAGAGAGGCTACCGAGGAGAAGAGGCTAGGCAGGAGCAGGAGCAGGACAGAAGTCGCTTGGAAGGACATGCCGTTAGTCGAGCTGGCAACCTGGCAGACGTTCGACCTGGCAACGCCGCATTCTCGCAGGTGGTTCTGTCCAGACAATGCGCCGGACCTACTTTCCTTTCTGAAAACATAGCGCATGCTCCCTCGCGCCTGCTCATGGCTTCACTTTAGGGTGGCTTTCCGTTTCTCCTGGGGACTACCTGGGGGTAGTAAAAACATCCGATCTGAAAAGAGAGAGCGGAAATGTCCTTACATCCGCCCGATGGTGCACGTCTAGGTGTAGCCTATCACCCAGCTGGATAGGCAAGTCTTCTCATAAGAAAACATATCCAATCCTTCAAAACAGCATATGTTTACAAAAACACAATACTTTCATTAGCAAACAAAACTGCTTTTGTTTATTTCAGAGAACCGCCTCTGGGTTCAGCAAGATTTTGACCTACTGGAGTTGGTTTGATCCGGTTCTAGGACTGGGACTGGTGTCGGTGGAATTGTGGCCCTTTAAATAAATTATAGTGCTGTGCTGACCTTCTCCGGCACCACAGACCACACCACAGTAGCATCGCCTGCCACCACGCAACGTGCAGTGCACTATGGCCGGTCTACACGTACAAACTTATCGTCAGTTTTGCGTAATCATGTCAAGTTTGACAAATAGGACTACACGCGAGGACGGCTGATTTGACGTTTTGCATGTGGAAAACCAGGAAAAGACGGATGGACGCGACCTTTGGGTCCATGCAAGACTGACGGGCGACAGGTACGAATGTTTAGCCTGATGGATGACTACGGTCAACTAGTCAGGTCCAGTTCTCATGGCAGAGTATTTTTCTATATACAGACTTTGGAGTTTTAAATGTCCCTCCTCCACCTTAACTTTTGAAAAAGAAAATATTTTTTAAACCCCTTTGAGGGTGGTTTGTATAGGATTCTGAAGTATGTTTTAACGTACGTTGCGTCACCCCAAATTCGGGGGGGAGGACCCCCCAAATGTTTTAAATACAACCCCCCCCCTGTGGATTTTCAAAGGTAAGGAAATTTCAACACAAACTCAACGATTATAAAGATTTTTGATCTCGACTCGTTCTTTTGTTAAACCAATTTAAAGATGAGACAAAAAGAGGTGTAAAATGTCACATTTCACATACAATTTTTGTTTAGTGACAACATTTTCAGATGCTTCTCTCAGAATATTTTGAAGAAAATGTCGTTGAAAAAATCGTATTTTAAACCTGATTTTGTATCATTTTTAAATTGGTATAACAAAAAAAACTAGTCGAGATACAAAAATGTTTCTTTGCGTCATTGAATGTGTGTTGAAACTTCCTTTCTTTTAAGGTGCCACAAGTGTGGGGGTGTATTTAATCAATTTGAAGGGGCTCTCCCCTGGATTTTGGGTACTACAAATAAACTTCAGAATCAGCATTTAAAACTCACCCTGTATCAGGTGTTACAAGATCCAACAGTTTTCTTTAACTGATAAGTTTCTATATCCATACGTAATTGCGCCAATCAGATGGTTCAGTGCGTAGTTCTCAAACAAGATTCCCATGCGAGAATTTTCGTCTCTTTAGGGACCAACTAACTGTCTGATCAAAAACTAATGACAAGACTGAATAGTGTAATAATCAAGTAAAACAGATTATAAGTCTGTTCGTGTAGACCGGCCTTGGATGTAGTGCTTTGGGGTGATGAAATAATCGGACTAAGAAAAGCAATTGAACGTTGTCTCTGTGTACTGTTCATTGATTCCATGCACGCGATTTGGTTTGAAAGATTTAAACTCACTTTGATTATCAATGCCTGACACATAAGCTAGTCAAATTAGACAATAAAAAAAGGGCAGTTAGAGGAATTTAGGCAAAGGAACAGTCCTAATTCTTTTGATCTTAATGTTTTCGAGGTCGCTTGAACACGTTTGAGGTTTGCTGACAGATATTTTGCCGGTTTTAACATTGTTTTTTGGCAAAAAACAGTGAAAATGTTGTAAATTTGTTTTAGTCTTTGGCCTCAAATCTCAGTAAATAGCATTTTATCGAAAATGCCCGATATTAAATTAAAGGTAAGAAGATTTACCACAAAAGTTTTATATTTGACACTTTTTTTCTCCGGGCCAATATTTACGCTCGCTAGAGCACATGGAAAACCATGCAAAATATTTCACTATTGAAAATACGCCATACTTTGCTTTTTATCCGGCTTTCATGGAAACAAGCCGTTACAATAATTTTGACTATTTATAAGCAATTTTAGAAGTTACATGTGACACTTTATTTTATACTATAATACTATATATAGGGTGTATATAAGTCAGTTGACCGACATGCATTCAATGAAATGCATAACTGTTAACTGACCTATGGGCCACCCTGTAGTTATATCGTAGGGATCAAATCGAGAACAAAATCGACGTAGTAGTATAAAAACAATGTCAGTTTAGTTTTGTCTACTCAATACAATTTTTATTTGGAAAACATTGAACTCAATAAAATACACCCTTAAAATACTCTGTCTGAAAGCACAAGCTTTACCTATATTTGACTTTAATGGTAGAGAATAATTAGAACAAAATAGAGCCCTTTCTTTGAAGGTGGACCAGAGATGGGAAATACTTATGAAAAGAATAAATATTATGGAAATAGTTGCATACTAAGAAATGATAACATATTGGGAATGTGGTGGTATTTATATAAGTGCAAGAAGAAAATGTAAAAGCAATTGTTGGAATATTCAGGTAATTGGTTATTTAAGTATTTTCACATAGCCTTGGCAGGGTGTTAACCATACGGAAGTTTCAGGGAAACTGGAATTATAATGAACATTTTCAATATACGGTTAAATACGAGAATCGTAGTCTACAACGTTTTACCTGACGTTGCCCATTTTGAAATACTCTGTTCTTCCCTATGCTGGCAAGCAATCACCTAAGTTTCCTACCGATGAAGAGGTCTTAGCAGCATAGAAGAAGACGAGGAACACCAGGGTACTCAAAAACAGGGTGTCCAGCGTTCAGGAAAACAACGTTCCCCAAATGACAAGACAATGACAAAATTCTGCATCAAGAGATTATTTTACTATCATTGACATATTTACTATTTTTAATATACTGTTTATGTATGTATGAAATAACTGATCTTACATGTATATAAAGCAATTTAATAATATATACGATATAATAATTGTACTAATTTGTACAAATATTATAATTGTACAAATTCAATAATTGTTCTAATTATTTCTTACTTGCTTTTACATTTTCTCTACTTATATAAATACCACCACATTTTCCCAATATGTTATTATTTGTTAGTATGCAACTATTTCCATAATATTTAATTTTCACAAGTATTTCCATCTCTACCATCTTCAAAGAGAAAGGGCTCTATTTTGTTCTAATTATCTCTACCATTAAAGTCAATATATAGGTAAAGTTTGTGCTAGACAGAGTATTTTAAGCTTTTATTGAGTTCAATGATTTCCAAATAAAAAATTGTATTGAGTAGACAAAACTAATCTGACATTTGTTTTATACATACGTCGATTTGTTCTCATGATTTGATCCCGACTTAACTATAAGTTAACAGTCATGCATTTCATTGAATGCATGTCGGTCAACTGACTTATGGGCCACCTACTTATAGTATTATAAAAATACTAGTGAACAAATATCACAAAATATAGTACTATAGTATAAAATAAAAGTGCCGTAAACCCAACCTGTAAAATTGCTATAAATATCAAAACTATTGTAAACAATGGCTTGTTTCCATGAAAGCCGGATAAAAGCAAAGTATGATGTATTTACAATAATTGAATAGTCACGGTTTTGCTCGTAGTGGAGGTAATATTGGCCGGAGAAAAAAGTACAAATATAAAACGTTGTAAATCTTCTACCTTTAATTTAATATTAAGCACATTTTTTCGATAAATGCATATTTACTGAGATTTAGCTGACTAAACAGTAATAAAATTTTCATTGTTGCAAAACAGTGTTCCGGCCTAAAATATCTGTCAGCAACCTCAAATTCGTGTTCAGGACCCTGGAAAACATATCCAAAAGAATTAAAATGCCTAAACCTCTAAACTGCTTTAATTTGGTCTAGCCTATAACAGCTAATTTATGAACTGCTATAGTAGTCTGATCACTTCGGACAGACTAGGCTTGGCAATCAGCAGAACAGCATAAATTCAGCTTTTAGATTTCATTGGTGGTTTGAAGGACTAAACTCTCATATAAAATTTTGTTGATTATCTGTGTAAAACCTGTGCTTCGCCACGGATAAAATATTATAGTATCATTCATGATTTTAAAGTATTTTTGTACAAAGGCAGGCTGTTGCTCGGGTACTGGCATCAAACTACCGATCCTTACATCTGCTCCTTCATTTTGAAAGTGGGCTTAGGGTTTTTTTAGCTGTTCTTAAAGACGTACCCGTTCTTTGCACGTAATTTTATAGACTTATAGTGTGGGGATTAAGTGTAATAATATGATTGCCTGTTTGTTACCTACGCCAACTGTTACGTACACGTAGACAAAAGACATAACTATCCAGCTTCACCACGGGGAGGTCGGTAAACGAAGAAGCCATATTAAAAAACCGTCTTACAAAAACGCTTCGTTTACCAAGTATGTATAAGCAAATTTGTGCATTTTACATTAGTCGACAATTCATCGCAATTTTATTGCTGCAGAAATGCTTACAACAATATGGGTTCGTTGTTGAGTATTATCAGCATTTAAATATAATATACTTAACACTGAAATATGGAACTGAAAAATATGGTTTGCAAAGTTTGAAGCGTTAAGTTGTATTTTAATGGTCAAATGTTCTCAGATGTTTTCATTTCCTACTCTGTTCTCTCACCATTTTGTGTTTTGGTCCCGAATTAATTTGATTTATTAAATTTAAGGGTCCGCCTCAGCTGCTTGGAAGAGCGTCGTGCAGTGGTTTGCGGGAAACAAAATAGAGACAAATTATTAATGCTATTTTGAAAGAAAAACTCATGAATGAAAGATAAACATATTATCTAGGTTTGTCTTTAGTCTATTTTCCAAATGCTTTTTACTTGTTATGCTGTTTACACTATACAGAGTGTAGTCTTGTCAAAGGTTGGAAATGTGGAAGGTTTTACGTAGTTGCCTCAGCACTCAGCAAGCACGTGGCACGGTGGCACGTACTGCTGAGTACAATGGTGGAAGTGCTGACGCAATGCTGACACCACCTGTGTCATTACGTCACAACCACAAAGCACGAGAAATAGGACCTATTCTATGTCATGACATACTTGCTTTGGTGACATTAGACACACGGACAGTGCACAGGGATATACAGGGGAGTCATAAACTTAAAACTAAGTTGTTGGAGTGAAATTAAAAAGAAAATCAAAAATAACTTTTTGTCATTCTGCTCTGAAAACAGCTGCTTTAGACCCATGTATTGACATTGCTAAAGTGTCACTTTTTCACTCAGGTAAATAAAGTATTGGTTTGATGACATTTTACGCCCAAGGGGAAAAAGATCATAATTTTAATGATCTTTTGTGGCATGGGCTGGTTCAACGAGTTTGTTTTTAATTTTAACACTGACTAATAGTAAATCAGTGTAACAACTGTTTCCTCAAAACATTAAAATTCACTCCAATACCACTTGCTAGTGTTAATATTTTCAACACACATTTGATCCGTCAATTTAGTTTTTAAGTAGATAAGTTCTACTGCTTTACTCCTCATATTTTCAAAATGTATTTTCCGGTGACATTTTCTAGGAAAAGATAAGACAGCGGTGCAATTATATCGGACTACATATTTCAATGTCAGAGATGTGTCCAACCACTTTATTTTAAACTTATCTAAAATTTCATTAAATGAAGATATGTCATACATTTATTATACCAATGATTACTAATCTACTCAATAGATTAGTAATCATTGATTATACTAAGCGGAGACAGAATGTTGATAGTTTTGTTCATGATTAGAAATCAGCACACTTACGAAATGATAAGCAGAATTCCATACAGTATAAATATGTGCATTCTAAGAATTTGATTAGTGTTCAATTAAGTTACATTACGTTGACTACAATGAAGTCCTTGATTCTAGCTATTTTCCTCGGGTGTGCTCCTTCACACAGGTAGTAATTTTTAATTTTAAATTTAAAAAATGAGTTGTAGAATTTATTTCCTAAAAATAAAACCCGTTTGTTGGTTTGTACTAAGAGCCTGGGTTTCGTTTGACCTTAAACTTATTTAACTTTATAAAACAAGCCTAGAAAACAAAAAAACATGAACAAAACCTTTAAGAAATATAAAAACAATTAGAGAAACCAAGTACGTCCACGGCCGAGGACAGCTGCCCACTGACTGACTGGCTGGCAGGGAACAGCGGACGACCAATCACAGATGTGAATCAGACTCACCAACTGTAACAGAACACAAAAATACCTATTTGCACAGCCTATAGAGGAGAAATTGATTAGAGTTTTTCGATGAATGAAAAAGGTTTTTCTAACAAAGGAGTTAACATAACTAACAACACTTTGAAAGTTCACTGAGCTGAACGTTATGTTTATGAATTTTGATCAACCCATACATGTGTGGAATCTTTAGAATTGGGCGTCATACAACAGTTGAGTTTTATGTAGCCTCTTTTGAGGCCTTAATACCATGCTATGAGATTTGTTGTGCTACATCATGCTGAAAGTTACGATTATTCTACGATTGAGTTCGCTTTTGATAACCTGGGATCACATTTCAGATCTCGAAACGTCGTGTTTTTCTTGGTCCCCAAATAACTAAGGAAACATCCGTAGCAATATCTCAACCTCAGAAACTCTACCATCGTCAGCAACACATTTCAAATAAAGAATTGTACTATACTTCATTGCACTAATGGGTACGATAGGTTTCAACAGTTGTCAAGTTTTAAAGAAAATGATCCTGTTAGGTTACTAATTATTAATTAATATTTCAAGGCTGATCCAGCATGGGAGGACACGTGTGTGGAAGACCTGATAGCCGACCTGAGCAGTCTGCGAGTATGCTCCAGCCTAGCTGATGACTTTGACACCTTCCTTGACAGCATTGTGGACGACTGGCAAGAGCTCACCAACGTCACCACCGACATTGTAGCCCTCGTCAAGCTCCTCGAGAAGTGCTCCAAAGAGTCTATAATTAAGAAGCCCAAGTGTTACACTCAAGCGACCAAGAAGTTTACCCAATTGTGTGACAAGTATCTGACGAAAGTTCTTGACGATTTGCAATCTCTACTGAAAGATGGCAAAGTTGTGATTGCCGATATTGTTAACTGCTTCAAGCATAAGAAGATTCAACAAGATATTGTTAAATGTCAGCAAAACTATTTAAACTAGTTATCATTTAGAAAATAAACCATGTTGAACGGAATTGAGGCATAATCAGTCAATAATCCTTTTCTTATCTTCCAGTTTCTTTGAAATGTTTCGCCAAGAAGTAAGAGCCTGTGAACTTTGGCAGAAACAATTGAATAATAGAGCTACTCTCATAAAGCTGAACAAAGTATTTACTCAGCTTATGAAAAAACATTAAAATCGTGAAACCGCATGACTAAAACTACAACTTTAAATGGGATTTCTTCAGTAACCATTGGAAATTTAAATAAAAAAAGTCGGAACACGTGTAGGCAGTTTGATTCCACTATAGTTCATGAAATTGATTATGTGAGTTAAGATCTAACCAAATGTTATACAACCTAAAATATCAAACATGACACGTTCATGCTTAGAGAAGTCATAACAAAAACAATCGTAACCTCGAAATGTATTGGGTGCCAAATAATTCCCATCCTCACAAAATCCTTCCAATTGTACTGGGCCCAAGAATCATCTATTTATCAGTTGATTGTTTTCAGTCGCGATTTCCTACATGAGTTATGAAAAATATAAAATACCTTTTGAAAAACTTTGTTGTCACGTTATAAGGTCTGCTATACACAATCCCAAATAAATATTGATAATGGTATCGGTACAGGAAATATAAATTTTCTTAGTTCAAAGTGTTTATTGGCATGGCATTTGTATTCATAACGAATGAGCTTTTTGATGTATTGAACAGATAACAAAATAATAATTGTTGTTTTGTCAAGTTGGTACTGCCAATCATGGAATTCATTATTATATTGTATTGAAACAAAGAGTCCTCTCATAGCGTACTTGACAAGACGTCCATGTCACCGATGATCCATGACATAAAACAGCTGACAATATGACACAACAATAAAAGAGAGTGAGGGCCCTTGATGAGTTATCATTTCCGCCGATCTAAAGTCTTTGGTATGCAAACTATTAGCGAATTTAAAAAGGAAATAGAGCTATTCATTTCTTTCGTCAAAGAGAACGGAACGTGGCAAAACCTTATATACGAGATATGTATTTACAGAATAAAGTCAATTATTCTTGAACATTTTTTGGGATATGCACTATTTTTCAGTATACAGTTTTGAATTTTTCAAACGGGGGCCATTTTAAAAATATGCGTTTAGGAATACTATTGATTTTTCTTACAAAGGAAAACACAATATTCCGGGTAAAACCTACTGAGGAAGTGTCCTTTTTTACCCGTTTTTAAACCCTTGTAACCACTGTACAAGTCGTAGCTTTTGCCAGTTTTTCACAAAATGTTGTACACATTTTTCTGTATGTAAATATATGGATTAAGTTTATTAACCAGAAAATGTCCGGAATACCGAAAATGTCCTTTTGGGTGGTCTTCCCCCCCCAAATTTGTGTCCCAAAACCGAAAAATCCGTTCAGCCGGATAAAAAAAATCAAAAAGATGGTGGCTAGAGTAAAGTATATTTTTCACCACAATCTTGGTTTGGCTGAAATAAATTGTTCAAATCCATTTTTGGGAAAACAACTTTCCCCCCACAAGGGCTCTTCCGGTGTAAATTATCCACCTGTAACAGGAAATTCGCTAGGATTCACGGTAGCGCTCGACTATGTTTTCTATTCGTGGGCTGAAATGTTGAGAGAGAACAGCAGACTGTCACCAGACTGTGCAGTGTGCAGGTTGTGACCTTGCTCTCGCAGACGATGTGCACGACCATGTTGCACAGATTAAATATTCATGGCAGGTGAGGGGGTGCAGTAAACGTGTGCAATAATTATCAGTATGGCTGTGGCCGAGGTGACCTCAGACACAGGAATGTTGAATGGTGGGATAATTGTAGAGGCCGTGGCAGACCAGAGCTGGTGGCATCTGAATACATGGCTTCCGTGGCAGCACCGTGTCCGGCTCGGCTGCATCCACTGACAAACCTTCACCACAGCCTCATAATAAAATATGTACTTACACCAAATTGGATTTTATTTTGTTGTTGTTGAAACCTTTGTGATCTGTACAGTGGTGTGACGCTGAACACTACAATGACTAGAATTAGGTAAGTACCTCCATCAAAGAGTTACAACTTTGGTCCTAGCCTCTTGTACGTACATGTTTCGAGTAGAAGTCATCACCACCAAGTGGTGAAAATCTTCTTGGTAGAAATGTGTAACTACGAGTACAAGAGGTTAAGGATCCGCCTCAGCTGCTCGGGAGAGCGTCGTCGCACAGGCGGGAAATAAAACTGGGACTTTAGTATTAATGCTATTTTGACGAAACAACTCTTAAATGAAAGATAAACATCTTATCTAGGTTTGCCTGCAGTTCATTAATCAAAATCTCTTTTAGTTTTTATGCTATTAACGGTTGAAGTTAAAAAAATATAGTGTTGTCTAGACTTTTTTAGGAAGTTAAAAATAGGTGTATCAAAAATTTAATCACAGGCAAGTTAAAAACAATATAGTGTTTTCTAGACTTTTTTAGGAAGTTAAAAATAGGTGTATCAAAAATTTAATCACAGGCGAACAAAGATAAAACTTTTCTCTTTCCTTCAAAACTTACACAGCATATCCGAATTTAATCTTCATATAAGAACGCTATCTACTTTCTACGAAACCCTTGCAAGCGGAGGGTTTGACAGTCAGGCCGCATCAGTTGAAAGAAACCCCGTTGTAATGTGCGCGGTGGCATGTGTTCCTTGGGAGGACGTATTCAGCCTTTCTCTGCGGTGACCACTGAGGCGGACCCTTAAAGCTCTAAAATACACTTATGCAATAAATGTACTAATATTATGGTAGTTTCGAAAGTTAAATGAAATGAGCATTGAAGTAAAATAACCTACAACCACAAATTTGCATAGTTGGTTGAACAATGATTGGCAGTCATGCTTAGTATAATCTGTGTAAAATCTTTGGTATCATATATCTTAGTAGTTTCAAACATATTTTTCTAAGAAACTTCACCACAATAACGTAATACAGTATTATATGTATTATTCCATAACGAAATACTTATTATAAATTATTCCAGGCGACTGTTGTTATTACGAGAATTGAGCTTCATTGAATGAACACAATGAACAAACTAAAATACTTTGATTGTATTAAAATGTATGAATATAAAATAAAACCTGTAAACACGAATTTATAGGGGCAAATGTTTAATCTATTTATATCTATTACATAATATTAATCAAGCTTGACATCATGCTCGAATGAACAGAAACTATTTTAAGTGAAAATTCTACTAGACCATCACTGCAATGTTCAAACATACAGGGCATTGACAATGCATGAATTATAGATTATTCACATTATGGTATTGTTACACCTTTCAAGTTTCATTGCCTCTGGTTACATAGCCTCGACGCCCCTAGTATTGTTATAGTCTCGGGGACATTTTCAACACTCTGTATTATTATGGTCAAGATTTTATTTTCGTCAAAATAGTTAACTTATTAATTAAATAAAAATGGCAAACATGTACTAAATTCCTAAAAAATATAGTGCTGGCGAAGGAAAATGAGGATGAGCGCCACGTAGCAGCAGCGGCGGAAGGAAGAACTACGTGGACACAACTCCCGCTAGGGAGCAGCAGTGTACAGACGTGGCGCAATATGCTCGTACCTAGCATACACACAGTACTATTAAATTTTAAATTCAATCCAATTTTATATATATAAAAAAACTAATCATACCCCAAGTACATATTTTTACCAGTAAATTACTATTAATACACCAATACAGTTGAGTATTAGGTGTGTAATTTTGTGTAAAAGAGTGTCAATGTGTAATTTTTACTTAATTTCATTTCATACTAAACCCATCACACCGAAGTAAGACGACAATACTGTCATTGGGCGAGCTCTTGACAATGTTGAGAAAGCGCCTATAGGAGGGGGTATGAAAACAAAATATCACACTGAAAACGTCATAAGATCCATAGTTACCAATACAGCTACTCTTTTGTTTTTTTTCGCGGGCCGTTTTAACCGTTTTGACGTGCGAAAACCAGGAGCCGAGAAACAGTACCTACAATATTCTTGGAGAGGTCAGGGACACTCTGCTGTAGCTTTATTGGTGGATCCTGCGCCAACTATATAGCATGCCTTGGTGTGCCAATGGAAACCTTTTTACAAGATATCAGATAAATGTAGCATTCGTCGTTTTTAACTATTACACAGAATTAAATGTATGAACTATTACACGGAAGAACCTACCACAAAGAAACAGACAGGAACCATACAGTACATATAATCCATTTTGTTACCCATAACCACCCCGAATATTAAATCAGAAACCAAAAGATGTACAAAAAAATCAGTACCACTCAAGTAGGGGTGGATTGGAAGAAACCATCCCTTTGCTGTTTTTTCTTTCTTCTTTGGGTACTTATTTTATTTTTGTACTTTCCAACACTTTCTTAAGTTATATTGTACTTTGTTATTTAATTCTGTTATCCTTTTACTCATGTTATTGTTATTTTTTACTAACTTTTCCAACTTCATTAAGAATTTATTTATATTATGTAAACATGTTTGTAACTGGCATTGCCGTTGAAATTAAATAAATAAAAATAAAATAAATAAATCCAATTTTCGGAGTGGACGTTACAACAAAGAACTTATTTGAACAGATCCTAGAAGGAGAGGAAAATTGGAAACAGGTGCCTTTATCAAGTGTATTGTATCGTTCAGGCAATGAAGATGAAACCCCAGCTAGGAATCGTTCAAGCCCGGCCGAAGGATGTACAGTATAAACAATGATTACTAATCTACTGAATTATTCAGTAGATTAGTAATCATTGGTATAAAGGAGGCGTATGAATGGGAAGATTGCGCACTGTCAGTGATAGATCAGGAAGTAATGCTATTCATCCCTGGGCTCTTCAACGTTTTCTCCAACCCACACAAAACGTCCTTAGAGGGACTATTTCTGATATTATTGCATCTCCAAACAATCAAAACATTTAGAAGTTGAAAGAACAAATTTAAACTGTAAAGAAAATAAACATACATTTAGAAACTACAGCAGTTCAAAAAGGCAATGTTGGATATCATCATTTAAAAACACAGCATTTAAAAATTATTGTTGTAAGCCACTTTCTTTTCTTTTGAGAAAGGTACTGTTGTATGAAATGAAAAGCCTGCACGTGATGTATGACTAACCTATTCAATATACGATCATTATGCAGTAGACTATTAGTATACTACATAAGATTTGATGGTTTTGTGCATTGAAAATTGAAAGTTTGCTGGACAATGGACTATTTAACTATTCAATGTGGTCACAAATCACTTTAGAAGGGAGAAAGTTTTACCTTTATCCTGTACATTATTAATCGTTGGTCAAACAATGGATTGAATATCTCTTTGTACTTTGAATGAAAGTCTTGTAGGTATCGCAAACTCAGTCTTTATTGGCGATTGGGTATATGTATTGTGAAATCAATCCAATAACATCATTGTAAGGATTATCTTCATGTAGCCTAGGCTAAACCAGCTGCACTCGCAAAAGTCCCAGAAGGGTGGCTGCATAAGTACACGTTTTTTGCACTCTCACCTGAATAGGTTATTTTTGGTAATGTACGTCATATATTTGTTACATTCTGAATATTAAGTAACAGATAGCGAAATCTTTAACTAAAACCTAGAACGGTTTAACATTTTTCAAAAATTTATCACGCCTCAAAATGCACTTTTAGGGGCGTATAATAAAAAATCCGATTGTAGTTACATGCGACCGCACGTGACGTGGCTACGCAAGATACGCGCTGCACTTGCAGACTGTTCAGCGTGCAACCAACCACCCACCCAACCTTCAACCGCTCATCGAAGTCTTCCATTCACCCCCTCACCTCAAAGGGGGAGTCATATCATTTTGTCGTCTGTAAAATACATAAGTACATGGGCATACGTCAAATAACTTTTAAGTTGGTAGCATAGCAACACACAACAATCAAATTGAAATGTAACAGCTGATTTTGTTTATTATGTTTTGCCATTTCAATATTCATTGTTTTGATGGTGGTTCTGTTTATATTGTTAACATGAATAGACTTTACAAATTGTACAAATTTATTTCGAAAACCATAGTTCAGTTCGGGAAACTTACCGTGCACTTCGCTACGCAGTTTTAGCTATTCGAGCTTTGAATCGGTTCTGCACTACCTACACTTTAGTTGATAATGACCATCCACAGAGACGCCATACGGTACGGACCGAAGATGCTATTGGTGCTGTTGAGCATAGTGTTGAAGAGGATCCAAATGTCGATTCGTCATCGTGCACAGCATGTGTCCGTCAACTGTATGGAAGGTTTTACGGAAGGATCTAGGCCTACATGCTTATAAGATACAGTTAGTGCAAGAACTGAAGCCACTGGATTATCAAAAGCGTCGTGAATTCGTTGAATGGGCTGAAAACAAAATTGCGCTTGACCCAGGTTTCAACAGGAAGATCTTATTCAATGATGAGGCTCATTTTTGGCTTGGAGGATATGTCAACAAACAGAATTGCAGGATTTGGAGCGGAGAAAACCCACAAGAGTTTGTTGGTGTGCCCCTACATGCATTAAAACTTACTGTTTGGTTTGCAATTTGGGTAGGTTGTGTCATTGGTCCTTATTTATTCCAAGACAATGCCGGGCCCATATACCCGAAGTAATCTTTAAGCACTAATGGCACACCACTGTTGTAAAAATAAATGCCTTTCCATGGTAATAAAAGTTAATTTTCATTGTTAAATTTTATTTTCAAAATCACATCACTAAAAAAAACACCCTTTATATACAATCACTAAATGAAAAGGCGGTACAGAGTTCATCTACCACTCATGGGCCAGAAACCCACTGACTTTAAAAGGCATGACCTTGCAGAACCTTTTGTAGTTGCCTTTTGAACGAGATTTTGGGTTCTTGTTTACGGGAGACAGAAAGAGCAATTAAAATACGCACTCTACACTGCAAAAGTTGGTGTTCAGAAACTGTTGTGCGGTGTCTTGGAATTAGGATATTTTTTGTTGTGAAAGGGGTTTTTACGAAATATACTGTTCCCAGGATATAAATTGGAGGAAGTGTCGGGATTTTTTGACGTTGGAACAAATCTCTACAATTATCACGACCCTTCAAATGGAAAATTGTACGTTTTGCTCTTTTTCTGAAAACTTAAGAGATGGTTCTGTCCTAGATGAACTGAAACCCCAAAGAGGAAATCCCCGTACGTCAGGTGCAGGAATACAATACCGTAGTAAACAGTGAGAAGGTTTTCAGAAAAAAAATGCTGAACTAACAGATTTTACTTGTTTGTCAACTATGTTTGCGAGTCTGAAGTGTTTGT
The DNA here is from genome assembly GCA_018831715.1 of Matsumurasca onukii. Lineage (NCBI taxonomy): Eukaryota > Metazoa > Arthropoda > Insecta > Hemiptera > Cicadellidae > Matsumurasca > Matsumurasca onukii. The sequence goes on from CM032059.1 coordinate 58,445,048, forward strand.
CTGGTGTAGCCGGGTACATATGATCACACAAGGAGTGTGCCTACGATTACTTGCGAGTGCAGCTAATATATAGATGATGCTTAGTAGACCTTTGGCTTGTACTTTGTAAGAGGTAGATTGAATTTCATCTTGAAATTTGAAAGCTACAGCCCTACAGGCTGCATGTACCCTATACAAATAAATAATTTAATACGAAATACTTATTACATTTATTGCAATAATTGTCACATGGTTAAAATAAAATTTGTCATTGGTGTTGACATCGACATACAATGTCCAAAGATGCAATATTTTTTCTCGCTCTTTATTAGTTAGAATTATTATCTCATTCGTGTGCCATAACTCGTTGGATCTACAAATTGCTTGTACAATCAAAAATGGTTTTGAGGCGAGCTTGACACCTCTTGCATCGTGGCGTGTTTTGTGGAATATGGCAATCTTTTGAAAATGAATTCTTCTGCCTGTGAAGGTAAACGTTTGTGAACCAGCGTTCTGTGTCGCCCAGTTCGGTAGTCTTTCTTGCCTCTAGTCTCGTAGGAGTTAATGTAACGTCCTTATGATACCGCACTTTGATTTGAAAGATTTGAAAAAGACAGGTCTTTAAATTTAAATGCAAGGTAATATCAACAATTTTAAATTTTGGAATGGTGGTTTCATGACTCTTTCTACGTAGTTTTACGATAATTACGATAGTTTTTTGTGTGTGAAGAGCCAACATTGTAGAAATAAGTGTGTTTGATAAGCCACACAGCCAATCCATAGGAAAGGTGTGAGTAGAACACGCAAAAATACGCCATGCCCATCTAAAATACGTATGGTTTCTTGGGACCCCAGCTCTTCCTTTCCCGATAGGACGTCTGGAATTTTGACGTAATTGTGTTTTATACCACTAAGATAAGATTCGATACACGTGAGTTGCACGCCTCGTATCCCGTAATACTTAAGTTTGTGAATCAAGGTGGTGTGGTCAACCGTCAAATCATAAGATCAATGATAAATCAAGAACTACGCTCAGTGCAGTTTCTCGACTTTCAAACTGCCTCTACCAAACTCGGGACTGCGTCAGTTGCCAATTTATCAATTAGAAATCCAAATTGGTATAGTGATAGTAGTTTCTGACAAGGACTGCAAGCAAGACTGCAGGTAGTGTATAGTGAATGCACGGTGACGGTGACTCATACACCGCAAGGTAGTGTTGCTGCGGCTCGTGCGGTTAATGTGCGGCCTCGAAGCTGTTATTGCAGTGTATTAGGTTTCTACGTGACCAAAGTTACTTTTTACACGCGACACACACTTTGCTGTGCGGTTAACGTGACAAGGTCTGTCAGCAAGCTCTACTTGGCTTGTTTCAATGTAAAATAAATTGGCTTTGCACAAAACGTGAACATTGAAAATACCGAAGACCTATCATCATCACCGGTAAGGTATTAGACCAGATAATTGATGTTCACCAACAAATATAGGTTGAAAATTATCAACACTCTATCCCTTTATATCAACGCTTTTAATGTTCTTCCCTATTTAAAAAAGTCCACAGTTTTTACCAATTTTTTACCAGTTTATACCAACTAGATATATCTACTCAAATTACCACTAAAATATAGCCGTATATATACACAAAGAACAAACTATATACTGCGGTGCGAAGTATAACATGCGTGAAGGTATATATTGTGTAACATATTCAGGTTTGTAGATCAACTATCTGACTCTACTTGACCCTTATCAGTGAAGGTCAACTGACTTCACTTATCAAGAGGTTGTGTGGGCCAAATGGCAAGGAGCGGACTATAGCTATGATAACCAATCACAATAAGCCTGTACACTTTATCTAGCTCAAATGTTAAATTATTTATTATACGGAATTTTTGTTATTCAAACAGCTGTTTCGAAGGATTATCAGAAAAAGAAACTTAACGTTAGAAATAGTTAAAGAGGTCAAGTATGTGCAAAAGCACTCACACACAAGGGAACTTGTCTGTAAAATTAGAAATATGACAAGACTTATTTTTAAGTTTTATTCTTGGACGAGTTCTTTCGATGGCAAAGCCATTACCTTCAGGTATGTCACAGTCCGTAACAAAAGTTACACGAAGAAATTCAAAAGTGGACAATATTATAACTCATATTTTATAGCAATGTATGTTGAAATGAGTAGAATTCCAAAGTTGCATTATAAGAACTGTTGCTTGAAATTGTTTGTCAATTAACTTGAACCTTGAATTGGCTCATATTCGTAATTAAATGTCTTAACTTCAACTAAACGAGTTAACAATCTATAGACACACATGTTGAGGTATTATGTCTTCCATGCGTTGCGATAGACGCATTCTATTTGATTGAAGATGAACTGTGTTATAATTACATTACTGTATATTTAATATAAACTGGACTGTTATACTAATATAGGACGTTGACAATTTTACTACATACAGTTTATTTGTATACAATGTTCAGCGATCTGTCACTGATCGGTCTGGTTGGTTGAGTTTCAGGTGTGCCAAATCTTGTTTCTGTGATTTGTTAAGTTTATCAAATGATATCAATTTAATCTGAACCAGATTGGCTGGCTTCTTAGTTTTACGATACCATGCCCATATTTATCTATCTTATCCTCCATTTAGAACTTAGAAGATAATCTTATCAGGCAGTTTGAAGAATTTTATGGTCGAGTCACTTAGTGTTGCAGAACACGCCCTTGCTCTGTATGTGCTCTATCTACAGATGTATGAGTCACTAACTCTTATCTACAGGTGTTCTCTGTTTATGAGTAATGGTTGAATTCGCAATATCCTGCAGAACAATAGACTCATTCTCTTGTCAATTATTGTAGCGGATTTACGGCCCACTCTATAAACCTATAAAGTTTTATTTCAAATTACGTCAATAAGCAAAGTGGGATGACGTAAATCCTTTTAAATCGTAAAACAAAACACGGTAACAATGAAAATAGTATATTTTATCACTCCTCAAGTCCTAGAGTGAAGATTTACGGGATAAAAAGACTTTTGGACGAGTGACGAACGATATTTTTCGTCATGGTGAAAATCATATTGAAAAATAAATCTCAATCAATCGTTTTAATACTATAAAGAAACTGAAAATAAACAATGTTTTGGGATTAGCTAAAGATATGGTTTTCTAGATAAACGTTAACAATTTTTTATGGCCGTAATATTACGGTAAATTTGGTTTTAATGCAATCATATGGGAACCGTTCTCTAGGAAAACACTCCCATATAATTACAATGAAAATAAAGGTATACTTTAATGGGAAATCATTTTTACCTTGCTTAAGTTATACAGGGTCAGGCGAAAGTGTGGAAACGCATTTATAACTTTTTAACCAGTTTTTGCAGCGTAACCGAACTTGGTACATTTAATTAGATAAACCAAAAGTACCTTTTAGTACAAACTGGCACTTTGTCCCAGTTTTAAAATGGGAGATTAGGGGATAGGCCCATAATTTTCATAGGGAAGCCCCATCTAGTGACACCTCATTTTGGGGGTATTAACAAATGTTGATGAATGCTGGAAACTAGAAGTCTCTATCTCAATCCAGAAAGAAATGGTGTCGATTAATGGCACAGATTTTTACTATGCAAAAGTGTGGAAACGCCTTTATAATCTTGTTACCAGTTTTACCAGCGCAACCGAACTCGGTACGTTTTATTAGAGGAAAAAGTACCTTTTAATGCATACTGACACTTTGCCCCAGTTTCAAAATGGACGATTGGGGAGGTAAGATACTTTTGATAACTTTAATAATATATTAAGAGTTAATAATATGTTAATAATATATAAGATCTGTGTAACTTAAAATCGACGCCATTTCTTTCTTGGTTAAGATAGATACTTCTAGTTTTCAGCATTCATTTTCTAAGACCTTCAAAATGAGGTGTCACTCGATGGGGCTTCCCTATGAAAATTATGGGGCAACCCCCCCAATCCCCCATTTTGAAAACTGGGGAAAAGTGTCAGTATGCATTAAAAGGTATTGTTGGTTCCTCTAATAAAATGTACCGAGTTCGGCTGCGCTTAAAAACTGGTTAAAAAGTTATAAAGGCGTTTCCACACTTTTGCCTGCCCCTGTATAGTGCTTAAGCTGTATATTAGTGTTCACTGATTTACTGTGTCAGTGTTAAAATTCAAAACAAACTCATTGAAACGGCTGATATCTTTGTCATATAAAGACCATAAAACCAAACCCTTATTTCCCATAAGGGAATAAAATTGCAACTTTAGCACGTTAAAATAAGTGTTAAAAAACCAGCTGTTTATCAGCAAAATTACGAAACATATTGAGTATCAAGTTCAAAAACCATACGTCATTACTACCATTGTAGACCTACTGCTACGTTCTTTCAAATGCTGCTTGATTAGATGTTTGTTATTATGATTTTATGTAGATGCTTGTTGTAGAATTAAGTGGTTGTATTCTTCAAATTTAACTTTGAATGACCGATGAAATACTCTCAAATATTTTACACAGTTTGATTTAGGTGAGTTTATTTACATGTGAAAGGTGTGATTCTATTTACAATGAGAAGTTGGGACGATGAGACGTTCAAAAGATTTGTTTTAATCAATTGCCTAAAGACTACAGTTCTTAAAACCTAAAACCCTTTGCGAAACTAAAGAAGTACTAATAGATGAGTGTTATGAAGAGCTTTTTGAGTTACGTTTAAAATACTTCAAATGATTTAAGTTCAACGTGGCAGAGAGGGCCAAGTACTTTTCACCACAACAAAATATTGGGCCTCTTTCTAGTTACACTACTCAAATGAAACTTGAAAGATCTGGCTAGTGGATACTGACCAAGACGCTCTAATTATAACATCATTCATAATGATCATCAAGGATGACGCCATTAGTATTTAGACCTCATTTGCCAGAGACATATCATACCTTACTAATTTCCACTCTGTAGTTGAATTCGCTAAATCCCTGAGTTCCATCCTCTGTTTTAGAAACAACAATTCATGTGTCTAATAACAATCATGAGATCTCCGGAGAGGGAGGGGGGCTGTTTAGCTACAAATGAAAAAACTTAGGTAAAAAATCAAATTGTTAAGTTACAGTATTTAGTTTTTAAATAATAAAAATAGGGTTTACATGAAAAAGGGTAAGTTTTGCATTTTTGCAACTCATGTTTACAAACGGAACCAGCCTCGATATGTAAAAAAGCTTGAAGCTAATTTGTGAACATATCAAAAGGGCTTTACAAATTACCACCATAATTACTGTGTAAAATGTGTAATTTCTCAATCTACATATTTTACAGTCGTCTAACTTAGTTATTTATAACACTTCTGACGTTTTAATTCATTTGAAGAAAAGTATATTTCATCACTAGGCCCTAAAGTGACACTTTTTGACACGACGGCAAGTTAACGTCCGAGGAGCAGCCGAGGACTTTAAACGACCGAGGGTCAAAAAGACACTTTCGGACCGAGTGATGAACGATACTTTTTGTCATGATGCAAATAGTAGTAATGAGAAATAAATGTCAATAACTTTTAATATTACAAAAATGAATTAAGTAAACATTGTTTTGAACTCAGCAGTCTGAATTATAATGTTTTGAAGTAACAGCTTAACACTCATTTACTATAAGTCCATAAGGAGAAGAATATCATTTTAATGAACTTTTTGTGGCATGGACATCAGCTGGTTCAACGAGTTTGTTTCGACTGTTTTGAATTTAAACACTGATTTATAGTAAATCAGTGTAACAGCTGTTCCTTCAAAACAATATAATTCAGACTGCTGAGTTAAAAACAATGTTTACGTAAGTTTCTTAATAATATTAATGCATTTATTGGCATTTATTTATAATTATTATATGCATCATGTCAAAAAGTATCGTTCATCACTCGGCCTGAAAGTGTCTTTTTGACTCTCGATCAGTTAATTTAGCCTCGTATCAAAAAGTGTCACTTTAAGATCTAATGAAATATACTATTGAACAGATCACAGTGTTGAAAAAAAAACAAATGTCCTGCTAGGAACATGGCTCAGAGACTCCTTTCATTGGCTTGGACCTGTCTACGAGTGTCTATATTCCCTCCCATTCATGCTTAGGGGTTTGCGTAATCTTCCAGCTCGCCCCGTGTAAACCGGTCCTACTCATATAAAAAAAACAAACCAGTGACAGTGCATTTATTACGTATTCAATGTGGGCGAAGAAAGGCGATATAGATAGCGTTGGTGGGACTGTATGCATGTGGCTATCCTTGAAACAGTTGCGTCATCAACATTGTGAAACGTGAGATTGTGACTGACCCACACAAGTGCAGAGGAAACCCTAGATGTCCTTAGAGAAGGTCCTTTCCCCCCTCTCCCCAGACCACATGCTGACCCTGAGTGTCAACTTCCGGCCAGATGATACGGTCTCATCATCTCCGGGAGTCTAAATCTATCAGGACAATGTGGAGCAAATTCAAGATCAAACTGTAAAAATGAACCATACTGCCATGAACCAAATAGCCAGAACAATAAGAGAGCGATTTGCCTGGGCTCGACTACACTTGAACATAGTCAACTAACCTCCAGTTCCAAACAGGGTGATTTCACAGTTCCGGGCGTGAAATCCATTACCTCCAAGGTGCGAAGTAGGTCGGCTCTTGTCACCGGCCGAGGCAGGTTGTTTCCAAACTCAAAGGAAGGCCTTGAGGGAGGAAAAGTGGACGACGAAGACAAGGTGGCTGCCGCCTAATCGGGCGAGGTGTGCGGTGTTGAACCAGCTTTCCAAATCAAACCAAACCCGTGACAACAAGCGGGAATCATTGGACCATAGAGTCGTCTACTAGGAAGTCCCAGATCTAGACCTCCTTCAATTTGGTAACGTGAGGTTGGATTTCTACTCTAAACATTCTAGATTGAAAACTGTGATGTCCTTCACAAAAGTACACACTGTTCTTTTAACGTACTAGACCTACTGTATGGTGATGGTATAGTTGTTGGTTTGGAAAAATGAAATAAAAATTGGTATAATCAGGAATCATATCTACAGGGTGTTCATTTCATGAAGGCCACCTTTGGCATCTTGTAGAGTTGTAGACAGTGAATTTCAGACATGTTTAAATGGGGGACTTTACCTTATTTTCCCCAAAATTAAAAGTATGAATAAGAACGTATAAAAATCGGCTGTTAATGGCGGCCAACTTGACAATGATGTTTTATATAAGCACCCCAAATACTATTGTACAGTACTTTTGGATTACCCATAAAATTAAAAGACGCTTTTCTTCTTGAACTTGTTTTAATACACTTAAGGCTCTTAGCTACAGGCTACAGCCCATCGAAGTTCTTAGTAAACTCTTAATAAAACCTTTGGTTCTGTACGCTATCGTATTTCTTGTCGACAAACGGTAACGTGATGTCAAGTATAAATTTTGACTTTTTGTTAATAATTTTATTGTGTATGTAACTTTCGCTTAACCTGAAGATGGCAGCATGACTGTCGAAAGCGCTAGTGGTAAATAAATCATTATTATTGGCCGTTTGTATTTTCTTCAAAATATAATCTACCATTGCCAATAATCTCCTCTTAAAGAATCCATTATGTCAAAGGGATCAAGAATCACATTTTGTCGCTCGTGTCTTATCAATTCAATGGTTTAAGTACAGAAAATAAATAATCTCTACAGACGTTTCTTCACTATTATTCTAGTTTAGTCGTCGAATCAATCCATCACGTGCGGTTGTCATATCGTGCGCCATACACAACCCGCCCCGCTCCACCCCACGCCCCACTCTGTACTACATACGGTACATGGAAACCTCACTTGGTGATGGACCAAACTCATTAGTCCTCTGTTGATGTTCTAACATCTGTGGTACTAGCGTAAATTACCACCGATAATGAACTCGATAAATGTGTACGTGTGGGCTTTTAATCGCCGCTTTCTATAGTACAACAAAGCTGCCTTGTTATTACCGCCTCTCTGTTGTAGATCGAATTTGCGACAAAGAACCAATGTTCTGAGAACAAATTATCATTAGCTTGTCAACTGAAGGCTGCAGGGTAGAAAGTCCAAGCCAAGGTTGGTTGACATGAGCCAAGGTACGGACTGGATAGGTTTTCACTTGTAGTGGGAGGAAGTAAACTGGGTTTCGTTGCGAGGTATTTTTATTCGAAACACTTAGATTGGTTCAATAACGACAGCCGTGTTTGGATAATTGATGTATATATCCCCCTCCACAGACCTAGCTGAAGAAATATACATTGCAAAAATAGTTTATTTAGGAAATAGCTGTGTTATTCATGCAGATACAGTATAAAAAAAGCAATCGTGCCCATACAAACAATATGCTTCGTTTGGCATGTAAACAAAATTATGTCGTACCCCTTTACGGATACTTACAAAACTATAGGCAGACCTCCAGGGCTCCACGTATTTAGTTTATGGTGCCACATATAATGATGTAATGAGGGACGTTCTCGGGGTTTAAAGGAGTTTGATGTATACTTTATATAATAATACACTGTAAAAGCTTTTATTGAAAGAACTTTCATATATTGGAATGCAGCGTTGAATAGGTAAACATAACTAACTGCTTACTTAAACAACGTCTTTTATGAAGTAACTTGAACTAAATTATAATGACTACATTTTCAGATCTGCACAGGATTCTCCTCTATTGCCATAAACTGGTAGGATGTGGCTTCTGACGTGGAGGGTTGTCCGTGATTCATAACATCAGTGAACGCTTGGGAGATCCGCAACCTGACTTGCATCTGATCTACTGGAGATAAACAGTCCATGATAGGCAGGAAGGACATAAGGAAGGCTCTGTTCCCATATCTGTCTACGCTCTTCTCCTCTCCTGATTCACTGATACTCTGCACAACTTGTAACGGATCTGGAGACACTTTAATCTGTTGTACTCCTGATAATTTGGCTCTTTCAGGTTCTTGCTTGATATTCTTCTTCTTCTTGCTTGCGCTTCTGGTACACTTCGCGGCTGCTGGTTCCTCCTCTTCTAGTTGTCCATAATCGATTTCTTCAATAAGGTTCGTTGAAGACCTGTCGTTAATTCTCAAAAACGGCACTAGAAACTGTAGTTGATCGAAAAATATGTACTTTTTCTTCTTAGGAAACGGTTCTTCTCCTGTATCCAGCTTTGAGTATTTAAGGTCCCGCACAAAGTTATCGCGGATGCTCCTCCACCTCCCTTGCAGCTGTTTTACTGAAACAAACCAATACTGTATTTATAATTAGCTTTGGATTAGTTTTGGGCCCCTAATAAACCACCAAAAATCGGCAATAGGTTTTTTCGCTCGTTGATAATGCTCCTAGAAACACTTGTCTATGGCAGTCGTTTCACTAGTTTAGAATGAGAACTATACGTTTGTTTGCTAATTGTTGAAATTTCATTATGCCGGTTAACTACATTAGCATGGGAATAGATTAGCTTTTCTACCGGGCATTGTGTTTAAAAGTTTCGAGAGGTACGAAAACTCCTCTCGTTATCAAGTGAAACTTAGCCTAAATCCTATTATAATCCTTAAAACTAGTATTATGTATTTGATTACAGAAACAAATAACCCAAACAACCTATACCAATAAGCATATAAGGATTATATATATTCAGGGTGTCCAGTAATTAGGGGATCAAATTTTACCAGGTGGTTTATCAGCTCATAATAAACAAAAAATGTCCTATAACACAAAGCTTAATATCTCTAAAGTATTGCGCTTTATGGTAAATACACAAGGGTAACAATATGGGAAAATGTATTTATACACATTTTAAGACCAGGTATGTTGTTCTGAGACAATTATTAACGAAGAAATTTAAGGTTTTCTGAGCGCACTCCTGTGTATACATATGTTTCTTAAATGTAAACAAAGAAGTGTGCTCAGGAAAACTCATATTTCTCCGTTATTACAGGACAACAAACTTGGTCAACACATTTGCCACAACGAAATAAAAACAACTATACATTTTGTAAATGTAGGCCTACAGCAGAAGGTCTGCTAAACTCTGGAGTTTCCATTCTGACCCTGCCCCAGGCCAGGGTTTAAAAACGGCTGGTTTTGAGCTGACTTTAGACTCTGGGATTTATAGTTAAGTCCGAGACTTCGTAAATACGTGGCTGCGAAACCCGATTTTGTCCTTCATAAACTCCAGGATCTTTCAGCCCCTCGCTGCGAAACCCAAATCGTAAACTCCAGAGTTTGGGCGAGGCCGTAAATCCCGGAGTCTAACGAAACTCTGGAGTCTAACAAACCCCTGGCTGCGAAACCCGATTTTCTAAGTCCTAGACTGAAACTTGTTTAAACTCCGGAGTTTACGTAAATCCCTCGCTGCGAAACCGGCCCTAGAGTATGGCTCCGACTGTCGATACCTTCTACTACCATCTCGATTAGACGAGTGACTGCGTCTATTATGGATTTCCCGTTTCGGAATCCGAATTGGTTAGATGATAGTATTCTGTGACTTTCCAACAAGTTTGCAGTTCTGGTAAAAAATATCTTCTCAAAAATGTTGCTGAAGGTAGGTAGAATTGAAATTGGGCGATTTTTGACACAATAAGGGGTCGCCCTTTTTGAAGATTGGGGTGACCTTTGCTGTTTTCAGAGAAGAGGGAACTGTTCTCGAGCAAAAAGAAATATCAAATGTTCGAGTGGTCCCAGCAAGTGCCTTGAGCATTGCTTTAGGAGCCACGTTGACACTAAATTTGAGTCATTTGATTTTTTTGATTGAAGATCCCTTATTACTCTGGCAATATCCTCTTCAGTGGCTGGAGCCAGAGCCATGGAAGCCACGGGGCTTGGTATGGATGTTAGAGAGGGCTGACCTTGTAGCCTGAGTCCTTGGTCAGCTTCAACCGATGTAAAAAAAACTGTTGAACTCGTGTGCAACTCTGAGAGGGTCGCACACGCGTTCACTGGCAATTTGGAGTTCGATTTGTTTGGTGGTGGGTGAGCTTTTATTGTTGATAATGGCCCATGCGATTTTTGAAATCTTTTTGGCGTGAGCATTGATTTTGTGAATCATAGGCTCTTGCAGCTGTTGCGACAAAATAATTTAATAAAAATATTATTATATCATAATTAGTTAAATCCAGTCGTGACAAAGACTGCAGTAGATGCTACCGTAAAATACACTGGGATATATGGACCGGGACACAGTGTACTACCGCCTGTTTTCAGTCCTCCCACTTGTTGCACTCCTGAAGGGTTCTCGCCAGGTGCTACCCTTTCTTGTCCACTGGTGCGAGTAAATTGTAGTGTGTGTCTCCGTCAATCGTTTTACGTTCGACCCAGACCGGTTCAATGTCCCGGTATTGTGGGACAAGAATGTATCCGAGAAATCGGGTAGGCTGCATCAGGAGAGGTGTTTGATTGTATGTGAAAAACTATTGTGATATTTTCTTATGTTATTATATAATGTTTTAAATACTGCATAGGCGTGAGTTTCTGTACAGAGAATGAGCCCGAAACCGCCTTTCCGTGGGCTTGTCGAAAAGCCCACAAGCCTCCATAGCACAAACCACCTTCATCTTTGACAACATCATATAGATCGCACTGATCAAGACTGGGTGGAACCCTAGGTCAGTGACTTGATAACCTGGTGGGAGGATACCAGCGCAATACTGCGAAGGAACGCAACGCACTCACCGCATGTCCTTGACACACTACCGCGCGGTAGTGCGTACACGCAACGCGGAGTGTGGATTGTTCACAGCTGTTTTTCTTAGGGTCCGCCTCAGCTGTTTGGGGCAAACACAGATAAACTCTTTCTCTTTCCATAAAAATTAGCATACCCGAATTTAACCTTCATATAAGAGCGCTATCTACTTTCTACGAAACCCTTGCAAGCGGAGGGTTTGACAGTTAGGCCGTATCAGTGGAAAGAAAGCCCGTTGTTTAGCCGGTTGTTACGTGCGCGGTGTCATGCGTTCCTTGGGCGGACGAATTCAGCCTTTCTCTGCGCTGACCACGGATCGAGGCGGACCCCGAGTGCAGTGATCGGCTTGATACATATCGACATAATCGACGTTACACCAAGATCTCCAAAACAACTATACTTTGGTATACTATGACAAGTGGCCCCAGAGAACTATACATTTCTAGCCGTACCTTGCCTCCAGTCTCCGCGCTTAGTGATGATGTTGACGCAGTGGCAGCGCTTGACATGACGCATGAGTATATTTTACAAATCAAGATCAACTCACCTCTCGCTGCCATGTCTTCATCGGACAGCTCGTGCCCATCTTCATAGATCTCCCTGGCCACCTCCTCCCACGCCCTCGCCTTGCTCAACCTGTTGGTGTAGTCAGTGCAGAAAGTGTCGTACAACACAGGCCGACTCTCCACACTAGCTATCAACTGCCCTACACTAATAACGTCAGCGTAACTCATCCTGCTAGACTGTGTTCACTGTGACGCGTGTCTCAACGCTCTGCTAGCGCAGAAGCGCGCGCTACCGCCGCCATCTTTTCCGTTCTTTGTTCAGTTGCCAGCCCGTCACGTCACGTCGCGCGCTGCTGCCTTGTACTCCCCTCGTTCTCGCCAGGTCCACCCATGGGTTCACCAACATTCTCTCACCGCGAGCGCGCTAACAACGCTGCAACAATGCAACAACGGTCCGCTATTACAGTACACCAAACGTTGACAATGACATGCGTTACTCAAATTTTAATTGGATGAATGTGTTTAATAATGAGCATTTATCAATACATGATTTTATAAACCCTGATTATTTATTACTAGTCTCCGCAAAGCAAACGTACACATAAGTAAAGTACCAAACCCGGGAATCGTTTCTATGGGTCTTAATAAAGACAAATTCAAGAATAACTTTTTTTCCCAAAAACTCATTGTTTACCAGATATTTGCATTTTGTATTTTTCACAAAATAATTGTTATCTCCAACATTTTTTTACAGATTTGTCTTGAATTTATGTTTATTTATACCCATAGAAACGTTTACTGGAGTTTGGTACTTTACTTATGGGACACCCTGTATAACAAATTTGTATTGTTTATAAAATAGGAGTATTGAATGGTGCACTTGATTGTTACAGAATATTTAAATCACAAGAAGGCCAATAAAGTGTCATATTTTTTGTTGTTGTAAGGTCACCTCATATGTAAGGTGCGGCAATACAGGAAACAATTGAAGCTCTTCAATAATCAACTGTAGAAACAAATTCGTTACTAATAATTGTAGCAGAGTGCATCTGCAGGATCGCTAGAAATCAAAATGGCTTTACAGATCAAGCAAATTTGCCCAATAAAAATATTACCAGTGCACATCTTTATAAAGGCACACAGACAGTGGTTCTCTATTATCTATGGAAGCACGATGGATTCGAACACGTGACCCCAGTCAGACACTGATGTCGTATACTATTCTACTCTAGTATGTCAAGTGTGTCCTACATCTCAAGATCTCAACACACAGCACAGCTGTGACTGTGAACACATGATTGTGTCTATAGAAAAGGCCTTGGGATTGGCTCATTTGATCAACGCTCCTTCTACGTCCACATTCACCAGTCTTCATACTTCACTATCCTATCCATACTATCCTATCTTCATGGTGGCACTGGCACAGTTCTTCGCAAGCCTTCACTCTACACAACTGCTCTATAGCAAGGCACTTTACCTAGGCTGTACACTATTCGCATCTGTATGATTGGATGGGATTTTTCACTTGCTGCCTCCATTGATTGTAAAAATGTTCTTCCATAAACAAATTATTTGTTTGTTTTGTACACACCTCACGAAGCTTAAAAGCCTTATAAACAACCAAAGCACATAATAATATACTGTATATCTGTGAGTTTTGCACTTTTAACGAGACCAACGTGTTTGTATTGGCTAAATGTAACTTGATGACCAACGGAAGAGTAGACTACACAAAGTACCAAATCTGGGAGACTAGTTGACAAACAGCGGAGTAATTTATATGTAGATTAGTTACAAGTGTCAACCAAAATGTGGCAAAACACAAAGATTTACAGTTACAATCAATAAAAACCTATCAACATAGCTATGCTCATTCAATACTGGTGAACAAGCAATGTTGGCGATCATACGACATGTATAGTGATACACGAATTTATTTAAATACTTTTCAACCGTAAAAGGACAAAATTGTGAACAGAAATTAAAATCAATATTTACACTTTACTTCAACAGAACTACGCTATGATTGAAACCATGGAAATGGAATTCGTCTCAGTGAACGAGGCGAATTCACTTCCGCAACTCATGGTCGCAGAACAACAAGGTTACACTTTTTCATTCGCGGGAACGAGGCTAATAATTCGGAAAAGCAAGTCTGGCATCCGTTTAATCTTGTTGTGTTCTTTATACGTTAGAAATGTACTTATTGTAAACAAGTTTTTTGCTTTGTATAAAAAAAATACAGTCATTAAGTTAGATACGACAGTCACCACTAAATTTCTTTCCATCATAGGCATCAAGTTTTGAAACTCATAGTATTTAGCCACGAAACTGTGTAGTAGACTATATAAGTGGTGAATTACCTCGCCAAACAGTTCCAAATGAGTGGGGTTCCTGTTTGACGAGATAATTCACCACTTATATAGTCAAAGTTTGCAACGTAATTTGCATCCGTGACCTATAGTTTCTTGTATAATTTGTATAACAAGAAACTTGAAAATACTTTTTCCGGATTCCTAGTATACGATTTTGTAGTGATCAAGTACTTTGTATAATCTAATTTTCTAAGACGATTAGATTGCCCGTAATCCCTTTGAGACAGCTTATCATGATCACCCTGTTGTCCATAGCAGATTTTAACTAGGGAACTTTTAAACTCATGTCTTCTTATTTTAACCGTATTAACCCCCATCGCTCGATCCGAAAGTACTAGTACAGCATGCACTCTTCAGTGTGAAATGTATTTTGATATGAGTGGCTGAGAGGGATTGTCAAGGCCGCTTAGTGCAATGCTTCAGTAGCATGAGATCAGCTGGCAGTGAGTAGTGACACGTCACAGCTGAGTTCTGTGAAGCGATCAGCTGAACAACGGAACAGCTGAGTGGGTTTACTCTAGCGTACATCCTACCATGACGTCATCGACCACAGATAAACCACTTCCCACGTCGTGTCAAGCAAAGCAAGGACGTGCTGTAGTAGAGGTTTCTCGTGTCGTGAAAGTCAAACTATTAACTGTATCTATATTTATTGATTTGAACAAACGGATGTCTGTTTGAATTACATAAACTAATTATTTTTATTTACCATACAAAACTGATGATACATTTTATTGGCAATTCTTGAGATATTGTCGTCTATGGATAGCTTGAGATATCGTGCGGATTTGGAAAAATATGCATTAAACTACGAGTTATCTGCCAGTTTAATAAGTCTATTCCAGTCCACAGATTCCAGTCCTTCTAGAAAAGCTAAAAATATTAGTGGGGGGCATATTTTATCATGACACAGTGGTTGACAAGTCACTAGATCGATCACTCGGACGAACCATTTTAACATTTTAGGAAAACAAATCTTTGAATTTGCTAGTGTATGTTGGCTTATTATTACCTCTACAGTACCTTATTTCAACTTAATGGTAGCTTTATTGGATAAATTAGTTCTCATTCACAACCTCAAGGCGTCTTTGAAATTGATGTTCTCTCATTGAGTTCTTTACAAAGACTTGGTGTACACCATCTCTTTTTAGTTTCTCAGGCTAGTATTAGTATGTTACTATGTTATGATAACAAATTTGTCTGTACAATTTTACGTTGTCATGAAAATATGGACATGTTTAAGACTATTTTCAAAGCCAAGTACTCACTAGTTTGTAGATACAACTAGATTTGTATGTAGGGTCTATAGGACTATGTGTTGGCAAATTTGCTCGAAAGTTGGGATAAACGAGAAGAATAGAAAATGTTATTACAATGTAGACATCTCCTTGTTGACATCTCGCGTAAGACAACTTCTCATAGCAACTTATTTTCGTTCAGAATTCATTTCCACAGGAGAAAATGTATTCCACCATTTGACTTTGTGAGCCCTATGCATACCATTATCATAAATGCCGAAGTTGTACTTTATTTGCTGGGTTTCGTCTGGTAATTTCTCTAAACGTTTCACTCATCTTAACTAAGAAATAATGATTTATTCCAACATACAATATATACAATAATATGACTCTGGAATTACACTGACCACTCTTCCAAGTACTGTGGCCAGTGATAGCGTGATTGCAAAAATCAAAAACAAAATAATTTCTAGAGTCCAGGGTACATTAACATTTTACTGCCAGTTGAGCCGCACTCTGTGGCGTCTGTGCATTGTATTCTTATCAACTAAATAACAAAGCTAACGTTAATGTGTAACAAAAGAGTGCTTGTGAATAATTTAAACTGATTTGACATAATTTAGTATTTCAAAACAAAAATACTTTTAGATAATGCAACCTAAATTAGAAAGTGATGTCATTTTGACAGAACAAAAAGGCTTTTACTTTGGAACAAAAATGCTTAATATTATTGGTTTCTTTATTACATAGAGGCAATTTGTTAAAATAAGATGGTCCACTATATATAAATGAATGCTTAAATATAGATTTATTCACTTTATTAACTCTAAAATACCTTCGATTAATACTTCTTGTTGCGTACAAAAGATCGGTTGTGCCGGTATTTCCACAACGCAAATAAAATAATCTCAGTACCTTGAAAATATAAAGATGCTGGATAGGCAAAATCTTTAGTTCAACGAATAACGGAAATGGACTGTCTCTCTTTCTTTTACTTAATATTATTCTTAAAAAGTGATTTTGAATTACTCTTAATTTATCAATTAAATATTTATAAGTTCCTCCCCAGCAAACTAATCCATATTGCTTGAATCAATTAAAGAAAAGTATAAAGATCTTAAAAGTTCAGGTTTGCAAACACTTTTTAAAAAATAGAACTTTCTCACTGAAAATTTTAGTTTGGAGAGAATTTCTTTAATGTGAGATTCCCAGCTTAACCGTTCATCTAAAGTTATTCCAAGGTATTTGAAAGTTGGTACCCTTTCTAAAGACTCACAATTGCAATTATCTGTAGCACAACTTACACTGTGGTATTTTAAGTCAGCAACCAGGTCAAATCCCTTAAAATCGAAATTTACATATTTAGTTTTATTTACATTTTAACTTGTAGATGTGAAACCGTACTCAGGCTAGATAGAGATAAGAAATAATAAAAACTATTATTATCTTATCAGTAGCTTTAACATTTAACTCGTGACCTTCGTGTGACGTTCCTTGTATCTTCGTTCTTCACGTGTCGTTTCAGCGAAGTGTTCATGGAGAATAAAGAGTGTAAACATACTGACTGTTCTATAATAGGTGTTTATTGTTTAAGAATTTCAAAATTCATACGAATTACCTGTTCCAGGCAAATAGACCTGGAATAAAGTTCGTCTTTAAGATTAATGAATCACATATATATACTATTTATTTGAAGAGAATAGACAAAAATAAGATGATTTGATGGTTCGGTTCACGAACAATGCAACAACTTATCAGCTGAGTAAATGACGGTAGCAAACAGAAAGTGACTACTTGACGTGTTAGATGACAGCACAAGAATATCGTGATGCAGTAATGCTAATTGCCTTGTCATCAAACATGATTCGAAAAATCTAGTATTGAATTATGGAATGTTTAGTAATATTGTACATAGAGCCTAGAGGGGGAGACACTCTACTGTAGGTTGCACTGCGCATGTCAAGGTGATCTGGTATGACATTACCACAGCTTAATTCAAACAAACAAGGTGGGTGTATGTAAATTAGTACAATACAAAACCACTCATATCTTCAACTTGTATGTCACAATTCTTAAACGGAAAAGTAAAATCTTGAGATTCTAACGAATAACCTGAGAGCGAAGGAAGAATTTACAAACAACTGATGATAAAATAAAATTTGTTCTGCAAAAGTAACAAATTTTGTTTCTATTTTAACAACTTATCCAAGTTTTAAGACGTTTTCAGTATTTAATGTACAAACCTGGGGTTTTCTATTCAACGAGCCAGATTAACATTTTATTTGATGGAATTGTAGAGTCAATAGATTTGGTGGTACTTACCTACTTTGATAAATAAAAAAACACCCGTAAACAATTTTTTATGAAATAATTTGAGTAGCCTACAGTAATATGTTTCGGCTGCTCAGGCCAAGGGTGTTTTAGTTACGTATCTATTCATTGATATCTTAACAACCAAATAAATAAATATATCATTTATTGTAGCAAACATATTTCATGTCATACAATAATTTTATAATTTATGATATTGATAAAACTATCAAAATTAAATACGACGAAGAGCCACGCGATGAAATAAAAACTAGTACAGTATAAATAAATCAGCAGCAAACTCACAAACCGAGCTATTTGAGCTTTGGCACATTTAAATTAGATTATGAAATGTCCTTCGATATACATATAACGTCGTATAACTGAGCACAAATATTTGAAAAGTAAAATCGAAAAGCGTTTATGAAGAGCAAAAGCTGTGAAATGTTGCATCACTCGATGTTACAGGCACGCTTGCACCCTTCGTCACCCCTGTCTGAGTCTGAGGGGTTGTTCAGCAGCTGTTCTACCAGAATGACGCAATATTCCGTGTTGTTGCCTAATCTGTGAGGGATGAATGCTGCTTGTGCTCCTGTATACTATTGTATTCATCTAGAACATCACGCCATCTGTGATTGTTCAACGAAATTGAATTTAGGAGCTTGCAACTCGATTTTGGTAATTGAATTACAAAGGTTTATTATGCTCGTAATATTATCTTGTAAATTATTACAGGAAGGACTAAGGTCTATACTAAACTACACCTCAATCATAAAGGAGAACAGAAAATGTGGATAGTAGCCTACGAGCTGTCCCAAAAGTGAGCAGACTTGACTGTGCTGCTTTCTTTCGGAGTTTTATTCCAATTTCCAAACAATATTACTGTTTGGTTGATCGCCTATCCAATAGTCCTTCAGCGTGCAAAAAAACTGCATTTAGTGACAGAATATAAATTACGGTATCTTTTTTGTAGGGCAATGGTAGAGAGCCACCCATTTCTAAAGCAAGAACATCCCAGCCCCCTGCTGTGGGATCTGACCTTACGCGAGGAGTTATAGCCGTTTGAATATAGGTTGTGTTTAGCTCCTTTGAGAATGTTTTCTAATAGTTTTATCATAAACTCCCACAGTTGCTATACCGAAAAGAATTGATAAACACATACAAAATTGATGAACTATCTAGTTTTTCGACTATACGAGACCAAGACATGATAGTAAACTCAAGTTCTTGATTCAATTACGCAAACCTCCAGAACAAACAGCAGAGTTAAAACCTGAAATGCATATTATTGTGCACAATGCACAGTGGAAAATTTTAAATTTATAAAAATAATGTGGTTTGTATATATTGTTATGATTGTGGACAGCAAAATGTTTGCGAACATAATTTGGAATAGCCTCCATTCATCCAGCCCTACGGACGCTACAGGACTAATGAATTATCGAAGGTCCTAGTTTTTCTACATTCAGCTCAAGTCTGGTTTGAGAAGAATTTCCCAATTCTGGAGTCAACAGTCGTCACCATGTCCAGCGGATCTTGACTTGATTTGTCAGCTGACAGCGTTGACCTGCTTCTGCTTGACTCTGGCCGCAAGGTTTCTCCACTTCTGCATTTCGGTTCCGGATCAAACCGACTTTTTCTCCTTCAGCAGAGAAGATTTTACCATCGGAATCGAAGCAGTGACGGAACATTGTAGCAACCTCGTATTAAAGAGGGAGGGGTTGGCTTGAGAGATGTGGTGTTGTTAGATCTGAAATACTCATATATTGTGTTATTACAGGTCCAAGGCTCATTTATAGCCAACAAGGAGGTCCCGCCGTTTAACCCAGAGAATTCGAAAAGTAGCTTCGAAACTATGTAGGCCATAACTACTAGGCAAGTGCATAAACATAGAAAAGCGTATTTTGGAAAACGATAACAATAAGGCTTGTTTGTTAAGCAGAAGAGGTATGAGGTGGTATTGCATGGTGCCATTTTTCTTATACAAGGTTTTCGATACCCTTTACAACGCCTGGAGTTTCCTGAAACGTAGGGTAGTTTTCTCCTGAAGAGGCCGGAAAGATCCGATATAGCCTGTAACTTCTTTAAACAAAAAATACTGATTCAAAGTTTCAAACTAGGTACATATTCAACGAGATGTGGCGGGGGGCAAAAACAAGAAACAAGAATGTACAAACATATAATCATAATAAGAACAAAAATTGCATGATAGTATGGACTGCGACATGGTATGAAAATTAAGCAACCATTCTTCTTCTGTCTTGCTTGGGCAATCTAGCAAGTGTGCAGATTGCTGGCACAACAGCTGTGAGAACATAAACAACGAGACAGTCATGTGACCGAAGTCAGTAGTGGTTTGTTTATCTTGTCCAGCTGTCAACCAGTAAGACTAGTCTTGTAAACAATCTGCAGACGACATTAATCTGGCTTTCTCTCCTGAAAAGCCAATTTCGTAATATCAAATACTGTATGGTCATTAAATCTAATAACTACATTTAGATAATAATATTTTTACGAAAACAACGTTGCGTATTTGTATACTAGACTAGTAGAATACTAGATATTTTTACTACTCACTGAGGAAAACTCTTGGAGAATGTTTTGCGATGAAAAGGCAGTCTATTTGTTCCCTCGTAACCATTTGAATCTATAATAGAAAAACATATATAAGCCGGTTGTACAGGTGACAGGTGGGTGACTCAACGAGTAAATGTTTAGGCATTTCCTGGCATGCTACCCTCCTCTAACACATACTTTTTTTGAAGCTCTTGGTTTGAAACCATCAGAAAACCTAGTTGGCGACCAAAAAAGATGGCGTCTGAAAATCTGCCCTTGTACTTAGCCGATATGTTACATCATAACGGCAAAACAGTTGATCGGATCTTCAATCTAAACATGGAACAGATTGCCTACAACTTTTGTATTTAACACGTTTTCAACTGTTCGCTGTGTTTGGGCTCTTAGTTACGGTACTTATCAACCCCCAGACATATAAAATGTATGTGTGGATTTTAAAAAAAGTTCTATTTTGGGAAAAACATACAGAAAGTCCCTCATTCTATATTAAAGAAAGTGTGGTTATTTGGCACCTAAAGCTTGAAATTTAATCAGTTGTCTGATATTTTTGCTCTGTTTATTACAGATAAATCTTCCAAAATTACTAGTCCAATAAAACCAGGGGGTGACGCAAATTTGTATTAATTATAAGCGTAGTGAACGTCTCCAAAATACGAGGCCGCAGGGGTGCAGCACCCCAGCGAGCCCGAAGGACGGTTTTATATTGTAAATACGAATAAAAATAAATACCCAAAAGGTGCAAAAAGGTGAGAGTCTCGCCCCTTCGCCTAGACCTATTCCCCCCGGCTGCCCTGTTCCCTGACCTACACACCCCTGTTCCCATCACCATCATTGGGAGGGTCAACGTTTTGATTGAATGGTACCAACATCTATCTGTGAGATTGTCTGGTCACTCTATTCACATCATGAATGTCTGGGGAAGCACACAGCAACTTCCCCGGTCAGCTTGAGGAGGCTTGGCCTTCACTCTATACAAGTATGCGGGGGTGCGGGCAGGGTAGAGAACAAATTAGAGGGGAAATCAATCCCGGGGACAGGGGAAATCCAAACACCTGGCCTCCATGGAGCTGGATTACAGGAGCACGCCACGGCTCCCAGCCGAGGGTTGAGGTTCCAGGCCGAGATTTTGAGTTTCGCTCTGACAGTTCCACACTTTGCTGCTAGAGTGTGTTGCCTGTCTGGACGCATACTGGTCGCTGGGGCGGTCTAGTCCCTCCATTCCATGCCAAAGACCTCCCGTAGCTTTGTGGTACAGTAACTTTGAAGTTTGATAAAATATACTAGTAGATATATGCTCAACAGCAATGACGATTTTGGAGCGTTTATACCGTGTATATTTGCCAACATAAAGTGTCCTCAGTCTACATGTTGAAATTTTTTATCTAAAGTGAACAATTTTCTGACGATACAAGTGTCTAGGGTTTACTTTTTGAAATTTATTTTACTCTTAAGTTGACCTACTTTCAGATAATACAACGTTGTAATCTGATGGCAACGTAGTTTTAAGATTTGCAACTGCTAGTCAGCTGACTGAAATTTCTTTTACTGTAAAATGTTTTCTTGCTAAATAACATCTGAATTTAGCTTTTACAACAAGCTACATGGTTTCCGAAGGACGGTTTTATATTGTAAATACGAATAAAAATAAATACCGGTACCCAAAAGGTGAGAGTCTCGCCCCTTTTGATCTCCTTTTGAGAGGATTTTGTTTTTAGATATGGAAGCGGCTACCGCTCTTTAGGAACACAATCCCACATTATTACATTGAAAACAAAAACTCCCCGTCATATTACGGCCGTAATATAGCGGTAACTGCTTCCTAAGAAACCATAGCTTAAACATTACACATCCATATACACTATACGTACCGACCACTGAAGATATACAGGAGTTTTACAAATATTATAGTCCAGATTTTTATTTTAAATATTATTGCCTTTACTCGGTAAAGGCTCTGACAAGTTGGCGGCCAAAAAAGATGGCGTCTGAAAATCTGCCCTTGTACTCAGCCGATATTTTGCATCATTGCGACAGTTGCTCGGATCTTCAATCTGACGGGAAATCGTTAGTGTGCTGGAAACAAATTTCCTACAGCTTTTGTATTTAAAACTGTTTTCCACCTCTGATGGTTTCGTTACTAGGTCAGTTTGAAGTTAAATTGGCGAAAATTCAGCATTTCGCTGGGTTTGGGGTCATAGTTACGGTACTTATCAACCCCCCACATACACATATAATGTATGTGTGTGTATAACAAATGTTGTACTTTGGGAAAAAGTCCAAAACGTACAGAAAGTCACTCTATATTAAAGAAAGTGTGGTTATTTGGCACCTAAACTTGAAATGTAATCCATTTTCTTAACTAACCCTTTTGCTCTGGTTATTACAGCTGCATCTTCCAAAAATATTTGTCCTATAAAATTAGTGGGTGAGGCAAATTTGTCTTAGCCATAAGGATAGCAAATGCCCCCAAAATACGAGGCCGCAGGCCGAGAAAGAACAAGTTGAATTAATACTTCTATCATCCATGTGTAGGGCTGATGAATCATGAATGTAATGTTTTATGGCTGTAGTAGGCTATAATACGTTGCTGTTGATTCATTTAGTTCTTTTGTTCTTCTCAGAAAATATCTTCTACTGTATTGGCGTAGAAGTTGGGGTCTCAGTTACGGTACTTATCAACCACCCATATACATATAATGTATGTGTGTGTATAAAAATGTGGTACTTTGGGAAAAACGTGCAGGTGTGGTTATTTGGCACCTAAAGTTTGAAGTTTAAACAAAACTACCAAAACATGTCTTAAATTGGTCCTTCTACTCTCTCGTCTGAAACGTGAGTTCGAGGGGAGTGACTATGGCGGCTCAGGCCTACTATACATATGAAAGCTGTCTGACTGCATGCAGTTGCAGCTGCGTGCGGCGCGTGTTTATCTGATCAGCTGTTGTGGAATCCACCTCCACCCCTCCCCTTCTCCACACACAGGTGATCACGTGACCTCCAGCACGTCACGACTCGGGACTCCTTGGCAGCAGCATCTCCCTACTGCTCCTTGGAAGCTATTTCACACAAAGCAAGAGCTCAGAGGAAGAATGTTCGAGTAACGAGAGAACTTATCCCATCCCCCGAGTCGACTCCAACAAAACAGCTGACATAATTATGAATCGTGTGTGTCGAGATTGGATTTCTTCTACAGTATTATTTATTATTTATCATGATATCCAATCATAAACCGATAAACCTTCCATGATCAGATAAAAGAGCAATAGTTTTGCAAAAAGTATGTATGGATATTTTGTTGCAAAAGTTACTTCCACCATGCTTACAATTTTACTGCATTTGGGTGGTGACATTGAATTAACGTATGGATCAAGGAGGAAGGTTAGCAATTCCATACCACATCATTAGTATAACAGTAATTTCAAAAGCCTTAAAATTAATTTTCCAAAATTTATTTCTGCCCTGAAAATCTGGATGGACATTTTAGAACTACAGAATTGATACGAAATAAAAGTACATCACTTTATTTTTTCTGATCTTGATAACATGCGATCCAACGCAGTCATGATTCTATCAGCAACAGCTGTTATATTATTTCAAATCTTGCGCTATACAACAGATTGTCTCTACTATAGGGGGTGTGCTGTGAGTGGGAAGGATGGAATGTGGGCGTAGCTGGAACTGTAGAACCACGTGATACCACAGAGTAGGCTATAGATCAGCTGAGCTAGGCCTACGTGCCATGTGTCGGAGAGTCCAGGGCCAGGTACTAATTTGTCCACCAAACTAGCTCTAACTGTTCTAGGAACCGATTCCAGGTCAAACGATAAGGTGAAATCTGGGTAACGCCACTAACTGCCTACTATAGTAGTTCTCAGACTCTAGCCTCTAGGCTGTAACTATGTAGCTGTGAACTCAGCTGTTGCTCAAGAAGAACGCAATACGCATCCAGTTACCTAACATTTCCACCCAACTTTGAAAGTGTTCTCATGCAAAAACAGATAACATAACAGACAGAATAATTATCTGTCTGTATGTGCAGGATAGAGTATTTTATTTGTCTTCTTACAAGTTACATCCTGTCTATAAAGGATAAATCGCGTTTGATTAATCGTATTCTTCAAATGAAACATTTGCATTGAACTATTTGCTTAACATGCACAAACATAAGAATAATTAACAATATTATAAAAATTTCCTGTTTGAAAAATAAATTACAAATGGGTGTTGGCTCCAGGGGTGTAGCGGAGTGGATAGCAACATTTATTGAACATGTGTTGTCCATGTGCGGTAGATTTCAATTATTTTATTTATTATAGTAATGTTATAACACAAAATTTACAATACAGTACTGTGTACGGGAATCGGTGGTTGTCTGGACGATGCTGGCACCTAGCGGCGGCGCCCTGAAGCTCGGCCCGCTTTGTGCTTTGGAGGAGACTGTACCACTGTTTGGTTCTTTCTCTTCTCTACAATGTACTTACTGCATAGTGTTCTTCTGGTCAAATTCTGACAAACTGACCTTCAACATTTTGATTTTGTGAAAAATTCACAGACACCCAAACCAATACCACCACCTTCGCCTGTTTAGTGTATTTTCAAGTGTCATGCAGTCATACTCAACAGATGAAAGATGACAAAGATATGTCCTCGTAATTATATAAAACGTCAAAAATAATAAATAAAACTTTTTGATTATTATTAAAATAATACACAAACCAATACTTTTGTATACAATTTCACTGTGTTTAAAATTGATCCCTAGTACCTGTTCCATGTTCCTTTTTCGCGTATAGTTCAGTTTTTCGCCAAATGTCATTTTTCGCGTAGCTTAGATTTATACCTGCAGGTGCACCACTTCTTTTCTTTTAACAGCTTGTCGATGTAATATAGACCTTCTGAACTCGTATTTACCAAATCTTGAAGATTTCTGGGGTTGATGTCGACAGAGAAATCTAAACTCAGTGAACAAGAGTTTTATTTGAGTTGGGCTTCTATAAATAAATAAATTCAATGTTTGAACTGACACAATCCAGATGAGAATCTAGCTTGTAAAGCTATGGTTTCCTAGAAAAAAGTTCACCGCTAAATTACGGCCGTTATTGTAGCGGTGAACGTAACGGTGACGGTGGACGTATTATCTGTAACGTATATCTGTAACACAATATTTAAACAGATGTAGACAAAAACAACTTTTGACATATTGTTTTTTTTAGTTGTCAAAGTTTATTTACGTATGTAGTAATGGACAAGCTAGACTTTTGTTTACAAAACAAAATGTGTCACCTGGTGAGAAAAACCTTAACTAGTTTTCACCGCTAACTTTACGTCCACCGTTTTCTAGGAAACCACTCTCATCTGATTGTATTGAAAACAAACTCACCTCATATTACGGCCGTAATGTAGCGGTCACCGCTTTCTAGGAAACCATAGCTTTAGGGAAGAATACTTAGCGATATTGTTTATAATAAAATCCCAGGTATAGGACCATTATGGGATGTTTGGATTAGCTCGTCAAAATGTTTTTGGTCGTTGGCCCTAAAGTGACAAGTTTGGACAATACGAATAATCAAATGTAATATATGTACTAACATAAACAAAATCCACGCTTCAAAATATTTATTCCCACAAGAATTTAATCCAGGTTATTCTGCTGAAAACTTCAATACAATATTGAGATGGCTTAACACATGTAAATTAGTGCTAATAACGTGCAGACTGTTGAATGCATTATTTATGAACAGTGGCAGTAGAGTGACAGACTCGCATGTAGATGAGGAGCTATAAATAACCGACAACAGGCTGGGCCGAGGTACAGAAGACAAGAAGAAGTCTTGAGGACAATGGTGGACGTGACTTGGTGAACAAGAAGTAGCCGAGAGGTCAGCACAGTACATACACCATCACCATGGTCAGCAGCAGTCAAGGGCATTGGTGGAATCAAGAGGTAGAGAGGGCTGAATCCCAGGCGAGTATGGGAAGACATACAACAATAATACACTCTGTAGTGACAGGCTGTCCCTAGTACAGCGGTAGGTCTTCCCTAAACCAAAAAGGTTTTGAGCGATGAAGAATCGATTACATTATTTTAGCGTTTTAAACTCTTAACAGAAGTACAGTGGCCAAAGGTGGTGGATAAGGATAACCGATAACCCAGAACTTTCAACCTAGGGTCTCTTTCTAGAAGTTTCGAAACTTCATCTTGTTAAACGAGAAAATCATGGATTTTAGACAATTTGAATCCAAGCGGCCGAAAAATTGTAGATAGTATTGATTCAAAAGACAGTGAGTTTTGAAATGTTTACTGCTTTCTTGTGGTATTTCTTTCCTCGTTTCTACCCTACACCAAAAAGGTTCGAAGTACAAAATGATGCTCATCTTAGATACAAAGAGAGTCATAGCAAATCCATTTTGAGAATAAAACTGGGTATGCGACTTTGACGATTGGTCGGATCGGTTCACCAGAAACATCCAATAAGTACAGAACGTGTACCAGTTCCAATCCAGAAGGTGGCGAAACTTCCATAACCATCTATAAAATCTTACTGAAACTCTCGTAAGGTATAGCCAAGTATGTGTAGGAAATGTATTGGTTATTAGGAGTGAATGGATACCGTATGAAAACCAAACTATAACAGAAAACTTAATCCTGTGTACTTTAGCTTCCCAAAGGGGAGGAGACCATTTTCCTTTCTTGGATCCCCCACTATCATGAAATCATGGATTGCAGGATTCTGGAAGTGCTGGAGGCTTATCATAAGTGCTTAAAAAAGAATATTTAGGTTTACAAACTAGATCGTTCGATGCTACTTTTAGGAAATACTCAGAAATATAAATAAACTAATTCAATTTTGTCATGAATCCTCAATCACGAAATTTTAAGGTTACGGTGAAGGTTTAGGTGGTGAGAATTTAAAATGTGAAAAGCTTTACGGTAGTATGACTATAAACATCTTGTAGTAATTTATAGTGGTACTACATAATACCTTTCACATTTCAATCACAAAAGTTTTTTATTGATTCAGTATTAGATGTCTACTAGTGGGAGGTGACTCAATACGAGTAGTAGCTATATACGTCAGACCAGTATGTTTTGTTGTGATATTCATTTTGAAGAGGAGCTTGGTATTTCATAAAATATTCAGTCTTCATATCACCAGGTCACGGGCAAATGAGAAAAAAATGTACTTTCTTTTTGTATGTGACATGAAAACGCTCTCAGGAGCGCAGTATGTCAGTTATCTACTGCATGTGACATATCCAGATATGACAGTGGACATAAGCTGCAGTTGCAGGTCGCAGTGTGCACGTCACCGACCTTGTACCTCGCCTCGAGGCACCTGGATGGCCGGATAAGGACGAGAAGGTTGTTTGTGGACGCAGATGGAACACTGACCAGCTGTTCGAGCTACAGCTGTTGTGTCAACTTGTTGTGTCATGGCAACAGCTGATGATGAACAAATAAATACTAAAGTCCTTTAAACTTTAAAGGTACAAAGGAAACTTCAGATTGTGTAGAAGAATAGCTTCAAGAACATCGATAACGACTTCGCGGTGATATAAAGAGGCAAATTTAAATCATCCCTCATAACTGAATTTGACTAAACGTTACCTAATGAAAAGTAACGGAAGGTATGGCTTTACTTAAACCTGCCGTACACAATACGTGCACAGATTAAATTTATTTGTCGCTAATAATCTTTTCGTTTGATAAACCTGACAAAGCCATGTTCTTGATAAACACATTAAAACATGCTGTTTGTTTCAAATTACTCAATCCAACCTTATCAAAAAGAATGACAATGTTGACTTGTTGCATTATTTTATCACTATCTTATTGATAGCATTCGACCTCGTGACGTTAAAGTCGAAAGTCATAGTTCAAACATTTTTTAACTCAGGAACTTAGCAAAGAACAGAACTTCAGTTTAAACTTACTCAAATTGCTAAACACTATGGCTATCAAATACTGTAAACGCAATTCAACGTGATTTTTCCGGAAATGTAGAACAACTAGACAACAATGCCAGGACTCGAGGCTGATTAATCACATTGAAATCAACTTACCAAAAGGTGAAGCAGTTAGTTGTACGAGTAGTTAGTTTTCCCCAATGCCCATCTTGCCTTTTTTTAGTAAATCCATTATCTAAACTCTAAAATAAAATAACTAGAGTTATTCGAGGAGCTAAGCTTAGGCCCACGGGCTGATGCAGGTTTAGTGCACTAACTAGCAACTAAGCAGCTTAAATGTTATTTCAATAGCCAGGCCAGATAAGGTCTGAAAGTCAGACAGACGGTCTATTCTAGAGTTTCTCCCATGGATGCCACGAGGGTTCGGTCACGTAGGCCACGGAGAGAGACAAAGATTCGTGTCAAAACTATGAAATGTCTACTCGTCCAATCTCCTTACCGAACTTTCACCAGAACTGATCAATCATGAAATGTTAAATTAATCATGTAAACATATTAATCATCGTTTATTTGAAGGATATCTTAGAAGAAATTAATCGTTGAATTTGATCACTTTGTAGGATTGTAAATGACATGTGTACGCTCTCACAATATCTCTTGAGTTTAAAGGTTCGACATGTAATTTCTTGTAATACATGTTTAAGAAGCACTTCAGAACAGTGGTTATCTTATCTTGTCGAGTAGGTTTATTACTTGTCAAATGTTATTGTTTTGGTACGTCTTTGTAACAATTAACCTTGGGCACAAGTGTTATACACAATGTTTAAAATACGCTTCCAGTAGGAGAGCTTTAACGGTCGGCAAGAGAGTGAGAAGTTATGTAGAATATTCTCCCATAAAAACAATGTAAATGCAGAATCAATATATCTCAGCCACTTATTAAGATAAGGTAGAATGACGCTTGAAATCTCATTTGAAAGACTACTGTCTAATGATTGTTTACTGTCCAGTGGTAATGTTTTCCGAATATGCGCATTATAATGTAATTGTAATTACATACAGCAAAATCGAATTTCAAATAAGATATCAAGCTTGATTTCGTCCTAAGTTAAATTTATGTGTAGGGTTTCTCATCTCTGCGCTTTGAAATGTATGATGTTGAAATGTATGAGCTGAAATTTGAATGTTTTTACAAACGGATTGGTAAAACTCGTAGACTTTAGTTAGCTACGTCTGTAAATTATTACTTGATGTAGGCTATCTAAAAAAAAAAACTCTATGGATACTTTCACTAAATTTTATTATTAAAACCTTCGGTGTCATGAATTTTAAATTTTCTTTAATATGTTTTATATTTATTTGGTATCAATTGAGCCCTCCTACGGTGAAATTATTGTATCAATTGTTTTATTGATAATGGACTAACAGTCCAGTTCAGCAAATGAGGGTTTTTTTGAGTTTTTTATGCAGAGCTCGGTTAAGAGAGGCTATGCAAATAACATTAAGAGTGAGGTAATAAAAATTAAACTCAATGTATATATTATTATATGTCAGAGTGATAAAATAAAGAAGCCTGATGAGTTATAACATGGGGGTTTCTTTCCTTTTACTATTTCGAAGGGTTTTTACTTAAACGGTCTCGATAGATAATAATGTGATACCCTACATTTAAGCTACGCGCATAAAAAATATGTATTTCGAACAATTTTGACTGCTATAACTACAAAAGAAACTCAATAGTTCGACTATTTGTGGACCGAACAGGTGTCCAACTATCGAAATGTCATACTATGCGTTATGCACACAGGGTTTTATTGCAGAGATGTATTGAAATACCACTAAATACTGTGTATTTAATTACTAAAATGTTACACAATAAGAAAACCCTATTTTACTTTATAAATTAGCTTCCAAACATCATAAATATAGTACAACCCTTTTTAAAATCGTTCTTTGTTTGTCATTTTTAATATTGTCAAGCCACTTCGATATGTGTAATTATAGACAATGTCCAACGGTCGAGTGTCGAATACTATCGAGTTTCCACTGTATTCATTGAAATGAAACTATCTCTACACTTTCGTCTCATAGTATTACAAAGGTTGTGCAGGATAACCCGGCTCTCTCCCTTTTCAATCCTTGAATGTTAAAATTACCCAACATTGTGGAAACAATGTATAGACACAAGGGTTGTACTGTATAACAGCTGTTAGAACAGGCAAAGCTACCATGCAGTCCTCTCCTCTCATTCAGGAGGCATCCCTGTCCATTGAAGCAGCTGATCTTTTGATTATAATCAATGGTTTTACCAGCGCTATTGTTGAACCTCCACTGTATAGTAACGGAATTGATTACAATGGTTGTATTTAGTACAATACACTACCCCTCTGCCATTCAACCCCTATGTGCCGCCCATATTTAATTTACGCATGCAGCGTATGTAGTGTTCACCCTGCAGTCGCCAGGTGGTATAGCAAACTACAAAAAAACGGTAGAGAACCTATTTCAGTGTGTATTATTATTATAAACATGGGTAACATACGTTGGTTAAATAAAACTAATAATTTCGATTGCTTTTCGGCCAAACAATGATTATGATCACGAGAGACAATATGGGTATTGAACAATATGGGTATCGACATTGAATAGAAAATAACTTTAACTCATGCCCCCCGCCAGCCTAATAGGGGTTCGAGAACCTTCCTACGAAAGTTTTTGTAATCTAGAAGCTCAATACATAATTCTTAAGCCGGTTTTAAGTTTCAACAGTTTTGTAGAATAAGCGTTGCTAAAATCTTACACGTTGGGATGAAAAGTGATTTTTTTTGTGCGAGTCTGTTAGTGATATTACTTGTTAAGTGATATAACTTGTCATACTCAATCCCAGATGCGCACATTTTGTATTCAACCTACCAAACCTTGAGTTATTTGGACGAAAATTCGATCTTTCGGAGGCTACAGAATCTATGGCTATTTCAGGACCTTCGCGAACACTTATACACTCTTTATATACGAGTTTAATACAGTACTATGATGCACGTCATGTATACTTAGGCAATAATACTGTGCACGTGCATTTACCATAGTGGGAAAAAACAAAATGAACCTTGTAACACCATTTATTTGCTTATCAACTACTAAATGTATTGTCATGATTACATTTAGATTATACGACGTAATTATTTTAGATGGCCTGTAAGTGTTATATTAAAGGCTGGTGGAAGTCAACTGGGAACGGCTGGACTATAAATGACGCAGATGTGAGTTGTCTGGGGCGACGACAGATGCCCTTGCGTCTGCATGTGAGACCATTCATCCATTCTGGGGGGAGAACACCAAAGCCGTGATGTACTCCCTATACATCAATGCGTTCAGCGACCAGCTCTCCTAGGCAGAGAAAAGTAGAACAAATCAGACGTCGTCTTTAGTTCACCGGATAATCCAAGCCAAATTAATCGCTCTCTATCTCCTACCTGAGAAAAGAAGAATGCATCATCTTGTGCAAAGGAGAGGATATAAATTCAGGGTTTCTTGCAATGCTATGTTCTTCGTTACTTTCGTTTGGGGGTTCTCCTTTCTGTAATCCTTTTTAAGGCCGTTTAATACTTATTTGAGGAGAAGTCCGTCTAAAAACTAGACTCTTTGGCTCTCTTGCTCACTGGCCGCGTGGAAGTCTGGAATATTGCATGATCTTGCGTAAAGCCAAGAGTCCCGAGCGAGACGGCAAGGTTCTCTGCATACAAATGTCATGCGCTAACAGAATACAGACGAGAAAGGAGTTCTTGCCAAATTTGGAACCTACGAGCTCTCAAGGAAACAGGAACGAGGGTTCCAACTGATCAAGCTTTCCATTCGCGTCTTGGGGCAACTACTTTTATGGTACCGCGGCTGCCGTCTCTTTTAAGGGAATTTCTAATGGTTTCCATAATATAACTTTTTATAGGGAATGGCAAAAAAGCTGTCAATCAATGGAGAAACTGCGGTAATCTTTGGTGCAAAAGCTGCAAATCAAGGAGACGTATTACAGTAAATGCCAACAACATTGCCTGCAACAACAACCCGACTTCAATAAATCCATAACATTTTCGTACCCCATAGATCATATTTCAACTTATCAACTAGATGATCGTTCTGTTTGGTGTATTGTGACTCTTCCAGTAGACTGCAGCAGACTCTGTGAGTCGTGACGTCACCAGTGCAGGTCACGTGACTGAGATGTGTGCCAAGGATGTCTGGTCCAGAGGGCAGCAGCTGCAGCAGCCAGCAACGCCCTCTCTCTTCACAACACCCGAAACTGGATTTAAATATCCCCAAACACGCGAGACCTTCACCTGGCTACTGATGGCTAGCCATAGCCCACAACACAACGCATCACAAACACAGCACTACAACTACGGTGACAATCATGTGAAGGTCTCAAGGATGATAAGTTGAACTGATGAACTGTGTAAGAAACGTTATAAAAGCCATCATAAATGCCCATGAACCACACAAGTGGGAGATAATTTTACAAACAAATTCTATTTTTTCTGTGATCATCTACACGAAGAATTGGCGCACACATGGTCTGACTGAAATAAGACAGGAGGAATATAGGTATTTTTCTCCTCGGATGGGGGAAGGAAGGCCCTCATTGTCCCCAGTAAAATTGTTTTAGGGGAAATAGCAAACTTAGCACAGTGGACTGACTAAGGGGATGTCCGACATCTCATGTCAAGGGACGTAGGTTTGGTTTCGGTCCTTCTGCTTCTGTTTGTTTTGTATAACCTTATTTGTTGTACACAAGCTTACAATAAGTTATAAGCTTGTTTATCAGGAAATAGATTCTCATCGGAAATTTCACAATCAATCCACGTTGTAGTAAGAACAATCTAATACATTTTTATTTTTTGGTGAGATTGTTCAAAAACATAGTTTATATTTTCAGCCCAAACACCAACTTGAATATATTTTATAAACTTATTTGTTGTATGTTTTATTATCAAGACATAGTTGAAACATTACAGCACTGCTCTTTAATCAAATTGAACTCGAAAATAATAAATTATTCCATCGTTATACTAAAGGAAATTCATGTCTACCACCATGAAAATTTCTTACACAATTTTGCTAACTATGTCTTATTTATTCCAAAGAAATAAGTTTTAAATATATGTTTATGTTTGCCTTCAAATTTCTTTGTAATTTTATAAACCATCAAAGGAAATTCGCTAAAACTCACGATAGCGATTGCGGTTACCGTTGGCCATGTCTGACCACGCGTCTTGAATATTTGGTTTTATTCTCGCCCAAACCTGCTTCATTTTAGAACGAGCTCTTTTTCTTCCATCAGTTCAAGCTGCTGCTTTCCTTTTAGCACCTTCCTGTGACAAACATCCCAATCCATAAATGCCGTTTGTGTAATATACCACAGAAAACCCAGAGGATTTAATCTATGAATATACCTACCGCTAAAACATTCTTGTTTCTGCTTTTGTCTATAACTTCGAGTTTCATAAAATTCTAAAATTTGCTTTGTTAATATAGAAGTTTGTATCCTTTTTTACATAAGCGTAAGATTTCAATCTTAGTTTCTTAACGTATGTCAGTGTATTCTTAATTTCCTTATTACTGCAGATTACTGCAGGCCCAGATTTACAAATGGGTAGACGAAAGGGCGGCGGCGGAGAAAAGAAAGCAACAAGATTTAGATGCATTTGAAGTGTAACGGAAATTAACCTTCTGAGTTCTGACGAAAGATATTCTTGTGGTTGAGAGTTTAAGTTTAGTTAGAAGGAAGAAGCATATGTATACAGTAGTTATTTACTGCAAAATCTGTATTTTGTTGTTCAGTGTTGATTGTGCATGATTTTTACCTATATTGGATCTTATGTAAATCCGTATGTCTATTGAGAATGAAGGGGTATTAATACTTCGAAATCGATTTCTTATTTCAGACGTTAATCTAAAGGCTGTTGTTATCTTTTGGTACAT
This sequence comes from Matsumurasca onukii, assembly GCA_018831715.1. NCBI lineage: Eukaryota > Metazoa > Arthropoda > Insecta > Hemiptera > Cicadellidae > Matsumurasca > Matsumurasca onukii. The sequence continues at coordinate 58,479,578 of CM032059.1, forward strand.
TTGTCGTTTGCACATTTGTCTAGTCCTGCCTCTTGGAAACTTCTCCAAGTTATTTAAATTAATGAACCTTTTTTCTTGAACGTGATAAAATTTTTCTGGAGTTCGATTTTTCTATGGGCAGAAATTGTGTTTGGAGCTAAACCAGCAGGGTGTTTTGAAAAAAAACAATCAATTTTGAAATACTACAGGCATAAAGTTATATATTGACATTTTCGCCTCTTTACCGGTCCTCGGTAGTATAGTGGTCAGTATCCCCGCCTGTCACGCGGGAGACCGGGTTCGATTCCCCGCCGGGGAGGTAACTTTTTGTTGATTAATATTTTCATTCTGTTTATTTGATTGAAACGACAGCTGCAGTCAGGACGATATCCACTAAATTTTTGCTATTCTTCATAATATTTATTTGGAAACTGGAGAGCCAAATTTATTGTATGGTTGCAAACTTCTATAAAATTAGCGTTACTTACGATTTACTAGGACGGTCTGTGGGTTGCGGCTACAATTTGAAATTTGTAAGATATAAAACCCCGTCAAGATGAAAAAGGCAAAAATATTACTATAACGTACACACTGCAATTAGAAAGTGTAGTAAGTAAGTAATCATAACTAAATTACAAAAATTCAAGTAAAGCATAGTACCAGACAGGCCACATAGAAATAAAAACGTACTGTAGCCCGGAACATTAAAAGGAATAGGATCAGAACTTCAGATCCTAGATGTGTTAAGAATTTCCACACTATGCAATTCAGGCAAAATTTGCCCATTTTCAATTGTCTCCTTTCTTTCATCTTACCACGAAATGTTATACAGGGTGTCCAGTAATTAGGAGATCAAACTTCACGAGGTGATTTGCCAGGTCCTAATAAACAAAAATTGTCATATATCACATAGGCCTATCTCGCTTAGTTTTCCGTATGTCTGTCTGTCCGTGTTTCTTACTAAATAATTTTTACCTCCGAGGTCAACTAAGTTATAAACTGAAAACTTTGCACACTTGTTAGTATAATTAAAACCAATATTTAAAACATAAATTTGACTAAGTTTTACTTCTGGTTTAAAAATGGCGGTCATATTAAATTTTCTAAGCTTAATAACTCAAACCCCTTAAACTTTATTGTAAATATACAAAGCTAACAAAACGTGGAATATGTTTTATGAACATTTTAACACCAAGTTTGATGTTCTAAGATTATTATTAACGGAGAAATTGAAGTTTTTCTGAGCGCCCTCCTGTATTTACATAATTTATGTTTCTTAAATATTAACAAAGAAGTGCGCCAAATTTGTTGTGCTGCAACAAACAGTAACGGAGATATTAAAGTTTTCCTGAACACACCTTTATTTACATTTGAGAAACTTATGTAAACAACGGTTTGTGCTCAGGAAAACTTTAATTGCTCCGTTGTTATTTATCGCAGCACAACAAACTTGGTGTTAAAATGTTCACAAACACATTTGCGTTAATAAGGTAGAAAATTTAGTATGGCCGCCATTTTTAAACCGGAAGTAAAAGTTAGTCAAATTTATTTGTTTGAATAGGTTTTAATTATACTAACAAGTACACAGTTTTCAGTTTATAACCTAATTGACCTCGGAGATAAAAATTATTTAGTAAAAAACACGGAAAGGCAGACAGATGGAAATCAAGCAAGATATGACTATGGTTTATAGGACATTTTTGTTTATTATGACCCGAAAAATCACCTGGTGAAGTTTGATCCCCTAATTACTGGACACTCTGTATATACATATTTACAGTTTCCGGTTCATCACTCGCGTGTCACCGTTCGCGAACCATCCGCCACGTATCATATCATTCCGTGGAATGAACCATTCCGTACATATCGTTGTCTACCCCCGTGGTTTCGGATTTTCGCGAACGGTGACATGCGAGTGATGAACCGGAAACTGTAAATATGTATATACATGGATGTCCCCCCCCCACGTTGACTTTTGAAAGAGGAAACATTTTGAAAAACTCTTTGGGGAATGTTTTATAGGGTCCTGAAGTTTCTTTTGACATACTTTTCGTTTTTTTAACCGTGGGGAATTTTTTAAACAGATAAATGGACGCTGTCGCTATATTTTTCAAAATGTTGAAAAAATTAAAGATCTTGGGTACTCAAAGTTTTAAAATAATATGTAACAAGATCATTTTCTCAAATTTTGAAAATTAACAAATAAAAAAAGGCAGTTTTTAAAAGTTTGCAAAATTTATCTTGTAACATATAATTTTAAAGCTTTGAGTATCTAAAAACTAAATCTGTAATTTTTTTTCAAAACTTTGAAAAATATAATGACAGCGTCCATTTATTTGTTTAAAAAATGAAAAACGTTTTGAGTTGTATTTTGTACAGGAACGTCGTAAAATCTTGTTAATGGTATCAACTAGTTTGTGTTTTATAGCCTTTCAAATAAGGTGTCACAAGGGGGTGTTCGTATTTAAAAGAATTAGGGGAGGTTTTTTGGGTAACGAAAAGTACGTGAAAAAAACTTCAAGACCCTATAAATACATTCCCCAAAGATTTTTCAAAACTTTTCCTCTTTCAAAAGTTAAGGTTGGGGGGGGGGGACATATATAGATCACCCTGTATAACATTTAGTGGTAAGAAGAAAGGAGATACTTGATTATGGGCAACCTTTGCCCGAAATGCATAGTGTCAAATTTCTCAACACATCTATAGGATCTACAGGCAACAAGGTATTTATAGTAAATACCTTAAAGAGATCCTAAACCGGGATAAATAAATTTCCTATATAAGCATATATTGTATAATTATTGTATTGGCTAAGAGAACTATTTATTGCATAAATCACCAATATTAAGCTACAACAATGTTGGTATTATTTGTTAATGTAATGTGTGACGATAACTAATGGAAAGAACTAAAGGCAAGTAATCAGTAATCACATCTAATCCCGAGAGTGAAGAGGGATCTGGATAGAGCGAGCAGCGTTTATATTGGATAGGGAATTTAACATGGGAAAATTTGCAAACAATATTTTAGGAATGTTACGAGGTCTGGCAATAAAATAACGAGACTGGTTACTTTGAACGCGACCTAGTGTCATCTGGAAGGAAACGAACCAACCAGCAGTGTTTACTATTCCAGAACAAAATTTCTTGTTGCATTTTGGAAATTTATTGATGTACTAACGTTGCTTTTTATTTTCAGAAAAAGGGGTGGAAGGGAGTTTTAATTTAAAATAAACATGCTTTTGTATCTATTTTTTTAATGTAACCTGTATCTATCAATATACAGAAAATTATAATTATAAATCTTCAGGTATTTATGCCTTGAGGAAATTGTCCGAATACTGCCCAACTCAGGTACTGATGACGGCATATTACGAACTCATCTTTTCGCACCTTTCTTACGGATTGGTGCTATGGGGAAGTTGTTCAAACGCAAACATTCCAAGAGTTTTCATTTTGCAAAAAAGAGCCGTCCGAACAAGTTGCAAAGTTACAAAGAGGAGAGTCGTGTAGACCAGCATTCAAAAATCTGAAACTATTGACACTACCCTGTCTCTACATCCTACGAACCTGTCTTTTCTTCAAAGAAAAATGCGACCAGCTAAGAGGGAGTGATATTCACTCGTATGAAACGAGAGGTAGGGAGAACTATTGGACTGCCCAACACAGAACGGTAGTTCATGAACGTTTGCCATCCCAGGCTGGAGCTCAACTTGTCAACAGACTACCAAATTCGATTAAAAGTGCCCTAGTGTCCGTGCAAGGCATTTAAAACTCGCCTCAAAAACATCTTGGTCGCAGAATCATTCTACAGCAAAATCGCGTTTATGACACACACTAGGGAGACCATACATTAATTGATTTACTGACATGGTGCAGAGTGGGATAATTCGAATGAATAGAGAGAGTATATCTGCAAGTCGTGGAATCAACGAAACATCTTGGTTTGATTGTCGACAGCAGACTCGCGTGGGAAAGCCATCTGGACGAACTCTGCAAGAAGCTCAGCAGTGCCATTTTTGCTCTCCGTCGTGTCAAGTCCATCAGCACTGTTGAGGCCGTAAAAACCACCTACCACTCGCTTTTTGAGAGTCATCTCCGATATGGTATCCATCTTTGGAAGTGCCTCCTTCGGAACTTCAACCGTGTGCTGGTACTGCAAAGAACGCCTTAAGAACTATGGCTGGACTGGAGTGGAGGGTAAGCTGCAGAGAACCTTTCAAGCAGTGGAAAGTATTAACTGTTGTCAATATTTACCTTCTGGAAGTTATCACTTACACCTGTCAGAGAGGCTCTCCTCGAAACGAAGATAACCATCCGTATAACACCCGCCGTGCTCAAGACTCCAACCTCCCAACGCACCACAGCAAGCGTTTTGAGCAAAGCCGTCATACATTGGAGCCAAACTCTTCAACTGTCTACCTAGTGAACTCAAGATATTGACATTTAAGATCCTGAAGTCGAAGTTGAACGAGTGGCTCTTAGAACATCCCTTCTACAGTGTAAACGAGTTCATCACATGGAATTCCTGATAAAGTTCTTTGTTAAGCAAGAAATACTGTAGGCTACATTTGTTGTAAATCTTGACACAATTGCATTCTTAAAGATTGGCAATAAAGATAATCTCTCTATAAACTGTAAGTCTGAAAGGTTCTCGATGTGTATGAATGGGGAATTTTAGCTTTGTAGATAACTTGTGACGATTGCTATACATTTTATAATGTTCTTGCAATAAAATATTTATTAATAAAAACTATTTATTCGTTTCGAAATTGCCTGCGCAATCATTGAGGTTGCTTTATTACAGCGTAATGAGTAGTCCGATTATAATGAAATTCGAAACGTGTTTCCATTTCATGATATGTTGTAAAACTTGCAGTAAAAGTCTGATAATGTGGTAGCGAACTGCCTCGTCACCCCCGTGATACTCGATAGGGTGGTCATAGCTCAGTGGGTGCTTCGCACCAAATCAGCCCGGTTCGATTCCCAGGCGCAGATAACTTTTCACGATGGCCATTCCCCGTGATTCGGAAGTCACGTTAATCCGTTGGTCCATGCCATGGTGGGCTATTAATTAATGACCCAATCTGGGGAACAGTCGGCCCTAGTTTGTAACAAGACTACACCTCATCATCCATCAAACACTATTACACTCACCCTTCATCCCATATTCACCTTAAAATACCCTCTATGAGTGGTCGGTGTCTGAGATCAAGTATCAAAGTAAAGATACGAACATCTTTGGTCGGAGGCCGAAGCGTGGTTGTTAGTGGAGCGAACAATTAGCAGATTAGACTAATAAATTACGAAAGAAATCGCTTGACTCATGCCAGCGGCACATTAGCGCTTAACTGCGTGTCGGTCTGGTTGTTATTCGCTCATTTATTCCCTATACACTGCAAACCATGTTAGTTACTCAGATGCCATTTTTTTCCGGAAGCATATATACCTAGATTTATTAGTTAGTGCTGCTGCATATATCTATATAAATCAAATAAGACTTTTGTCTGTACATTGCAATGAATCCATCGGTTTTTGGTTACTTGGTGTTAACATATTTTGCAAAAACCGTAACTGGCGCCAAAAAATTCCTGTCTGTCTGTCTGTAACGTTTTCAAGGCATATTGGACCGCTTATAACTAAAAATAGGCTAAAGCTATAGCGGTGAAACTTCGTTTCAGGGTTTAGCCCATTACGCAGTGTGTCTTTATCTATAATTTGTATTAATACAACATCCACAAAATAAATTGCAAGGAACCAAAGTGCGCCCTGAACTCGTTTTTTAGGCGTTTTGGACCGCTTATAAGTCAAAACTGGCTGAAACTATGACGGTGAAACTTAGTTTATGGGTTTAACCTATTACACAGTGTGTCTTTAGCTATATTATATACCTATAAAAGTAAAACACCCAAAAAATATGTGGCAAGGGACCAAAAGGGGCACTGAAGTCGTTTTCATGGCATATTGGACCGCTTATAAGTCAAAATCGGCTGAAACTATGGCATTGAAACTTTGTTTGAGGGATAAGCTAATCACGCAGTGTGTCTTTAGCTACGTTTGAAGTCCATATAACATCCTCAAAATAAATTGCAAAAAATCAAAGGGGCTCTAAAAACGGCCGGAGTGGCGGAAGTAACTATGACTCTCACAAGGTAGCCAACACTTACAAGGAAAAGATGGTGAACTAACAGGCATTTGAATGGGTTTTCTAAGGAGATATAGGAAACTATCTTTTTGGTTTACTTTAAATTTGCAATTTTCTTAAAATATGCACACAGCTATGTTAACAAATTGCCCTGAGGCGAAGCGTGGTACTGTACTATCAGCTAGTAAACCATAAAACCTTTACTTTCGTCAACAAATACATTTTGTATGTTAGAGTTGAAAGATCGGGTTTTTTGTAAGTACATAGTACTCGAAATTCCGTAATTTAAATTATTAATTTATAGCCAAACTCAATGTTTTTGTTGTTATTTGCCACATAGCACTATTGACTCTATTTTTTTTTTTGCGAGAGGAGGGAAAATCTGCTTTACAGATACCTTGAAGGGTCCGCACTTCAAGGGTTATGTGTTACCACAGTATGCTTGGGGTGTTCATAAGCTCAATGAATTATTGGATGGAAAACTCTTCATCCTAGGCGACCCACTAACAACCCATCCTCCATGTCTTCACCCTTGTGTCTAGCCATGGTATCACCTTTAGTATTTCTTCGTGGCTAGTAGGGCTCATTTAGCTTTTAAGCTCTTCAGCCTTCGTGTCCATGATCTTGCAGATCAGACCATCAACCTTTTTCCAACTATTGACTCTATGCTTCCAGAGAAAACGTTCCACATTTTATTTCATTATTATAGGTACTTAAAACATTGTTTGCAAATTTTACCATGTTAAATTCCCTATTCCGTTTAGAAGCCGCTCGGGTTCTGTCCTGCTACTTCATCCTTTGGTTTTCTTTTATAATTCTTGGTAACCTATATTTCAATGACGTTTAGTTTTCCACAAACAATGCAAATCCTAGACAAAATTAATTGGTAAATTGTTTATAAACAAGGATTATCAGTGCCATCCAATTAGTTATTATACAACTATATTGCACATTTTTTGTTGCTGTTTGGTTAAATAACAGCTATTTGATTTTCCAAATTTTAATGAAAGACGGATGATTAAAATTATGGGAAACAAACTAAGCGATGCGTAATTTTTTCAAGGAGTGTAGGGGTCTATGTATCTGGGTGAATCCGGATTTTACCGGTTGTTGCGAGAAGTACTAGGGTATGAAGGCAAACCTTGTCTCCAGAATTCCCTTAGTCAACAACTTGATAAGCAACAACACTGTGTGTGTAAAAATGGACTCGTCCATTGCAACAACATTGTGTGCGTAAAGAAATGGTATCGTCCATCACATTCTACACGTACATCAGTGCGAAAAAGGTGTTTCTTATAGTTGGTGGTGTAGATTTTTGTGTTAATAGTGCAAAGTTATTTTAGCCCTTGTGAACTTAAATTTATATTTCCGCGTGTCCCGTAAGTTTATTTGACCATGGCGCAACCAATGGCCTTCGTGCAAGGCCACAGATGGGCTTTGAACTTTCAAGATAATAGCATTACGAGCTTCAGTAGGTTCTTTTGGGTCGCAACATCATTGACATCTTATTTCTTTGGCGTAGCTAGTTCCGCTCTCACCCTTAATACGCTATTTGGCAACCCCATCTTCTGCTTTGGTGACAAAAGCAGCGAAGACGAAATAAAATTTCTAAACTCATATTGCTGGATATATTCCACCTTCAGCGTAACCAACCCTAATGGAAACGAAATGTATCCTGGCGTGGGCCCTGACACTGAGGAGCATCGGCACCATAATTACTATCAGTGGGTGGTCTTTGTGCTGTTCATCCAAAGCTTGTTACAATACGCTCCCCAATTCGTGTGGACTCTTTTGGAAGAAGATTACATGAAAAAGCTGCTGGACGTACTTGAAGGGAATAACTGGAATATGCTCTTCTCTCCCGCAGAACGCAAGAATCTCGCTGTTCGTCTGGCTGAAGTACTCTTCGGACGCTGGCAGAGATATCCTTCTAGGAGATGGACTTTAACGGCAAGTGATATTTTTGTTCTAGTAGTTTTGGAGGCTAGTTTATCCAAACCTTTTCAGAATGTTTTAAAGCAAATTTGATGTAGAAGTTGATGTAGAAGGTATTATACAATACAAGAAATAGGAATGGGTGCCCTCGAACATGTTCGGCCAATAGCATCATAACGGAAGTGCGACTTCGGGAGTACTCGGCCGATACCTCTCTGTCGTTGTTTGAGGTATCTGAGAAGAACAGTGGAAACTAGAGCTTTCTATCTCAACCCAGTTAGAAAACTAATGGCAGCTCATTGAAATTAGGTTAAACTTAATGGAGGCTGCCATTTTGCATTGGATTCTAGTTTCCACTATTCTTCTTTTTAACTAAGACCTTTTAAAATGAGGTGGCACTTAATGAGTCTTACCATTTAAAACTTTGAGCTGCCCACCAAAATCACCATTTTTGAGAAATGGGCAAAGTTGAATAATAGTGATTAAAAAGGTCACTTTTACTTCCTATCAAGGTATCCTAAATTTCATTTTTCTATCTGTATCCATTTAAAATTTAATAGAGAGTATCCATACTTTTAACTCGCCCTGTGTATACCCCTCCTTATACCTTATACCATATATCCATCGATGACCAGCATAGCTAGATAGACTTCGTCAAAAAGAAAAAACATCAATAATAGACACTAATATTGATTTTGACCCACTCAGAGTCATCATTAGTGAAAAATTCTTTGAATGAATAGAGTGGTCTCGCCATAAGCTGTTCTTTTATTCTCGTTGAGAATGTCTTCATTGGAAGACTTTTAACGTCTTCATCCAGGTTGTTAAACAGTCTGATAGCTAGAACTGGATAGCAGTCTTCTTGCTTAGACAGCCTACAGAAAGGAGTGTCCAGGTATGTTCTCCTACGAGTGTTGTAATGGTGAACTTGATCTCTGCAGGAAAAATCTGTCATATTGCGTTTAATGTGGATTAAGCAGTAAAAATATATTGGCTGTGTCATTATGTTAAGCTGTTTAAAGGGGTCGGCAATGTGCTAAATCTTCGCTGAAGGTAATGATTCTAATGGCTTTTTTTGTAGTATTAGGATATTTTTACTCTCTGAAGTATGTCCCCATAGTATCATTCCATACGTCATCACACTGTGAAATAAGCCAAAGTATGCTGTATTTAAATAATCTATAGTTACTAAATTTCTTAATTTTCTAGGAAGATTGTTCTTGAGAGTCTGATGCTAACTTCAGAGACATGCCTATTCCATATTAGCCTGTTATCCAGCCAAAAGCCCAACAACTTTACTGGTGCTTGTTCTGAGGGTAAAATTTTCAGACTGCAGATCAACTGTTGTGTCTTGTCCACATTGATTTTCAGTTTATTATCAACAAACCATACGTTCGCTTCCTCAAGGATGTTGATTGCTCTAGTGTTCAGCTGGTTTAGGTCTTGGCCACTAGTAATGAGGGTAGTGTCATCAGCAAAAATTAGGGTTCTGCCATCCATCCCCAGGTCATTGATAAAAATGAGGAAAAGCACAGGGCCCAAAATTGATCCCTGCGGCACGCCCAGATGAATGTCCAAATCGCCAGACAGTGCTCCCTTTATTGACACAATTTGTTTCCTACCCATCAAATAATGTTTGAAAGTTCTTAGGGCCAATCCACGTATTCCGTATCTTTCCATTTTCCTCAGCAAGACGTCATGCGGGATGCAATCAAACGCCTTGCTGAGATCACAGAGCGTTAGATTTGCCATTTCCCGAGCATCAAAGCAGCGTGTTACTTTGTCCACCAGTTCAAGGACAGCTGTGGTGGTTGATCTCCCTTTTCGGAAACCATGCTGGTCATTTGTGAATAAGCCAGAGTCTTCAAAAAATGCCACAAGTTGATTCTTAATGATGGATTCCATTATTTTTGCCAGCATAGGTATCAAGGATATTGGTCTATAGTTTGTCAAACTATCCGTATCACCCTTCTTAAAAACCGGTACGGTTCGGCTAAGCTTCAACGAGTCAGGGAAGGAGCCATCATGCAAACATGCGTTTATAACCTTAGCAAGAGGCTTTGACATACATTGTACGGTTTTTTTATGACCTGAATGTTCATGCCATAAATATCTTGGCTGTTTGAGTTTGAGAAGCCATTCACAATATTTATTATTTGGTCAGACGATACTGGGGTCCATTTGGTTAGTGAACTAAGACCGTTTAGAGGCACATTGTTTGCAGGATCGTTGCCTGAGTATCCTCCGATGTTATTCGACACTTCCTTCACTGTCTCAATAAAGAACCTATTGAAAGTATCCGGGCTACTGTTGTTTTTTAGCTGAGACACACTTTTCCTTTTTAAATTTATAATATCCCAAGCGGCCTTATTTGGATTGTGTGACTGTAGGATAAAATTTACGTTTGATTTTTTTTTTTAATTACTAACCTCTTTCCTATAAATGTTTTTAAGGTTCAGATAGATCCTATACATGTTTTATTTTCTCTCCTGCCTCACATCAGTTTAGTAGAGATTATAGAAAAATTTAACTCTATTTTTAGGTTTACTAGCTCTACTGTATACCAGTTTGTTTTGTTTTTATTTGCAAGTTTTTTATTTAAGTTACCTTTAGGAGGTTTGACAGTCACGTAGGAGCCCAACCAGTCAGATTCTGTCCAGTGTGATCAGGCTTGTGAACGTGTGTACTGTTTGAACACACAGGGTCGCATCCCTTGTTCGTGAATAGTAGTAAGTCTAGTAATCATTGAACTGCATTGTGCCGATGTCGCTTCACTCAGTGGAAGCAGGAGGACAGACGAGTGGAAGGGACTTCGCGCCTGAAAGTTAATAATGAATAGTGAAATAAGGAACTTTGTTTAGCTCAATAGTTTGTAACCACTATCCATTGAGTAGTCAATTCACTGTGTTGAACATTAGTAAACTATATTTAGATTGCAAAAATAGTGCATCAGCACAGAGTGACGCCTTATTATATAGGGTGGTTTTAAATGTCCCCCACCATAACTTTTGAAAATGAAAAACTAAATACCCTTTAGGATTGTTTTTATAGAATTCCGAAGTTTGTTTTGACGTACTTCACGTCAACCTCCCCCCACCCAAAACCGGGGGGGGGGGGGGAGAGAGCCTTCAAAACTTTTAAATACAAACCCCTTCTTGTGGCACCTCAAAAGAAAGGGAATTTTAATACTAATTCAACGATGCATTGAAACATTTTTTTATATTGACTCGTTTTGTTGTAATACTTATTTAAAGATTACAAGAAATCAGGTTTAAAATGCTACATTTTATAAACAAAGATTTTTGTATGGCATATTTTTCTTCAAAATACCCTAGGGGATTATTGTATAGAGATGTGATATTTCTCTCAATAGATTTTCAAGATTGTATGTGAAATGTGGTATTTTAAAGCTGATTTCTTGCAATATTTCAATAGGTATTAAAAAAACGAATCAAGATAAAAACTCTTCTGTGCGTCGTTTCTTTTGTATTAAAACTTCCTTTCTTTTAAAATGCCACAAAAAGTAGGTTTGTATTTAAAAATTTTGGGGAGCCATCCCCCCTGTTTTTTGGGTGGGGTGAGTGACGCAAAGTACGTCAATACAAACTTCTGAATCCTATAAAAACATTCCCCAAAGGGTTTAACAACATTTTCCTTTTTCAAAAGTTATGGTTTACATTTAAAACTCGCCCCGTATGAAACCCGTGAAAAACACTACAATACTGTATATTGTACATTACATTCTCGTTACAATGCATGTGTAATAGTTGCCTGCGGTTCAGCAAGGTTGTTCCATATAACATATTTCTACACTGTTGGGCGGTGTAGTGACCTTGCTATTATACTTCATTCATCAATCTTAATTACTAACTAGGACACAAACATCTGGCGCCACAACTCATGTCAATATTGACACTTGTTTCTCAACCGTTCTTTTAATTGAGGTCCTTTCAATCTGCTCGTTTAATTAGCACTTGAAAAGTGGTTTAAGTGGACTTGGTTCAAAAATTCTCCACTTGTAGGCCTATATGATGTAAAATCTACTGTAATTTAAACTATTTGGATTTCGAAGTGATAAATAGACAAAAGACGTTTGTTTGTTCGAGATAATAGTGAAGGCAATTGAAGGTAGAGAAACTACACTAAATGTATTTTTTAATTTACTGAAGTTTTTTGACTGTGTCGATCAAATCACTCAGGTTCACCGTTCACAAACTTCTGGATACCTGGAATCATACTTAAGTGGACCAAGTCATATCTTGTTCAAAGTGCGACACATGGCATTAATTCTCATGAGGCAGGGACAGGGGCAACCACCGAACTGGGCACCGCAGAGTGGTTCATGAACGTTTTTGTCTTTATTGGCAGGAGTTCATTTTGGTCAACATAAACTTTATTTTGAAGAAGTAACTGTCCAATGCTTAAGGAATTTAAAAACTGTCTAAAAATATTTGTATTACACAAGCTTTTAAGTTTTACATTACTCTATACGTACTAGTTTATGACCGGAAGAACACAGAGTAACATACTGACCATCGGGCTGTTGAGGAATTATTCAAATGGATTCCAAGCGTAAATGGAAAATGTATGTTTGAAAGGAATTTCGATGTGAGAACGATTGGAAAATTGTAGCTAATTAACCAGGTGACGACTGCGATACGTATACAGGGTGAGTTTTATATGCCCCCTCCACCTTTTGAAAGAGGGAAAAACTTGAAAACCCCTTTGGGGAATGTTTTTATAGAGTCCTGAAGTTTCTTTTGACGTACTTTTCGTTACCCAACCCCCACCCAAAAGCCAAGGGGGGATGGCCCCCCAAAATCTTTTAAACACGACCCCCTTTATGAGATATTATTTGAAAGGGTATCTCATTGGTGCCATTAAACAAATTTTACGATGTTCCTGTACAAAATAGCGGCTCAAAATGTTTGTCATTTTTTAAGCAAATAATTGGACGCTGTCGCTATATTTTTCAAACATTTTAAAAATTACAGATTTAGTTTTGGGTACTCAAAGCTTTAAATGATATGTTACAAGATAAATTTTGCAAACGTTCGAAAACTGCCCCCTTTTCTCGGCCTTTTTTTTCAAACTTCATAAAATTTCAAAAGTTTGACAAATTTATCTTGTAACATGTCATTTTAAAGCTTTGAGTACCCAAAACTAAATCTGTATTTTCTTCAAGATTTTGAAAAAAGAGCGCCAGCGTCCATTTATTTATTTAAAATATGAACAACGTTTTGAGCACGTCGTAAAATTTGTTTAATGGTATCAGTGAGTTTGTGTTTTTATACCCTTTAAAATAAGGTTCCACAAAGTGGGGGAGGTTCGTATTTAAAAGATTTTGGGGGGCCTTCCCCCCATCGATTTTTGGAGAGGGGTGGGTAACGAAAAGTACGTCAAAAGAAACTTCAGGACCCTATAAAAACATTTCCAAAGGGGTTTTCAAAACTTTCTCTCTTCCAAAAGTTAAGGTGGGGCATACAAAACTCACCCTGTATATGCCATGATTATGCAATAAACTAGCTATTAATTTTTAAAAGTTCAAATAACCTTTGTAGAAAACTGCTGTTTGTTTTTCACTGTTTCCATAGGCGGACAAATCTTTACTTCTATTAAAAAAAAAAATACTTTCATAGTATTTAGGAGGTATTTGTCAAAACTCCTTGTTACTTGTGAGATATCTGCTTTTGTAAGGCACTTTCTGTTCTTTCCATCTCTGATTTTATGGTGTTCCATTACATTCCTGGTAGACGGAATGAAGGAATGGCTAGCACCAGGCCTCGGTCAGGAATGTCTGGACAGTGTTCTGTGTTGTGGAGAACTGGGAACAGAGTTTATAGAGTGGATGTTAGACCGACAAAGTGTTTATGGAAGTGCCACCAGAGAGAGCCTTTTAACACACTCTAGTGGAAGGGATTTACATCAATGACACAGGCCCATGGCTATTCACTAATCACTACGTCTGCCGACATCATGGCATCACCGCATCAGCCACGGTGGTTGATGGCGGGAGCTTTCTGGGAATTCGTGAGGGAGGGGGGAGGGTTAGAGACGGACGGTATATGAGGAGGCAGGAAAAGGGCATTTATGAGTTAATAGTCGAGTAGCATATAACAAATTAGTAGAGCTTAGCGAAGTACGAGCACAACGCTGAAAAGATTCTTTCAACACAAACTGTGCAGAATTTAAAAGTTTTGCAGCCAAATATGGGTTCAAAATATTATGGCACAGGCTCTTCTACATGTCATTAAATAACAAATCCATAAGATTAAGATAAATCAGTGTGCCACAAGCCAATAACCAAACAAATGATGATAACGTAGTGCAGTTTCTTTAACCTAAAAGCCAACTTTATAGGTACTGTATTTACTTCTTCAACACTTAACTTTTGATTACATTGACTTTTGGAAAATCAGTTGTCAGCGTTTATTTGAAATGTCACCCCACTACGATATACTAGACAGGCATACTCGACAAGGTCACATTGGGAACTATCCAGGACGAACTTATAACAACTAACTAGACGACTGTATTTGAGTCGAGCACAAAGAAAGAACTACAGTTGATTCCATTCTCTGTGGTCAGGAACATGTTAGCTCTGGGCATTTCCAATCTCGTCTTTGGTTCACAACATAACAAGAGCCTGAATCTGCCTGTGAAATGATATCCTCACATCACCGTGGCAGATTGCAGAGCAGAAGATATCAATTGTGCTGGCACAACACAAGTGGGTCGATCTCTGGGCAGTGGGCACCGTCAGGTTATGGTTATCTGTGGATTGATTCGAGCAGGTGGGATTCACTGATTTGCTGTGCTCTGTGGTGACCGGTTTATTGATTGTGTTTGCTGCACTGTGTGCTGAGTGATCAATTGACACAGATGCCACATACCAAGGATTGGCGTTGGTCATGTCATGTCCTAATATATCTGGTTGAACTACCCTATAGGGTCAGGATCATAAGGAACCTTTACGTAACACGCACGATTGCATGTTTTTAGCTGTACTCCCTACTCCAACAATCAACTTGATCAGTCCTACCATATAAGCAAGCAGGTTACAAACCAATAATTCGCATATCTGTACCAGATCTGGATTGTTTTATTGACTTTTGTAATACAATGTAAAATTGTCTTCTACAATAAAGAATTTTGAAAATATAGCCAGGAGCCCAGGATTTTGGAATGGAGGGTGTTCCAGAATCATGGGGTCCTTTTTAAGCGTGAACTACCAGGGAGCCTGGGGGTATGGAGCACTCCCCTAGCCCAAAGTGGGCAGTTTAACGATTCCAAGGAGGTTCTGGAAAAGTGGATTGAATCGGAGGAAGTAGTGTTATTGAACCTCCCCTCTATATTGTCAACCGAGACTAATTATTGTATATTTTGCTTGAGCAAACCAATCAAGCGTGTTTGTTTTTAAGTAGCAACTGTCTCGGTTCTTGCTCGCCTCATATATATATATATATCATGAAAAATATTCGAAAACTGCGCCTTTAAATAGATGTCACAGTTAAGTCGTAGTGAGGGAGTGCAGCCCGTATTTCACTGGTCAGCTGATGATCATTTGTTGGTTCCATTCTTGATTCGATTGATAACTTCCTTCAGCTTGATTGGCGCGTGACCTAGTATTGCTACTTATAACTTGTGGCGGCCGTTGACCAAACCAAACTCATACTGTTAGTTTTGTTCTTCTCATTGATATAATTATGTAGTAGCCTACGTAGGTGTGTATTCTTGCTTTACTGCGGGAAAGATACGACCCTTAGGAGGTGAAAATGCCCCGGGTCCTGAACCCAGACAAATGCATCAATGATTTTATAATATATTTAAACAAGTTTTATTTATGTCTGGTCAGTGGTTCTGAAGTTATGAACGAACAAAAATGGACCTAAAAAACGTAACAGATAGACAAGCAGACATTTCTCCTACGCCAGTCTTGGTGTTCTATTGTTATAATATGACAGATATAATTATGAAAGACAGCAATCTGCAACAGCTCAATTCCCAGCAATGTACAGACAGAAGCCTTATTTTATTTAAATTAATAGTATTATTCAGTCAAAGAAGTCTAAAAAATTGCAAAGTTGTCTTGTTTTTATTTCGCGAGTGGAGTTGAAAAGTTTTGAACTGGCGGGACGGAGAGAAAGGGCGGGAGAGAAGCGGACAACGGGACTTGGAGCCTTGTTTGAGAGTAGCGAGTTGGTAGGGGGCAGAGTGGCGGGAGGTGGGGGAGCCGAGACCGCAGGCCAGGTGGAGGGGATAGTATCAATCGTAGTACGCGAGAGTGAGTGTGTGAGTGTTGTCAGTGCTTCCAACTTACGTGCATTTCGCTGTTTTTGTCACATCTCTCGTGTTCACTCGTAAATATTTTAAACTGTGCTTACTTATAGTGTGCGACATGAAAACTAGTGCAGAGAGGTTCTGATTTCATGGCAGATTTACAGCTGTAGTCGGCAAGAAGAGCGGCCATTTTGACTGAAGGGTTGTTTACATCGGGTGCTGTTTGACAACATAACATAACCATGTTGAAACTACTTGGAGGGTTGAAGGACTATTTAAAGTGGCAGGATATTACGACAGATAACGCTATTTTCCGTCTACACAACACATTTACCACTGTGCTACTATTGGCGTGTTCTCTAGTCATCACTGCTACACAGTATGTTGGAAATCCTATCCAGTGCATCGTCAACGGACTGCCTACCCACCCCATCAATACGTACTGTTGGATCACCTCTACATTTACCATGCCGGACGCCTTCAGGCGACAGGTTGGTGTAGAAGTTGCACATCCAGGAGTCACTAATGATTTTGGAGACGAAGATGCGAAAAAGTACTATACCTACTATCAGTGGGTATGTTTTGTACTGTTCTTTCAAGCTATTATGTGCTACACCCCTAAATTTCTCTGGGATGCCTGGGAAGGAAACCTACTTCGTACCATCATCATGGGCTTGAACATGGGAATGTGTCATGAAGAGGAGAAGTGCAAGAAGAAGAAGGCTTTGATTGACTATCTTCTGAGGCATGTAAAGGTAGGCATCATTTTCAATTGTTGCTTGAATATAATATGATACATTTCAAACAAACCGCTTAACACATTCACTGTGATAATCATGTTAAAACATCACATATGATTCTGTGTAAAAGTTTTGAGTACCAGTACGCCTGACGCAGTGGATGTGTTAAAGTGCACCCGGTAAAGGAGATTTCAGTGGAATTTTGCCAATAATAGTATGCCGATAATCCAAACGTGAAGTTGGGAAAACTATATAGAGCCTTAGCTACTGTGCCACTGGAGTGAATAGTCCTAGTTACAGTTGTTTAGATTTACAAGACTACTGTAACCTGTACATGTTAGGCTGATCAATAATCTACGTCAGTGGCAGAGTTACGCCTTCAGGTGCAGAGAGTCACGGGTTCGATTCCTTGCACAAGTACTGACGCTCAGACGTGTGTCCCTAAAAGCGTTATCTGTATTCCCACAAATTAAGTAGGATGTAACTTCAACTAAAACTCTTCTCGGGCAAGTATAAGTAGGCCTAGTGCTCCTTTGTTTAAAGTTTGTTGATAACAATGAGAGAATTTCCGAGCTTGTGAAAAATATTTGTCAGTTTTATTGCTGTTGCTGCTTATAACGCCTCTTTTTCTTCTGCGTGAAGTATTATAGCAGACATCCAGAGTTGTCTTCTTCAGGAAACTAACGATAGAAAGTGTCCAAAACCACATTTCAAACTCTAAAGTACTGTCTTTAGAAAAACTTCTATATTTGAATCAATCAGAAAAGTATTATTCGGCAACAATACTGAAGGTGAATTTGATAAACTACATACTGACATGATTGGTTAAAATAACTTAAAGTAATTTTTTAATCTCAGCACTTCACCAAGCACTCGGACTTAGCCTTACCTAAGTCGGATTTGGAAAGATAACTAAGGTTAGGTTAAGTGAGTGAATAGGCGTAGTGTGGGCGAACAGGTTGAAAATTTAGTGAAAGCAATAATTGAACCCATATAACCAAGTTGTTAAATTAATTTGGGAAAAAAATTGCTTATCGAGAAGTGAATATACACTAATTGCCCTGTTGATTTGCTTATAAAGGTGGTGCACTTAATAATTGCAATTTGCTAAGCACAAACATCAAATTCACATGCTGTATAACTACAGGCTCACAGCCTCGCTTTGGCCTTCGGCCTCAGATTTACGTGCTGCAAGGCCATGGGATTTACAAGGCCGTTTGCTACGCTCACAGCCTTGCTTGAACTGTTATTTTAATAACTATTTAAATGTATACAAACATTACTGCTTACATTGTATGGATACTTCTTTCGTAAATTAAATCTTGACAGGAAATAACAAACCTTTATTTGTTACAAACTATTATAAACAGTGGTTTCAAATTTAATTAATAAAATTGTTTTAAAAACAAAGTTTTTCCCTGTTACTTAAATTATTTAAAACAATATAAAATTAACGTTCCAAAAATTAAACTGACTGGTTTCTTATAAGAACTCAAGGTTAAAGATAGTTACATGACTACATGACTGACTTCAACATTTTAGCCATTTCAGGTGGGTAGGATAGTGTAATGATAGCACACTCGCCCGGCAAGTGAGGGATTTGGTCCCGGTTCAGTCCACAAATTTTTCTTCAAATTTTCTTTAGTAATTTTCGTATAAGTTACACTTGTGAGCTCTTCAGGTGGCATTTTGTCCAATTGTAATAAAATTTGGTATAAATGTTCCTTTTGCAAATATATTGGTCTCGCTTGTTAGCCAGCAAATCCGAAAACTGGAAGTCACCTTTTGGGAGGGAGTTTTTACTGAAAAGGGGTTCAAATTATCTACAAATAGTAAATTATGTCATCCGACTTTGATGGAATTCAACCAAATTGCTTGTGATAATTGACGATTAGTCAGAGTAACTGAATGCAAAGAAAATTTGCTTCATTCACACCAGCGCCCAACGCAATAGCTTAGTTGCATGCCTGCCTGGTTTTTGTTACATCGGTTTGATTATTTTCAAATATGGTTTTGTAGGATGGATTAAGTTAAATACTATTAGTTATCTAAGACGATTTTGTTTAGATGATGTCATTTTAGCTGTTTTAATCAGAACAGCAAGCAAAATTATAGAATTGAAATAAACCACACATAGATAAAACCCGAATTAAACCCGCGGGCAGATTATAACAGAGTTATTCTTGAATTTAACCAAAATGTATTTATTTGAATGCAATTTAATTTTTCTCAAACCACTGGGTTTCTCTAATTGTTATGGGTGCCCACTGAATTTTTGAAACTATTTAGAAATAATGAAACAAAACTCAAGGTGCATTATTAAGTTTTTGTTTTAGTACCGAAAAAGTTTCAAGTTTTATAACTTGCAATGCAATGGGAAAAACATGACTTTTAGAGCTTGAGGCGGAGACACTATTTAGGTAAAGCTTTTGAAAATGACACTAAATCTTAACTACTCTTTGAATTTGTGATGTTGTTAGTAAAATACAAGTATAATATATAAAATAAAATATAAATAAAATAATTATTCTCAGGGTGTAAAATTGTATAATTCAGACTAACCTGCTGAACTCATAACTTCTGGTGGAAATAAAAAAAGAATTAGCCCGAATTTATAGATTGGTGTGCATATTTTGAACTAATTTGATTACGCCGTTCATTGGAGGTAAAACATGATACTTAAAACTCGCTTGTCGCGTCTACCAACTCAACTAGCATCTTGGCTGCACGAATCGCCAAAACATTTTAGCCCAGGTCTTTTTGAGTCTGGAATCTAATAAAATCATAGTGTTTCAAAGACAGAATAGCTGTAGAATTTACCATATAAATAGTTGTTAAGTTTAAAGATATTTTGGCCCACCATGAAAGATATATCCTTGTATGTAAATGCAAGAATGTTAGGTTTGGAATTTCCCGATTTCCCCTTCTGTGAAAAAACTGCAGCGGGTAAAATTAACGGCAGGAGGGCAATTTGGCTGTCAGATAGCTGGGCAAGGTATGGTAAGGGGAAGGGGGCAGATTCCTCCCCGCCCACCCTTCAAGTCAGGCTGAGACTGATTTTAATTACCCCCTAGGCCCCGCTCGGCTGTCCAGCGCTGTTTAATTTGTTTAAAATAGTAGCTTAGCATTGTGAACAGCGTCCCAGAGGCTACAATTGGAAGTGGGGAAGGGGTACGGGGCAAGGATCCTCGAGGAATCTGGTGAAAAGGCGGGAGGACAGGGTCAGTTCTTTTTTGAACAAGATTTTGCTATTGCATTTAGATTGAAATCATCAAATAAAGTTTAGAAACTACGTTGTTGTATCTATAAAAATGGCAAAACATTCGAGATGAACTAGCAAATTTGACAGTTTTGTAAGCATTGTAAAAAAGTTTGGAATAATTATGGGTATACGTTACAAGTAGAGTTCCTTCGATATTCAATCGCTACGCTACTAGACGTAGGTCCCATAATGAGGGACTATAGAAGATACTCCTGCGTTCACAGTTCTATTCAATGTTTCTAATACTTTGCTGCAGTTTTTGATGGATTGACACACAATTTTAATTAATAATCAATAAAAATGCAAAGGCAGCAAACTTCTATTTTCCATCAGCTATTTTTGAATAGCTCAGCGGATTTTGTTGATTTAGTACGTTTTCGTACTATGCGTTTGAAATTGTACAGCAATCGATTCTTACCTTAAAAAAGCCCCGGCCCCAGAAAAACCCGTTCTATTTCCTATAAGAATTCGTTAAAAATCGACGTAAGAACGATTTTTAGTGTGCTCACTGGAACGCTACCTACCGCTGGTGTCGGTCGAGATTTGGGACGTACTACGCAGTCTAGAAGCTGTGCTAGACAAAACCTGTTCTCTGAGTCGGACACAGTAAAAGTAGAAAAAGAAACTTGCCACAGAAATCACAAGCTGCTGCAGTCGTGTTCGGTATTATTGTACCCATGCGCCGACCACTACGCCAGATGTCGCTTCTATAAGCTACGTCCGAGAACTGGTGTGCCCATTTATAACAAAAGGAAAAAATTGCTTAACATTCAGTGGATCACAGATGTCATTGGATAAAACTTGGTCTTGGTTTCACCTGGCAAAATTTTGTTTGGGTGGATAAATATTTAGTCAGTGAACCCGAATTGGTATGGTAAAAAAAATGTTGGTGAAGTTTCGTGTATCAGTATCGAGGTATGGGGACTCTAATTTTTCGATAATTCATAATAACTGTAATTTTGAACTGTGCAGTAGACACTTAGTAAAATTAAAGAACGTCAAAATGTGTTTTAAGTAAAAATTAAGTTTAAAGCGTCTGTTTTCACCATTCCGTTTGATCTAAAAGGTCTGTTAAATTTTGGTTCTTTCTTTAATCTTCTACAAAATCCATCTACCTCTTCGTTGGATTAATAGCGAGGTTTTTGGCCCAGTACTAAATTCATACTTTGTTACAAGTAAATTTCTTTCTAGGGCCTTTACTTACTAAAAGCCAATAATGACAGGTTACGTACAAATGACCAAAGTTGTCGCATTTATAAGTTTTGATTATTTGTTTTTGAAATTTGATATTACGTACAAAGATCAGTAAAAAAGATTTGCTCTCCCTTTAAAGTGTGAGAGCGAAGTTGGTCTTTGCAACCCTTTCGTATCAACTTTACCATTGAGTTCAATCAAAGGTAACTATGATGTGCATGTAGTCCAGATTGATAGAGCCTCGTCATGCTCGAGTAGTCCTACACTGTACCAGTGTGACTGTGTGAGTCGTGTAGGTGTGTACAAGAATTCAATGGTATACAAGTGTTGAGTCACTGTACTCTATATTCACACCTGCTGTCCTGACCTCGACAAGATGTGAGTGTGACAGTTAGCGACTCAGGAGCTATTTGTAGTAATGCACCTTAGTCAACCATTAACAATCCCCATCGATGGGGATCAATCAATGATGCGTATGGGTAAATAATAAGAGGTTAATTCATCCATTTTCGTCTTATATACGAATTGTTCCTTCCCAGTTATTTGGCAAGTGTGTGTGATAATCTTGATAATTTTTTTGGACGTCCTACTTGTGGTGTAAAGTGTAAACCCAAATGGCAATGGACGTAGAGTGGATGTGTGCTTGTGCACTCTGCCTGGTCTGTAGCAAGCACAGTTCAGACCACATCACACTTTCTCCCATTATCTGATACAGAACAACCAGAACTCCAACTGAACCTGCTCAATACAAGTCCTGTCCAGTGTCGCAAGTATCTCTCTTGCACTGTATACTTTGTTCACTGGGTCTTTACCTCCTGGACAAGTCAGGTCATTTCACTTCTGAACAATTCTGTAGAAATAAGCTCAAAGTGAGGGATTTTTGCAAAACAAATACTAAGAAACACTTGTGCTTAGCGAATTTTCCAAACAATAATGAAACGCTAAGTAAAATATGCCAAATTATTTACCCACACTGCATCAAATCCTGCAAAAAACTCATATTTTCAAATCCAACAAACTTTACCCGGTGCAAAATTATGACCTATTTGAAATGTTTCCAAAAAGTTGTTATTCACAGTTGAGATCAAGTTGTTGGTTTGAATACCACGCTGACCACAACCAGCCACCAGGCAGTAACGATGATAATAACGTGCTGATATAGCTAATGTTCCTGAATGTACAATTTCCCATTGAAAGACGTGTTGGCCAACATTGGAAGCTGGACAGCAGGAGGAAGGCTGGGTTTGGTTTTTGCTTGCGCTCACTGGCACGGCACGACACGGCACGGCAGGTTATCCAATCTAAAGTTGATTGCTTTGCTCGTGTTAGTGACCCAGTAATCTCAACTCACTATCATTATGCTAATCAGTCTGGCGGATTGTTTGTTGAAGCCTTGTCTTGTTTTCTATCGCTGTTTTAGGTTTTCTTTATTTGGGGTTTTGTGCCAGTTTTGACGTGTTTTCCATGGATGGTTTGAATTCTTAATTAAACGTTTCCAATTATGAATGTGTTTTTCTTTTTTCGTCTTTGAAAGTCAAAGTATTGATATGATCATTAGTTGCAGCTGTTTGATGTGTGTCAAACCGAATACTGAATACCCGGCTCCTTTTTGTGTTTTACTAACGTATTAAACATAGTCTGAACTGAAAAGTTTGGGGAGTGTTGTGGGAATGGTTTTTAAAATTTATTTTCAATATTGTGATTGAGTACATTAAAGCAGTAGATGTCTCTGGGGTTGCATGGAGGATTATGATTGATTACTTCGTTCGTTAAGAACAGTTTGATAACAGTCTGTTTTGTTTGATAAATAAACCACATTCACATTAACATAATTTGTAAGTGAATATATGTCACTAGCAGAGAGATCGGAATTCCGTACTCTTTGGTCACAAGCGAGCTTGACAGTAATGTTTTCGCGAATTCGCTTTGCGGCTAGACAATCTGTGCACTGCACCACAGATAAAGCGAATTGGTTGTTTTCTGTCGTGATTGCACTTTGAAGCAAGTACTCTGTGGGTTCTAGGTTATCAGCTGACTTGACTCGTTGCTTTGTTTCCACAAGACTCAGTCGCTCAGCTGTCAACTCAGCTGTCTTGCTTGAGTTTCCGTGACGCAACTGTACTGAGAACCAGACCGCGGGATCCGCACATTCTCTCCTCATAATTGTTTCTTTGAGTCACGTACACAGTCACACACACACACATAGCAATGTCTATGAAGTTACGCCTTGTGTCACAAGTACATAAAGCCTTGTGTGAATCTACAAAGAAGTGGTCGGTGTCTCAAAGTATGAAAGACCTATAGTCTTTAGTAGTATGCTCAACTTTGTACAGTAATGGTTTCTCTGAGTTGTATACAGCGAGACTGAGACTGAAAATTTGTCAATAATGTAAATAATAAAGTTGACCACGTATTGGTAACTAATTTTCTTGTACAATTTTGATATACACGCGGGTTAAGGTTCCACCTGCAGCCGCAGTACTGTCTTCTCTAAACTCTTAATGTTATGTAAAATATTGGTGACGTCAATCGAGTATTCTAGTTGCCTGGTTCGTTGCTCAGTTTTGAATTGCGAGGGAGGGGAGGTCACGGGTTTGGCGGTTGGGCTAGTGGTAACATGGGTTTGGATCGCTATCCTGAAAAGAGTTTTCTGTGTTCCTACAGATCTAGATTAAGATCAAATTAAAACCTCTCTAGTCTTGACATCAAAACAAACCGCTTTAAAATAAATCCCACGCTATCACTGATGATGATGTTCAAAAAAGACACTCCATATTTTGAAGATTAACAGGAGAGATTAATTTGAAATCTACAAGTTAAAACAGTTTTGACGAAAGGTTGAAAGCACTCCAGTTTGAATAAATGTGTAAACACGGCAGCATAACAACTGTGACGTGTACAACAACATTGTAGCCAATTAGCCACTTGAGAAGGCAAATTAGTGCAAATTTCAACACGAATGGCGAACTCACTAGCATGAAATCATTTCGGCTTCTGGCACACACGACAGAAAAAGAACGTAGTAGTTTTACTGGAAGTGGAATGCAAGTTTTCATTTAAACAACGTTTTTGGGGTATATAGGCCTACATGTGAAATGAAAAATCGAATTCTTTTCCGTTTCAGTTTCTGTTATAGAATTTTATAACATGGCAAAAATCACGCCAAAAAAGGCACCGCATAAATTGGCATTTCAGTTTATAACCAAAAATCGCTTTTAACTTATTTGAACACTTTTACAACAAACGGATATTTTCGCCTCCTCGTGATTCAGATTTGCTTATGAAACATGCTTATCAGTCATTCAAGCAATTTGTCTAGCGAAACGCGTCTTATCGTGTGCCTATCTTGTGTTTCAGCTGATAAAGATAAAGCACATTCCGTGTTTGTTGATAACGTTTCCAATCAGTCAACAAAAAGCTGAGGAAATACTTTTGTGAAACACACGCCTGAATCACACCGGATATATGATTCATCTACTGCGTGGCTAAGGAACTATGGAGTTTAATTCACCCGTTTTAAGAAGATATTCTCGCTTATAGACCAGTCTATCTACATAAAGTTCCCGTGTAAACCGGTTAGGAATGAAAAGTAATAGAAATCTTAATGTTTAATCTGCCAAGTTGCTAGTCAAGGATGATACACCACAAAGATCATTGAGGTTTTGCAGTTTTCTGTGTTAAAAATACGAAACTTTGTTCTTTTATCAACGTTGAAAAGTACTTTCCAGGTACAGTGCCAGTTCTTAATTACAGTATATTCGACGCTGAGTCAGCTGAGTTTGATAAGTTATCTCAACTAGGAGTATTGAATGTACGCGTTTCCTCAAAAGGTAGACAGTCTGATGACAGGAACAGACACAGCTGGATGAAGGTGATAGTGACTGGTTGAAGACACCACAGATTGATATGTAAACATTGACAGGGCGTTGACAGGTGTCGCTACTTGAATATGATGAACAGCTGAGCTGAGCTGGTACACACAGAGTACAGTAGACTGGTAGAGTGGAGAGACGTGAGTTACGAGTCTACGTGCGGCTACAAATCAACACTGATGAGGCTGAACACCTCTATACCTCACCACTGACCACTGGCCAGTTCATTTACATACGAGCACGAGCATCACACTCACGCCGTGCCGTGTTCATCGTCTGTTTCGTGTTGTTTGGTACAGGAGACTCGTTGAAATTAGCTGACGTATTTCTTTGGCGACGACTTCGTTAATGACCAATCGTTGAAGTCTTTCTAAGTGATGTGATATTAATACCAACCACTGTTGTTTTGGAAGAACTTTCGAAAAATCTGTATAATTGTATTTAACCTATGCATGTATGAACACCACGAGTTCCAACAGTACAGCAATACTATACAACATTGACGATATATAGGAGTTGCTAATTATGTAAAAGCTACTGGCTGCCGTACAGAAACTGTAAATCACTAGCTTGCCTTGGGGCTTGGGAACCGTTTTGCTTGCCAAGGAAAGTTTACAGTAATAATTATGTTCTGTGTAATTTATAATTATTTGTAATATCATAGACTAACGAACTCTATACAGTTTTCAATATTTTTCATTTCCAGACGTCATTTGATAAGACGCACAACATGTTTTAGACAGTTTTGCTTATCTCAAATGTAGATGTATTTGTATTAGACATTCTCAATTACTCATGATTTATTATGTAATAAAATTAGTAGAACTAGCCTACAAACAAAACGTACCCATCTAGTTCGTATTAAGTCTGTGGTTAGCAGCAACTTTTGGTCACAAGATGCACTTTTCGGATCCGCGATGTTTCAAAGGTGAAATATTTTACAAAAGTAAACCATTTTACATGTGGAGAACCTTTGAATTCGCTGTAGAAACCCAAAAGGGTGGTCGCTGAAGATGGCCCAAAACGATTTTTTAGAAACGTCACATCTCGCTTGTTATTAGTCCGATTCCAGTTAACAAATTCCGTTCAATTGGATGAAAAATGCGAATTTTTATATTTTAGCATCTATTTAAAGGGGTTTCTTGTGATTACAACGTTACATATGATTGCAGCGTTTTGAAACATAATAAGCCCATATTATTTTTAACATTGTAAATTAAGGGGTTAATTTTTTACAAAAGTCTGGATCTTTCCTTAATCCAAAATTATTTTTGACGCCCGCTTTTAACCTTTTTTTAGGAAGGGCACAGTTTTCCCCTTTAGTCTCCCCATGACAAAAGGAACAGCTGTCCCGCATTGCATATCAGGTGTTCAAGGACAACCCCGGATTCAATATCAGCAACACCTGATATTTCTCATCCAAGCAGACCCCTATAGAAATTGAATGGAGAGAACTTCCGACCCTTCCAGACCTGTGAAATCCAAACCTCCCCCGTATACCGCCGTGAAAACAAACACACGACTATACACTATCCCCTGGAGGAAGCAGTCCTAGCACTTGATCGGTTTATAATGGTGTTTACATTCATCAATAATTATTGATCAGGGTGGAATGTGAGGTTGTTTCTTGAGTAGTCAAGTCTGCTGAAGAATTGAAGACTATATCAGGATAAAGCTCCAAATAAACATGGGTAACTGATTTAAGTTTAGACAATACAAATTCGCGCGTCGAATAAACATTACATGAAAAATAATATTACTTGTTAACACTGTTTCATCGAAACATTCTATAGTAGCAGCCTATGTAATGTAGTGTGCACACATTAGCTACTGAGGCAGTGTCTTCTGTTTTTTATGGTGGGAAAAAGGCTAATAAAATGTATTAATTATGAACCCTAGGCTAACAAACCTACCTGAATTGGTGAATAACATACATAGTCTGAGCTCCTCGTGGAGTGTCTATGTCATTTGAGGACGGGTTTGCAAAATTCAGTTCCATACGTCTCTTTACCTTTGATTTGATGCAACTTACAACACATATGACATCCAGCAAGTTTCTTAGAGGTTGTTGTTCCGAGTCAGCTGATGTGTAGGGTTGGATACTGGTTATCAGCTGTTATCACGGCAAACAATGACAGCGTGTTTGGTAAACAGCGCGTGTTGGACCCGGCCCGGGTGCTTGTTTGTGTGTTTGTGCTCACCACACACACAGAAGCCTCCGTTCCTGTTGTCTTGTATAATACAGGCAATAGAGCTAAACTCACCATCAATTGGATTCAGTTTTCTTCGTACTGAAGTTCCACAGAGGTTTTTGTTTTGAGGGTACGCCTCAGCTACGCGGCGATGCTTCCATTGCAAGGATCTGTTTTCAAAATACGATGACACTATAAAGGTTAAGGTTAAGTATTTACATTATTTTTAAAGTTAAGAAGCTTACGGACAAGCGAGTAGAGCGTTTTTTTCGGAATTATGTGTTTTAACAATTAAAAGTGTACAAAAATAAGTTAAAAATAACTAAAACTTGGACAATTTCAAAATTTATTCATTAAAATATTGAACAACTTATGAGAAATCGGTGTCCATATATGTGTCGAAAAACTTCTCTGGTTAAAAAATATATGGTCTTTATTAATGTAAAAATCATTTTGAAAGGTGAAAAATGAGCCTTGGCAGTTAGGCAGCATTAGTTGAAAGAAGACCCGTTGTTAAGCCAGTAGTTGTGGCGTGTGTTCCTTGGGCGAACGAATTCTCCAAAGTGGCCACTGAGGCGGACCCTTAATAAATTGTGTAAGAAAGGACAATTTTCGTCTGATATCTTCAGGATTACTTAAGTTTTCCCGCGTACTCTGGAATCCAGGACCATCCGAGGCTGCGGTGAAACTGACTTGTCGCAAAGATAAGATCGATTCCTGGACTCATCACTGATGTCCTTCCTTGCTTCACTCGGGTGTCCTTGCATGTGCAAGTACAGGCTCTCGCTGCTGTGGCGGAACCTGCAATTATATAACATCGCCAATGTCGTAACCATCAGTACTTCTGCATCTCTCCTCTCCGTACCGTACATGACATACCCACGGTTCAGGTAGTTTCTGTACGCAATAATCACTGAGGTTTGTAAACTCCAAAATCGGATATAGGGTCATTGGTTTATAGAGAAAAATTATTGTTTATCCATTATTTATTATTGTGTTGTTAAGTGGGGTGATGAAAAATTACATTTAAACTTTATTATGTTTATTTGATGTGTACGGTATGTGATTCTACTGTATAAAAGAAAATAGAAATGATATTACCTTTGATCCAATAAATACCCAAAACCTTCTGGCTATACCACTGCACTCAGCTTGTGAGACGCGTACGTGAGTCAATAAACAATACATACATTTTATGAACGCCCAGTGTTCCTTTGGTTTACCTCCATGTTTCTAACCCCCTCTTGCATCCTTAAACTGGAGACTTCGTCCTAGTACTGTCTTGGATTTTCGTTTTGCTCAAGTTTTGCGTGCACCACAAACGGCAAATAGATTAAACAAATAAATAATTCACTGAAGTATAATATAAGCTACACCCAAACAGCCATAAACTCGAGTACCCCTAGTCAGTTCCAGGAGTCTTCCAATTCTGTGCCATTTCCAAAAAGGGCCTCGTTGTGCGTGACTGCAAATAATACGTAATATACATTCTGAAATTCTTCAGTTCAAAACCCATTTAGAAAACTGCGGTCCGATGTATAGCGCAGAGGCCAGTGTTGATTATTGTGCCTCCAGGCAGCCGGTCGAAGTGTGGAAATGCAAAACGGACAGTTTTGAAATGTTATAATTGCGCGAGGCTGGCTGAGGCGCGCAGTACGGTGATGGTGGGGGGTGGTTGAGGGGCCGGGCCCGGCGACCTTCTCAAGGCCCCGGGCCCGCAGTCGTAAATTGCCGCCCGTGGCTGTAAATTAGCTGTGTTCCCTGGAAACGCACTGAAAGGGCGACTCCGGACACGGGTGAAAAGAAGGAGGTCACAGTTTTGTTCCAGTCTCGGTACCTGGTCCCTGTCTATAGCGGGGACGAGGTAGTCTCTTGTTGTACGAGTCGAGGAAATGAGTGAAATCTTCCTTGATTGGCTCGAAGAACGTTTTTGTTCTCGTGTATCGGCGTCTGTGGCAAAATTGAATGTTGTTACCTTGGATATACCGAACTGCGGAAAGTATTGGTTCTAAACTTTTATAGTTGAGTTACAGGAAGGTATTGACCGCACCTCTCGCATGAAGGCGTTGGCAAAGCTTGCACCTGATCCGAATTTCCTAAAACTTTGTCGGCAATTCAGTTATCACCTACCAAAACTTTCTCTCAAAATTGACACACCATTATAGAATAATTTTGGAAATGATGTTCAAAACTGTCTCTTTTCTCTTGACCCAAAGGAGAAGTAACTTGAAGCAAAACCTTTTTTGAGTGTACTTTTGGTAGTGGGATTTATTAAATGGATCGTGCTGTATCATTTTGCTACAATTTGAAACGAAAGTATTGCACACGTACAACTTATGGTCGTTCAGTCTCAAATCCTTTACAGTTGCTTTTCTAAACTTTTTTAGTCTAACTAGATGATGTTCGAATAATCGCGAAATTGCGTAGAAGAGAGTCGTATAGGGAAGCATTCAAAGATCTGAAACTGTTGACGATACCTTGCCTCTATATTTTGTAAACATGCCTTTTTTTAAACTCAAAATGTAATGCCATAAGAGGTAGTGACATACACTCTTATGAAAGTAGAGACATGGATAACTACCGAACTGGGAGACACAGATCGGTAGTTCATGAACGTTTGCCTTTTCAGGCAGGAGTTCATTTCGTCAACAGACTACCAAATTCGTTCAAAAAGTCCATATGCCCAAGGCATTCGAATCTCGTCTGAAAGATATTTTGATCTCTCAAGCATTTTATAGCACAGACGAGTTCTTGGCATTGATCGGGAGTGCATTAACTAGAGTCTAGAGTGGTATGGTTTGGATGAAAGGGAGAGAGTGAATGTAACAAATCTGTATGTTTGAATGTGTTTTCGGTGTAAAGGTAAAAGGTAAAGTTTGTCTTGTTCAACGAGGCGAAGTTAGGACTACAAAGTCCTCTCTACCACTCAACCTCGATCTTTACCTAGCGTCACCGTATAGTCACATTACAAATGTAAGTGGAGACTGCGGGGATCGAACCTGCCCCACCAGAGTGCTGAGCTCCGGTGTCGCAAGCGATACCAACCCGTCACGGATCCGCTATTAATGAGTGGAAAAATATTTATTTATTACTCATTTTCAACTATTGATGGTCCTGAAACGCGTTTTTCTCTAAAATCCAGTATTTCAGTTCCTTATCAATTTTCCTCCTGGCATTTGTCTTACATCCAACACAATTAGTTTAGTTGGATATTATACTTTATACTAACGTATCTTGTTGGTGTGTTTCAGAGACACAACATGTACGCGGTGCGCTACTGGTGCTGCGAGTTGCTCTGCCTGGTCAACATCATCATCCAGTTGTACTTCATGAACAAGTTCTTCGACGGAGAGTTCCTGTCTTACGGTCTGCGAGTGATGTCATTTTCCGAGAAAAACCAGGAGGACCGGGTTGACCCCATGGTCTACATCTTCCCACGCGTCACCAAGTGTACCTTCCACAAGTACGGAGCCTCCGGTACAATCCAGAAACACGACTCTCTGTGCATCCTGCCCCTCAACATCGTCAACGAGAAGACGTACATCTTCATCTGGTTCTGGTTCATCATCCTGCTGACCATGTTGACTTTCCTCGTGCTGTACCGAATGTTGATCATCTGTTCTCCCTCGGTGCGACCCATGCTGCTCCGCACTAGGAACAGACTTGTGCCTCTTGAGGTGAGTCAACCTCTAGTTGTCGTAAGTTTGGATTAAACGTAG
Organism: Matsumurasca onukii; assembly: GCA_018831715.1. NCBI lineage: Eukaryota > Metazoa > Arthropoda > Insecta > Hemiptera > Cicadellidae > Matsumurasca > Matsumurasca onukii. Next base: position 58,510,895 of record CM032059.1, read on the forward strand.
TAAGTCATTGGCCAAATGCGCTTCTCTTGTGGAAACGGCCCATTCTGTGTCGGCTGACCCATTTAAACTCAAGGATAGAATTCTCCCGATTGAAAATTAATTCAGAATATCAATCAGTCTATTTCAGAAATGTTTAACATTATAACATAAAAACAAACCCATAGTTGAGCACAACTAACGTGGCATAAAAGATTAGATCTAAATAGTCAGGTGCGATAAAAGAGTTTGTGACCATAGCAACAACCTGAAAATGTTTTCAGAAGAGGTAGTTTCAAAGACCTCTGTAGACACATATACCTTGGAAAGAAACTTAAGAAGGAGGTTTAATTTGTCTATGATTAAGTAAATGTAAAATAATGTATTTCTTAATACAAAAATGGAAAATTAATTCATAATAATGCTTGGTACAAAATTTTTACAGTTGTGGACTTGAGGGCGTGGAATGGCTAATTTCTTGATAGTGTCACAAAGTCGGATTTAAGACCAATTCAGTTTTTGTAAATATTACTTCCTGTTTAAGCTCAAATTACATTTTCTCAGCCAATTTGTCCAGCTAGAAGGTTCTACTTTTTTTTGTTTTACGTATGTTTTCCAATGAGATATGTCGGTTCGCAGGTGGCTGAAGCAATTGCTCGCAAGACAGACGTGGGAGACTGGTGGATTCTCTACATGCTGAGTCGCAACATGGACCCGATCATTTACCGAGAGATGGTGACCGAACTGGCCAAGAAGATAGAGACGGCTCATAGCAACCAATGACCTCCTGCTACTGTAGCCTTGGTCCTGCGAGACCCTGGGGGACCTGCTAGCGCACCTCCCTTGCCACCTTAGACTCACTGTACAGCCTTGTGTACATTTGTACAGCTATTGTTTATTATTGTTTTATTCCTCATAGGTTGACTTAACTTCACTTGTACATTAGTCTAGTTCCATTACGGTTATCCTTGTGAGAGTGTTCACGGTGTGACCTGTACTGTGAGTTCTTTTTTACTACTATATTGTTCAGATTAGTGTTTTTGTAATGTTTACAAAGTAATTTTGTGAAATTTTGATATTGCAATTTGTAAATTTTCAAGACTGAAAAGAATGAAGGTCACTAGAATTTCGGAAGCATTCTAATTAAGATGTTACACAATTTTATTTTGAAAAGTTGGCTTGAAACCTTTTGTTATGTGTAAAAATAATGTGATAGTTCATTGAAAGTCATTCCATTGTCATTCTCATTTCCAGATTTATTAAATAAAGAACACTTATCATTGCTGTAATTTTAAGTTACTTTAGCTCAGGTGTTTGTAAACAAATATTCTTTTCAATATTTCAGCTTTCTTCTGAAAATGTTCCTGCTTATTTGAAATAATCAAATACATGATATCCTGTCTTCATATTTAGAATCTGTTTGAGACCAAGATTTGAGCAAACTTAGGTTACATAGAGAATAATTTGCTAAAAGCCTGAGCTAATGTTTTCTGTTAGTGTTTTGGTAGAATGTACAAGACTGCCATTTGTGCCTTCTACTCTGATTTTGAGTGTTTCGACCGACTGTGATTATTTATTGTAACACTCGAAAGGCCTAATTGGAATGCTCGACAGTCGTTCTAGCCCCGTGTGGAATACTTGTTCATGTTGTATCTATGTATTGTGTACATATAGTTAAGTAAAATTATATTCCAACTTGTATGGTTCATTTTTTGTTACTTGTGAATTCTTTTAGAAAATGATCAGTTAGTGAATTCAAGCTCAATTATGATTATTATTACAAATGCTACATCCAAAAGATTTCACCGTTCTTCTACACAAAATAAAATAAGATACTTGATTTTGGCTAGTTGTAGCAGATTTGTCTTCCACTTCTGATTTATGTACAGGAATAAGATTTATATTTACTTAAACATAAACTCATTTAATATTTCCTAAGCTAGTAGATCTGCTGACAACATGTAAGTTAGTCATACATTTTACAACCTTCAGTGACTTAAAACTGCTATTAGAAAGCATAAATATTCAATCAATATAGCACAAAACCTATCTAATGCTGATAATTGATCACATCTGACTCATACGGCTAAGATTGTTCAGAGCAGAGTTAATTATTCCGTAGATTATAGATTCTGCCATTTCTAGTTCCATCTACTATAAATTTACTGCTAAGTTAGCCTATAGTAAAGCTTTTTCATACACAGAATACAAGTTAAGGACAAAGTTTAGGTATAGTCTGAGATAAGTGTGCAACTAAAAGACAATATTTGTGTAAAATCAGACTTTTATATACCTTTTACAAGTTTGTACGTTTTTTACAAGTATTTGTATGAAAATATTCCTATTTGCTGAAGCTAAAGAGCTTGCTTTGATGGCAAGGTGTGTTTTGATATTACGAATACATTGTACTGTATTTAGCATATCCATGGCATCTGTTTTGTGTACCAGGTAAATTATTCAAATACATTCATTGGTTCAAGTATGTTTTATCAAATATGTTTTCATTCACCCTTTCCTTGTGGAGTAAACACCAAGCGGAATTTGAAGGCTTTTTCACACTGCAACATAGCATACTTCAAAGTCACAATACTGTGTTTTGACCTGGCGATTTAATAGAATTGGCAGAGATATTTTCTCAGCCAATCAATCTAGATCCACAATCTAGACCTCTGAACTCAGTAATGGTATCTAGTTAGCCATGGTGTAAAGTAGTTCATAATATGATAACATAGAAGCAGCTTTTTTGAAAGGTAGTGTCATAACGTAGACCTATGCTGTGTTGCAGTGTGAGAAGACCTTTAGTGGTATGATTTTAAATATCAAGATGGGAAATAATGCATTTTCCATCTTGTACAACTCAGTTTTGTTTTAGATTCTTGGAACATGTTAGTTACTGCGCTAAGAAAACACTGCCCTAAATTTTTACGATGGTAATATGACAATTAACTTTTCATCATACTGTTGTTCTTTGATAATGTTCTCCTGTCAAGGAGCGACGGGCAGCCGTTTACATATAATTGTACTAAAAACAAATTACAAAAGTTGTAATTTTATGACTTTAAAACTGTTTTCTCAAAAAACAATAGCGTTCACGCACAGGTGAACTTCATAAATTCTTTTCATCTGGACCAGACCAAGGAAAAAGGTTCCAAGATTTGGAAATAAAACTGATATTACTTTATGTATGCAGTTTTAGACTATTTATTAAAACAATTCAATTAGATGTTTAGCAAATTTCACTATGGAAAGAGTAACAGAATGAACAACAAAGAATCACTAAAAGTATAAATTTCCTGCTAGTTCCAGGCGAGATGAACAAACAAGTTAAAATACCTAATTATTTATTTTTGGCATCGTTGAAATAATGGATCAAAAATATTTGAGCTGTGATTGTGCAATCTCCGACCAGTGTAAGAACACAATATCTTGTTATGTAAATAGGATATTTGAATGTTTCATGATTTTCAACACACTTCGAGTCAATTAGAATTGTTTCAAAATATTGATAAGAACCTTAAATATTTTAATTTTGACACAATAATTGCTAGAGTAAATAGTTCAGGAAAATAACGTGTTTAAAATATATGGTAAAAACATTTACTCTTAAAATATCCGCAAAATTCTTGTTTAGAAAGCTGTATGAAGGACAAATTGGTATCTAATTGACAGCATTTGACAGTTGAACATTTTCTCTGAGAAAAACAACCAAATCTTCAATTTGCGTGTACTCCCTCCGAAATCGAAATGAAATAACCTTGAAATCTCCTGGCCTACCTTACACAAAACACTCCCCCATCAGAGACCGAGAGAATATTTAATGGTGAGAGAGGGGTGGTTGAGAAGCCTCTCGAATATGTATGTTCAAACCAGTTTTTCAATCACAATTTAATAAGGTTATTGAGTTATATTTTGCCAGTAGGGTTGACAATTGTTAATAGCTGTTGTTTGATGTAACAAATTCCAAAGTTTAACAGAGTAAAGTTTCCAAATGTAAAACTATTTTAAAACAACGCCAAACAAATAGATAAGTGCAAAAGATATGGACTTTGTGGATCTTCAAAATACCTTAAAATTTGTAGCCGTTAATTAAGTAGTAATTCCATAGACGCGCCTTGACCAAACAAAAAATATTAGATAGTCAATGATACAAGAATAAAGACTAACTAATAAATCAAGACTACTAACGATAATGTGGGCAAGGTACTAAAACTTTTACTTTATACAATATAGAATTTTAATATGAGTGCATTTATTGGGGAAAAACATATATCACTAAAACCCTGATTAAAACATCTTTATTGGGTTGGCATCTTCCATGCGTGTACTCGGAATAAATAACCTGCCCAAAACTTACTTGAATAACTTAAATCACTTGAACTGAGCAATTACCATTTGCACAAAATATAATATCAGTGAATACCTCAGAGCCGTGAACCCAATAGTGCTAAGTACTGTAAAAATTCCTCTTGCAACGTTCGCATCTTCAATGGAGTGGAATGTAGGCCTACTGATGATTGTTATAGGACTGGGTCTCACTGTAGCTAATGAAGGTCAATTGAGTACAATTGCAGGAAAGGGCGATGCCTCACTGTCTGTGTGTGGATGGATCATGGACCTACAACTGGACTAGTGTACCCGGACCAATCTACTGTAGGTGAGCATTGCTTCATCGCCACGAAATACGCAGTCTCTGCTTGAGACAAATCCATCAGCATCAAAACATATGTCCGCCGACCTTTCATGGAAATGGTATTCATCAGGTGGGATGCTGAAGAATGTAAACTTTTCCGTCGTAGCTTGACGATAGGTTGGAAATCTGACATCAGGTATTGATTTTGTAATTTCTTATCAGGATTTAAACAGACGTGTTAAAAGAAGAAGTCTGCACACTTTGTGTGTAATCTCGGTAGGGAACAGCTCTACAGTATAGTAGAGAAAATCCTCTCTGCGGTAACAAACAACCGATAGCGCTACGAACTGCAACATTACTGGCGATTGCATCATATTCCTCCGCTGGCATTGTTTTGTTGGTTTGGAATTTTCAGTTTTATATTGTAGTTGTAGCCTTAATAAAAAACAAATAACTGAAATAAATAAAATAAATGTATAAAATAATGTCATTTATTGTAAAATTTGTTTTTTTATTTGTTTTGACAATTTTGGCGCGTTGTCGCTGCTTGTGTCGCACTATTAGAAACTTATGATCTGTCAGTAAATTGATTGTTTTCTAAATAACACACAGAACAACTTCGCAAACCCTCACTCGCGATCGCTAATCTAAAGTAGTTTTTTCAAATGTCAAATTTGATGCTGTAACGAACTTTTAAACCATACCATGCATCAACTTATAAACCCTGAAACATTGTAAAAGCTGGTCTCTGTCATTCCTACAACCAGTAATCACCTCTGTCCCTCAACAATACTCGGCCTCAAGTACTGTAATGATACTGTTCCTCCACCTTCTCGAACTGGAACAAAAAGTAGCCGAGTCCGAGTCTGTGAAGACAAACATGCGATTACTGTCTGCGCTGTTGCCACATCTCCGCCAGCCGGCAACACCGCCAATTTCCCTGTCAGCTGGACGAAATATAGCCGAAACTGTGATTACAGCTGGCTGGTGATCCCATATTTCACCCCACAGTCGATTATCTGAGTTATGATCTGGGTTTGGAGCTGGAGCTGATCTCTTGGCGAGATTTACTGAGGTGCCGCCTCGACTGCTGGAATCTTCTAGATGTAGGTGGGGTCACGCGGGCTTGAGTGCTTCTCCTCAACGGTGTTGCCATAGAATAAGCATATAAATACTGTTTTACTTATTATATGGTGTTGCTAAGCAACGAAATGTTCGTTTGTACACGGGACGTTAATACATGTATCTAAACTATTTGTGAGTCGCGGGAACTGTGGTGTAAGAAGGGTATACTGGTCAGATAAGATTATAGTTGTTTGTCGTATTTAATGCATAATATTCGTATTCATTTTATAACCTTTGCTCCTAACCCTTCTACTCTCCTTGTTCAGCTTAAGGGTCCGCCTCCGTGGTCACCGCAGAATTCGTCCGACCAAGGAACGCATGACACCGCGCACGTAACAACGAGCTATCTTTCAACTGATGCGGCCTAAATGTCAAACCCTCCCCTTGCAAGGGTTTCGTAGAAAGTATACAGCGCTCTTATATGAAGGCAAATGCGGATATGTTAATTTTATGGAAAGTGAAAGAGTTTATCTGTGTGTTGCTGTGAGTAGAGTTTTGATAAACCTATTTGTAGCTTTTTAAATGAGTATTTAAAACACTACATTCTCTAGTTTTAACCGTTAATAGCATAAGACTAAAATATATTTTGAAAAAATTAACTACAGCAACCCTAGATAATATGTTTATCTTTCATTTAAGAGTTGTTTCGTTAAAATAACATTAGTACTAAAGTCTCCATTCTATTTCCCCTAAACCTCTGAAACGGCGCTCTCCCGAGCAGCTGACGCGGAAGTAAAAAAACCGTTTTTATACACAAATATATGCTCAATATTTTAATTGGTTTTATACATGTTTATTGTGTTTGTCATTCGGCTACTCCTACATTAACCTACTTAGAACATAGTTGGCGGTATTTCCCCAAGTTCAATTCTCTGCCCGTAAAACGCCCTCTGGGGCCCGGGATTTATCCAGCCGCTTCCCTTTAGGCAGTGCATTTACTTCGTGTCTAAAATAGTTTTGCATCTAAATAAAAGCAACGTGAAAATTGAGCTGGTGACATTTTTTAAATATTATAGGTGAAAAAACCTTTATATTTCTAATCAAAATGACAAACTTAAATAACAAAAAGATATTACGGATCGCTGCCGGATTGAGCTGCTTTGCCGTTAATTAAAAGTATCAAACGACAACTCTTTCATCATAAAATGCAGTAAAAAAGCCTAAAGCTCAACTCATATTTGGCGTCTCAACTTCTTTTCAATCGGTTGGTTATCCTAAAGGGTTTTACTATTTCAATGTGTAACCAGTTTAAAGCATAAATATTACTGCCAATTACTTTCTGCTCACTGCAGTAATTTACATATTAACAACTCAAATAGTATGAAAAACTACAGTATACTATGGTAATATTGTATGGTAAAAGAATATTCATGTGGATGATGTCATCTCACTTAGCCTAACTCGGAATGAACTTATTAGGACCAATTATAGAAATTTGCAAGTTCCCACTCAAGATGCCGAGGACTTGCAATGAGAGAAGATGAGATGCAGCGGTTAATGTAATGGAGACGGCGAGGGAGGTCAAACCATTGGTCAAACACTCATACGTTTGATCACGTGTCCAAAGATACCAGATCCAATTAACATAGCATGCAGTGATTTAGACAACCTTTGTGAAGACTGCTGCATTTCTAAGTAGAGTTTATTAAAATAAGATGAACATAATCTAGATAAAGTAAAGACAATTTGGCTCAGTCGATTGCTTCCTCACAATGTATTTCCAAACATTCCCTGTCTCCCTATTCGTTGAACATAAGTCATAACTCACACTTGTCAATGATTGGTGATAATCTTTGATAAATCAGGTTTCGCTCTGGTTCAGCCAGGCAGCTGCTTGATCTCAAATCAAGTTGACATGTTCATTGCTTCCGGATTGGTTGAGAATAAGTCACGTAGTGGTTGATGGTAATCTTTGACCAATCATGTTTCCTTCCGCTTTGGCTGGTCAGCTGCTTGCTACAAACCACCGTCATATATTCCTTGTTTTTTTAGCCCATAATTTATTGGTTAAGGACAAATAAGTCACAATTGTGAATGATTGCTACATATCTTTGACTGATAATGTTTTATTCTGTTTTATACCGTCAAACGCTTGCATACAAGTCTTGTCCTCATATTCTTTGTTTCTCTTTTGGTTGAGCACTAACAGGTTACACATTGGGGTAAACAGGTTGGTTTGGACACATTTTTCTATCGGTGATCAGAAATCTGAATTTTAATGCCAGTGATAAAGGTGTTACAAGAAACCAAGCATTGTCCACACTTAATTTAAAATATTAACAATTCAACTTAAAAGCTATACAGTACTTCCAAATAAATATCTCGTTTCCAATAAATATTTCTGTGCTCGTTTTTGACCCATCACGCTTCGAACTGCTAATGGCAGCTTGCTCACAAACGTGTTCGTATACTGTATTTCTTGTCTCTTTTATTCTTGTCTATATTTATTGGTTGAGCATAAATGTGTCATTTTATGCTGTTGATATTTGATCAATCGTGTTTTTATTTCGCTTATGCCATTCAACTTTTTGGTCACAAAGCATGTTAACATATTTCTTGTTTACCTGTCCTTAGTGGTCGCGTAAAAAAGGTCCCATTTTTATCATTGGTTGATGATAATCTTTGCCCAGTCATGTTTCATTCTTCTTTCGACCTGTCAGATGCTTTCTCACAACCTATGTTCACATATTCCTTGTCTCCTATTGGGTTAATTCATATAAAGACGGTGTCGTACAGGTGTATTGGTCTGTAAAACTTTTTCAAGCTGTTGTTATTTACCGGATTCCTTCGACAAGGCCTGTAGGTTTGCTTAGTTCAAGGAAAGAATCAAGTAAGTTTGAATACAAGAAGCTTCCAATTTGCAAAACGAGTTCCTGGAATATAATTCAATGGACACCCTGAGCCATACCAATCTGTTCATGTAAGTACTGTAGTGCTTTAGTTATGAGGCTTAAATACTTTAATTATTAAAAACGAATACAACACAACAAGACTTGTGTTTGTATTCAATTATTCATCAATTTTACTAATCTTATCTGTCATCAGTCATTAGTTTACTGATCCCTTGATCCGTAATAAATTTTAAAGACCATGAACATCCGTTTTCACTTTTCATCCATCCGTCGCATCATCAAACCACGCACATTAAAATCTCATGTCGTTTCAGGCAGGGTAAAAATGCACAGTGGTGGAACATTTTCACTTAACATTATTCAACACATCAAAACTGCGCATGAACTCATCCCAAAGTAATTCCAAAGTACGTTATTTGAGGTTAGGTGACAGGTTTTGTGAAAACGCTCTTATTTTCAAAGCCGAAAGGTCTGAAAAAATCTGATTTTTTATCCTAGGGACACCTGTTATCGAGGTTGAGACGAAAAGGTCGTTGGCCGAAGTCACATGCTTTGGTGTGCAGTTTTGCGTCGTCTGCTGCTGAAACAGCTGACATTTTACACGTGACAGCTGTTGTTCAACCCAGGTGTACCAGCATTTACACGCTCAACATGTAATTTAAGTGGCGTACATGTGTTTATTACAGACACTTGAATACATACAGCACGGATTTGATAGATAAGATAACCTAAAATCTGTCTGGTATGCTACGCAATGTTAAGTGGAGTTTACGCAGTGCAAGTAAAGTTGGTTACAGAATATTTGTCTTTCAAACAATTATTTCGATTTGCAGACGAACAGCTGTTATTAGACGTCACGTTGAGCCGTTGGTCCTTGTATTTCCATTGGTCATTGGGCTATTAATTAATGACCCATTCTAAGGAAGAGTCGGCCTTAGTTTGTAACAAGACTACACCTTACGCATTACTACTCATTACTACCACTCATCACACTCATCCCTCACCACATATTTGCCTCATGAGAGTGGTCGGCATCTCAAATAGTGATTTAGTGACGAAAACGTGTTGTTAGAGATTTGTAATACTACAACATTAAAACTGAAGTTGGTAAATGGTAAAGCTTTTGTTCCTGTACTTGGAATGTTTGATAGCTTAGGTGTGGTGCTGATAGTGTTGTGCGCTATTAAACATTTATCTACGGATATAAAACAAACCGCTATTGTTTGTTTAACGTTTATGGCTTAGAAATAGATAAAGATATAGGTAGCATGAAATTAGACTTACAGTGGCGTATGTAGGATACGGTGTAAGGATGGATAAGGGGAATGAATTACGAATTACGAGTCTAGGGACAATTTTCAGTTTAAACTCTCTGAAAACGCATTTTAGCTTAATTTTTTTATCTCCAGTGAACCAAGACCCCAATGGATATTTAAAAACTGAATAATAGTTTTTTTTTACTTTAAAAGGTTACTCAAATTATTTTAGTGGCCTGGTAAGCTGGCGTTCCCCATTTAAAATAATCCTCCGTAGTTGATTAGTTTTTTAAAAGATACGTAGGTAAGCCTAAGATACAGTTACACAAAAATATTTTAATTCGCTTAAACTCACACAGGCACGTACTGTTTTAGTAGCACCTATTTATGTGATTATGTGAAGTTTACTGCATGCGCTTGCTGAACAACAAACCCCTGATTCAATAGTAAGCAGAAAATCATGTTAGATCATAATTTTTAGATGATAATTTTTATAAAATAAACGTTGTTTTAAAGTATATAAAATCTTTTAGTGCCTATGCTGAGCAGAATTTTTATTTTTTAATTTATAATATTGACATAAATCCAAAACAGGCGACATTTTGTGTTTGAATGTCTTGCTTTTACTGTTAAACCAAAATAATTTTCAAAAGGTGGTCATTGAAGTCATTGCAGTACATTGCCATCAATCTAATAAAACATATTTCAAAAAATCTGATAAAAATGTAGGCGTGAGCTGACTTAAGAAAATATTTGTTTTTATCGTCCAAAGTAAACAAGTTCTTGTTGTTATTATTTATACTTTACACGACGATTACAATATATACTCCACAAAATGAAAGTGTTTTTTCACGGCGTATTTTTTCCATAATTACTTGTGTTTATTTTTTTATGCTAAGGCAACAACTGAAATGAGACAGTTTGAACAATCTGACAAGAAGGCTTTCTTCTTTGATATTGCGGTATGTTTGCGTAGTTTGTAGCAATCAAGCTGAATACTGACGTCTGATTAGCAGGAATTTTCCTACTCCGACATGATTCAGCAAATTCTACTGCTTTGTACAGGTCTTTGCAGGATTATGTCTTATGATGCAGATCTTAGTTGTATTGTGTATAACAGCTGTATTACACGATTGTGTGTTTATCAAACGGCATTTTGCAAGTTTCACAGTCAAAATGTAACACACAATAATTATATTTCAGCCCAAAATAATATTTATATACAAGGTGTCCCTGAACTCTCTGGGAATATTTTCAACTTTCAAGTATTGTTCCTGGATTAAAGACAGCACAAAATATCTAATTTAGTATTTTAAACTTCCAAATCACTTTTGCAAACGCCATTGTGTTTTCTTCGGTTTTAATTTGATCTTGGAAAAAGGGTTGCATTCCTACAGACTTAACAAATGAACATACACTTGTAACACAATCCCGTTTCTTTCTTTTCAGTAAAATGCTAAACACAGTTAAGAATAATCATCGAAGTCTTCAAATCAAAGTGATAGCCATTTAAAACTTTGAATAGCAATAGTTCGTAAACGACGAACCAGTTTACAAGCTATCGCCTTTCAAGAATATCGTATTTGATTGTTACACTTGAAAGATTTAGTGAATTATTTTTAGTTTTGTTTAAGTATTACGAAAGTAAACGCGAAATTCCAAGTTCATAAATATTGCAATTTTTCCAAGAAGAAAAACATCCGAAACGAAAATTGCGGCTTTACGAGCAACAAAAGTGAGTTTAAAGTTATTAATGAGATATTTTGACTTTTCACGATGGCCATTCCCCGTGGTTCGAAAGTCACGTTAAGCCATTCCATTGGCCGCTGGGCTTTTACTTAATGACCCAATCTGGGGAACAGTCGGCCTTACTTTGTAACAAGACTACATCGCGTCAACCATCAAAACACTCATCACACTCACTACCATTCAATAATCACCTTAAAATACCAGAGAGTGGTCGGCGTCTCATAGCAAGGTATCAAAATATCACCCCAGAAACCATACCTAAAAATATTTACACAGAGTTTTAGGGACGGCCTGTATAGGTTAATTTCGAGAAAACTCATGAACCGTGAGCCGTAATCGGCATGGTTCTCAGTTCACAAATCCATGAGCCATGGCGAGCACACATATTCACACCGGTCCATTTTCTTGTCTCAGCCATTCGGCATCTATGCGCCATCTACCTCTTATAACATGATCTTTGGTTGAACTCAAACAACGTCGAACGGTTTATTCTGTGTTCGATGATCCGACTGAACGGCGACACAGCAACTCCGTATATTTCTGCCAGCCCCTGGTGTACAGTGCAGGAAGATCTGAGCTCTGTTCCAACGACTACAGTTCTGGACTCGTGTTGATTTTTTCAACCGTTGGACGATCAAATCCAGATCGGAGATGGTGTGGGAGGGGGGAGTGCAGCTGCAGTACTTTCCAACCAGTCCACATCGGGTCAGGAACAACTTTCATCCCAGACAGAGACTGATGGTTATGTGAACAGTAGACCTCGTCTTTCAGCTTCATACTTCTTATAACACTTGTGCCAAGTGTGAACCATGGGAAGCAATTCTACAGAAAATACAACGTCTCACGTCTGTAGAGAATTTCGATTGTCTGTTATCATTCTGTCTAACGAAAATATGCCTGGAGACTAGAAATTGTCTTTGTATCTAAGAAGAATGATGTGGCTGGAGTGTAATTATACAATGTAATTACTCTCTGGACATGCTATATTACTTTGTAAGATTGTTCCTTGGGTCAAGATAACAGGTCATAAACCACATTTTACGATACAAACATTGACGACATAATTATCAATGTGTATACTACTCAAACCTGTCCTATGGATTAGTGCTGAGGGGAAAAACACATTTTCTCAGGATCTTCATTAATTGAAATAAATCTAGACGATTGCGAAAGGTATACCTGAGACACCGCGGAATAGTTATTTTTGAGTCGTGCAAAAATTAAAATTGTGAAATACTCTCTCCTGTATTTGTTTTCTTTTGATCGGAACGCAATCGGAATTTCATCACTAATCATCATGCCCATAACCATAAGTAATTCAAGATTTGATTCTAGGTGAATCCCGGTCCATCGTCTACTGCAACAGCCAGACCGGTGAACCGAGGTGAATAGTTTAAAGTTGAAAACTAGACTCCGCTTCGCTCGGTCGACAAAGAAATACATATATGTTTTCGTGATATAAAAGATTTATGTATGGAATAAAATAGTTCATAAAATATTAAGCATTCAAGGTGTTATGCTTTGTTATGATCTGGCTTCAGTCGTGTGTTTCTAATGTGTGTGACCTTCACTCGTACAGTGTCAAGTGTGTGTCTGTGTGTGTGTGAGTGGTGAAGGGATGACCTACTCTCGCATGACCTTCGCCTTGGAGTCGGTCCACTAGCTGGAGCTGGACACCAGAGAACCACGCTCCTGTGTGTAAGGCACTCTATAGAGTTCATTTGTCTGTGGTGTAAGGCAAGGACGGTGCTTAAATATGACACAGATGTCACGTGTTACACCAGGGACATGATTTGGGAACATCATTGACAAAATCACGTGCTTGCAAAATTACATTTTCTCCTGTTTTTGGAACAATGTCCCCAAGTAACTAGGGAGTTTTCTTGAAACAGATTAAAGTCAATCTAGTCTGGAAAAGAGGGTACGTAATAGCATTCCAAACAAGCCTTAGTGCATGATATACACTGTCTTCCCAGATAAAATATGTATTGTATTAAGGTTTAATTTATTTGTCTAGGAGCCAGTTTCCACAAACCCTCGTTAAGGGCGTTTAAGACTTTCATTTGTACCTGGGATTTCTCCCATCGAGGTTTTTAACCAAGATTGTATTTCCCCGACAATGTTCAAAATATGTTTTAGCCACAAAGGGGCTACATATCTCTTGGCCAGGGTCCATGTTATTGTTTTGTAATAGCAGACAGATAAATTCATTATTTTGATCTAGGATAGGACTGTACTATCGATTAACGGCCCGGCTTTTGTTAGGTCTAAAGGATGTATATTATGGGATATACATATAAGAAGTAAAAACTTCATATAATCGACAGTAAAATTCCGTTTAAATCGGTTGGCCAAACAAAAGTGTTGTGGAATGCAAAATGATGATGTGATCGAATTTGAGGTTGTTTGATGGCATATGTCTTGACTAGAGCAGAATCTAACAATATTCTAGCTGTATCTAGCCCATTTCCGTTATTAAAAATAATAGTCAATTTGAAAAAAGGAATTTAAGAAAAGTTCTTAGTTGAGAAAAATGTGTGTTGTAAACTTAGAGATATGTATAAAGGCGGTCAGGAAGGAAAACAGACATTTCCTATGATAAACCATTCCCAATAGTATTCTTGGGCAATGAATTTTGTTCTGCGATACTCTATGTACCTGCCTACCTGGGATAAGTCAGATAATATTAGGCCAGGTGCTGGGTTAGGAAGTATTAAAGATAAGTCGTGGGTTATATTTTCGAGAAACACTCGGCCAGTAAAGTAAGTTTTAGTATAAACAACGTTTGGGAAACAGGTTCTAAACAGAGCCTTTATATGTTTTCAGTTTGACATTTCATTTGCAGAAGGCATAATAATATCCATCACTTGGTTTAGGTTAGACCAAACAATGGTCTAATGTAGAGTAATGTAATCTGTTGTACGTGTAGGAATGTTGACAACAAATCACGTTCCCAACACTTCGCACTTTGGTACCAACTCCTTCGATCATGACTCATGCAGGATCAGTATTTGAGTCCTGCATGGTTTCATGGCTCGGTAACTACTCGAACTCATAGTGTTATTCCAGTGACGTCACCAGGGGGTGCGGCCCGCACCGAGTGACACGTCGGGGAGGGTGACAAAAATGGGATCAATTTGTCTGGAAAATGTAATCCAATAAACATGGTTGAGTATTACTATACTTAATAATACTATTATATCATTCCATTGCAGCCAAGACGTTTTAAAATTGACATATTACGGATTAGTTCATCCCCATTTAACTTGCGGATTATGCTTATGACGAGGTAATTGCTCCGAAGCAAAAATTCGTAGGACTTTTGTTATACAAAAAAGAACAGCAATTAGGATAATTGGTAGGCTAAAGTTTAGGGAGTCCTGCAAGGATCATTTTAAATTCTTATCCATATTATAATAATAATAATAACTTAATAATCTAATAATAATAATAATCATCATCATCAATAATAATCCATATTGCCTTTATGCTCTCTGTACATGTTGAAGCTTTGTTGTTCTTTAGGGCTAAGTGTTCTATTCATGTGAAGAATTATCAAAATAATCGCTACAACACACGAAATTAAAATTATATCCCACCAAACTGTCATAAACTTCCTGTTGAAGCCGGTAGAATATTATACAATAACCTTCCTGACAACATGAGTTATTTTTCAAACCAATTCTAAACTAACCTAATAAATTATCTTGCCCAAACTTCGTTTTATGCAATTAGAGAGTTTATAGATAGGTAAAAGTTGCATAACCCAATTGTTTAATTAGACTAGAGTCTTAGTTGTGGTATTTAGGATATTGTAAAAAATATCTATTTTATAAATTGGACATTAAACTATATTGTTGTTGCTGTTATTGTGTTGCCATTTTTGATAAAGCAGATAGTTCTCATAGCGTACTGTGATTTTAAAACTGATCTGGGAGTTTTCACATGGATGGTGCGATTGTTCTATTGAACGGGGTTTATATTCGTTTGTCTGTGGGTCTGAGTCAATTCACCTGTCGGAATCACGGTCGGAACACGGATTCCGAGGCGATGGACGCGAGACAAAGGGTGTTTGGTATTAGCAATTAGACGTTATCGGGAATGAGATGAGAGTTCAACTGACCCACAACGTCTCAAGGTGACTGTGACATATTCCTTGTGAAAGAAGCGAATTTGAATACTTCTACAACAGGTTATTCGTCGTTATTCATTAGGGCAAAGCTTTGTTTCCAAGAACATGACTGTATTGACTGAGTAAAGAGTACACCAAGTCACCAACAATTATATACCGTAAATGATTTTACAAGTACAGTACTGTATTGCATTAATTTGCAAAGATTTAGATATACCATTTCTGCTGCTCTTCCCCAAGTCCGGTATGGTCTAGTGGCTAGGATACCTGGCTCTCACCCAGGAGGCTCGGGTTCGATTCCCGGTACCGGAATAACTTTTAAATTTGAGGTTATTACATTTTTCAACTAGTTGGCGGTTATCTGTGTTCAGATTTGAAGAACAGAAATCAACTTTAATTGAATACTTGGGAACAGCTTTTTTTCAATTTGATTAATTATGTAGTTTCCTATGTAATAATGATGATATGTTTGCCTGTAGCTGTCTGTCTGCAATCTACTCATAATCTCCTGTAACATGCACCTGTGTTGGTATTGGAATTTGTTGTACAAACCACTAACAAGCTTTTCACAGCTCGAATTTCCTTGAACAACCTCGGGATTCCCCCAGCACTGTGCTGGAATCCTCCTGTCCCTGTCCCTGTGCCGAGCGTGTCGCCACTGTAGGTTCCGTGGAGAGTCTCCATTGTTGTCCCTGACGCGGAAGTAATTTGCTAGTCTTTTTCTTATCCTGTGAAGCGTGATACCTTTTCCTTGTCAACTCTAAAGCGATCAAGCATCAAGGAGCCCATGAGGCCAGAGGTCAAGCACCGAGTTGAGTATAAGCATTGACAAGAGACAAAAGCACACACCCATTTACAAAGTCATAGATATAAAGTTTATTTGGTGTCAAGTCAATGAAGGCACCATTGTGTAGTAAATATGGTTCAATATGGATACGCATTGTCGCGTTCCACCCTAACAGTTTTAAACTTACTTGAATAATTTTTATTATAATAATATTTTTTGTAGAAAAGTCGGTTGATAATATGAAATATTACGCTGACCATTATGATTACTGTTTTATGAGACTGGAGTTTTGCCGCTTACTGCACGCAGCAGGTGCCGTTCTACTTCTTGTTTTCCGGCATATAAATAAGGTAAATTATTGTACTCGTAGTTTTGTACTCAATTATTCTTTTAAGTCGGTTTGCCATAAAAGACCTTATTTCCGTATACATTAGTACTGTACATTGAAAATACTCGTACTTATTTTGTTATCATCTTCCATTACTTTCTTGAGGGACTTCAGTAGGAGTGTTAATCACTGAATATTGCTGCCTGTAAATGTAAAGAGGTAATGGACAATTTTAGATACCGTAGTTCATTATAACTATTGAGAGACATGTCATGTAATATTTTAATTAAATCAAAAATTTATTACTTTCCTCGTATTTATGATTATTTACTCTAATGTGAGAATTGCTTCATAGATTCTTCCCTGACATTAGTTTTGATATAGGCTATGGCGCGCCCTCTGTTATCAAGGCGAACAGCGAAGACAGCGCATTCTTGCTGCAACATCGTCAACTAACTCCAAATCTGATCAATAGGAGAACCAGGCTTTCCGCCATCACTAAGGCCTACTAGATATCAGGCCATTCTTGTGAAACAACCACAGCTCAGTAATATTGTGATGATACAGTCTACATGCACTCTTGTGTACGAGTATATTAGTTATTACCGTACTACTATTACTTACTTGTTATTTTATTTTTAACAATTTCAACAACGATAGGAGATTTTTTATTCACATTTAACACGTGTCGATTGTAACGTTCCATGTTTACATGACCTATATCCAGGTACCACGTTTTATACATTGCTTTAAGAACAAAGAACATTATGTATATCAGTTAATTGTTGCTACCTAACCTAATCTAAACTGTATGTAGGTATAGGTTAAACCTACTTAAAAAATGTTGTATCCTCTTATGTAGCCTAACAAAACCCTTTTAACCCTTCCAATCCTTGTCGCTGGCTCAACAGGGCAAGCTGACGTGCCCAACGCCTTCAAGGACACTGGGCGAGAAAAAATCCAATACCAAGTTTAAACCTATTTAAACTGGATGGCGTAGTAAAGTTATGATGTTCAATTAGAACGAAACATTTCTTATGAATTTAAAATCTAACAAAGTGTACTGTGTAAAAATTACACTGGCATTATTTAACATCCAACAGTTTCATAAAATAAATGGCTACACAATCAATAATGCTACCTAGTTTTAACTATTGTGAATGACAATCCGTAATATACACCAGGCCCACCCAACATATACGGTATCAACAGCTTTCTGAACCTTTGTTTTATGGTTCGTAAAGATTTTATTGGCTTATAACTGCTACAACACATATTCAGGATAAAATAAGTTTCACTTCAGCATCGGACGTCATGTATTTAATTTTAACGTATATAGCCTTCAGAGGATCAAAGTATCAAAAGGAAAGTAAAGCAGATCAAGTTTGCAAAGGTCAGCGACTCAGCGCAAGTACTTATTTATACACGAGCTAGCGGCGATAAGTTGATACTGCTGTGGTATCGGCTGATTGTGGAGGGGGAGCAGTGCGGCCTGGTGTCTAGCAGGCCTTGTTCTGTATGAATATTGGTACATGCCGCGCTGTCTGTGAACAACGAGTTGAACAACGAAGAGCGTCCACTCTGTCCGCAACACGGTAAACTAACTTCAAATCTAACCAATCGGAGAATAGTTCTCTCATAGCTCCATGTTCATTGTAATGTGAAGACAGAAGAATAATGAAGATCACATAAAATCATGTACATTTTTTACTCTCTACTCATTACTTACTAAACACAAGTCTCACTAAAGTCAACCGTAACATACAGGCCTTCTTCTGCAGACTAAATTAAGACAAAATAAATTAAACAAGCAAGGCACCATTTAGGATCTATAATAATTTTGCATTTAATACAAATTGAATATACAGTTAATCATTATTTTGCAACACGAATACCGTAGATAAGAAAGAACAGAACTCTAGGCGCTAGAAGTGAAGCCTGCTATAAAGGAGGTACGTTCTCATGGCTGGAGTGGGGGAGGCGCCATTTTCCACGAATTGCCTATTGGTGCTTAAAACCTGATAAACGGGTTTTATATCACTAAAACCTTATTGTGATAACCCTATATCACTAAAACCCTTGTAGGCCTATATTCGTACAGCTCTTGACTTTATGGAAAAAACAGTTCTAAAATTAACGCAGTTACTACATGTTTGGATCCAGTTACTCCACATTAAACATTTTAATTGTATGCTATCTGAATAAGATCCACCATCTAAAACAGTATCACTTTCTCTATGAGGGAATATCACTTTGACTAGGGAAAATACGCGTTTCCAAAATGTAAAGAATCTAGTCTGCGGGTTGCATGGCTCTTTCCTACGCAGATCATCGCGATGGTTCCAATAGTTTCTTTTAATTAATGAACATTCTGGGAAAGTGCGTATTTGAGCCTTTGAGGAACTTTCCCACAAAGCCAATTCATAGAAAAGGTGTGAGTAGATTACTCCAAATACGCAGTCATTAGTACCTGGGTAGTGGTTTGGCATTATTGTGAAAGCTCCCTCAAGACATAAATTCCTGAAACAAGATTTGCACAGACAGCACTTCGCAAAAACTATTTCTAACCACTGTCAACGTGATAACTCATCGTCAACGCTTGATCTGGGTATCCCGAGGAATTTTGACGAGTGAACATATCTATTTCTGTCTCATCCAACATGACAATTTTGGACTACGATCTGTATGTCTGCCGTAAGCAGAATTGTACGTATGAATATTTGTTTGGATTTATTTTGAGTTTGAGCTCATTAAAATGTTGGATTGCGTTGTTGAGCTCTAGAATGTGACTGCAGTGCGTTGAATGATTTGGTTTTGAAACAGAGCCATGTACTGGACAAGATGTCCCTTTACATGGCACTACGTAACGCTATGCTAATCGCTCCTTTCCCATGCAAAGCAAAGAAAAACAAGTTTATTTAAAAATACCTTTTGGGATATTAAACTTATCCAGTATAATATTATTTTTTTACCATAAGTATTTAGTGTTAGGTAAGTGCAACGTTTTTGAAAACTCCCTTCTTCCTAAACAACGTACAGTACAACAAGGTGACAAGGTAGAACTTCTGACTCATTGATGCCGCCATGTAATAATAATTATACGATAGCCCTTATGTCCTATTCTTCTTTACGAAACGCAGAGGGGGGCACAGGCTTGCTACAAACACTATGTTACAAGTTATAACAGAAATTGAACATTTTCTATACTTTTAAACTTACATTTCCCACATATTAAAATATAAATCCCAATTGTTTAAAGAAATCGCTGTGAGATTATTAAAAATTAGCGGTTCGCATGGATGTCTAACCACTTAACCATTCGTCTTAAAAAATATGGAATGTTTAAACTTTAAAGTCATTATTATTATTATTTGTATTATTTATATTATTTGTACACACACCCGAAGATGGAGTAATCTCTGAAACCGGTAGTGTGAATAAAATAACTTTATTCAAGGGTACTTGGTTTTCACTTTTTCACTTTAATCATTATTATCAATTACATTATTTTTTATTTCTGTATTATAATCAGTGTATCGCGTAATTGGTAATAGTATACCATGTGGAGTGCTAAACATAGATTAGTATCTAGTCATCGCCTCACATTTGGAGGGAAACGTCCAACAACAGTTTTTTTTTCAGATCATCACAAAATTTTATGCCAACCAAGCATAGCATAGAACTTTCGTTGTATGAAGATGTAGATTCGTTTCAGTTAAAATCGAATAATATTATATTTTCTTTATGTAGAAAATTTAGGCATACTCCTAGAGCTCGTGAGAAGTGTTTCTAAATGTATTAGTTTGTTTGGATTTAATTTATGAAATATTAGGTCTCTTTTGGGCTTAGAGTTAAGGCCTAGTCTAGCCTTGTACTCAGTAAAACCTAGCCCAGTTACTTTGTGGAAGAAGTTTGTTTCCTGATTTCTTGCTTTGGTGTTCAGTGATGGATCCTAGAAGGTAAATTTAGGACTGTGGCGTAATATTTCATTGAATTGCTCTCGTGCTAGGATGTAAAAAACACATGAACAACGGGCTAGTCACTTATAGGTTTGGTCTTCTAATATGATCTTAAAAATAATACTTCGAGAGTTTGAAATTCTCTCTAAATTAATTTTACAACACTGAATACTTTTAGGAAAACTATGGTGTTAGAGTGAGAAATTGTATGCCCCATTGAAATTTGTTGTGTTCTCGTTTTGACGAATAGGCTACAGTTCAGTCACAAAAGGTCATAAGAGTGTTCTTGTGTATTAAACTAGCCTACAACATTTTGCGTTGGAGTTAGAAGTATCTTGGTAGCGTCTATTTTGGGGAACTCTAGTACTTTTTAGGCACATTTTATCTTATGTCTGGATACTCGTGTATCAAATGCAGAGTGTGTTTCACCCTTCATTTTATTAGGACTCTTTGTGTTGGAAATTTCAATATGATGGATACACAAGTGTCAGGTAATTTAATATAGGCTCTAATAGCCTTAGAAACAGCTTTATATGCTTCAATAGACAATAATAGACAATAGACAATTTCTTTATTAACATATTCGTTGAGAACAGTAATGCGTCAAAACATAGATCACCAAGTCACCTTCAAGTCACCAGCAGACAATGAATGATCAACGAAGAATGTTTGCTGATGCTGCTACAATTTGCTAAGTTTTGTTTTTGTACTAATTCAATTATTTCCAAATTTAACAGGGACTGGCGAAGCAGTTATAATTTTTAGTCATGATACTGTGATATTATAAATAACAACATTGTACATATTTTTTTAAATTTCAGTTTATCATCTTCTCAAGAAATATTTCCCTCAGAAAAAAAAGGTGAAGCTGAAGATGAAATCATTGGCAGTTCCAAAGACTCATCACCAGTATTATTACAAACAAAACAAGAGGGTAAGTAAGTTAACAACCAGGCAACTTCTAGTATTCCAATAGGCAATCAAGGGGCAACTAAAACTGAATTTTTTGCCCATGTAGTGTTCAACATTTTTGTTGAATGCTTTTTATTATTAACCGTTGTCTAGTTTCAATACAGTCTCTAGAACGTTGTCACAGGGTGCAGTTAATTTTGACTCCCTAACTTACTCCACCGCTTCAATTTCGCCAAGATATCAATTTAACAAGATCAGAACCTTAACAATCAGTGTATAGGAGACAATAACTATGGTTTTAAGACATTCTACGGTATTATCAAACAAATTAATATGCGTAAAAGTAGCAATAACAACTACAACATATGTCTGTGAAATCTGCGATTGCTAGTTTGCTCTTTTAATTTGCCTCGTGACTTACATTTGAGACCTTATGATCTAGGAGACCAAGAGTCTTGTGAAAGTTTATCAATTAGTTCACGTCTCGATAGCATGTTCATTGTGCAAGTTGTTCCGGCACAACTTACCACCAGCCGCTCGACCAAGTGCATGAACCGAATTTCCGAACCTGCAGTTCCTCTCGTACTGAGCAGGATTACAATTGCAATGATTTGTCATCAGTAGGGTAAAACTAACCTGTCTCACGACGGTCTAAACTCAGCTCATGTTCCCTATTGGCGGGGAACAATTGGACGCTTGACGAATTCTGCTTCAATGATAGGAAGAGCCGACATCAAGGGATCACAAAGCGACGTCGCTTTTCTGTGTGCAAGTATGAGGACATGCAGCCAGAAGTTGTGTCTATGCTCCCTGCATAATGAGACATTCAGGTATACTGCCAGCACTTGGATGCATCCTCTTGCACTGTACATTCAGCAAATGTCTTATGACCAAGTAACATGATTCAACATTTGATTTTGGTACCGTATATTTCTTCTGTATTTTTAAATCCGCAATTTCGCCAGAATTTTTGACCCCTCCACCTTGCTAGCATTTTTGTAATACAATCAGGGGAAAAGCTCGTTGGTGCAATAAGGCTGAAGTGCATGGTTACTTAGCCAGTTCTGAACCAGTTGTACATTTCCTCTTCATGAACTCTCCCTGGCAACATACTTCGTCGAGAGCCATTGAACTAAATAATTTTTATACGCAAAATAACCGATTGCCCAAATTATTTTTTAAGTAGTGATTTGTGTTGATGTGACATTTGATTAACTGTGTCTTATTTTTAATCTGTTACAAACATGTTTGTTACCAAATAATTTAATTTTGTATTGACAATGCCAATAGGTATTTATTAAATTATTTGGTTAAAAACATATGTCTTCCACAGATTTAAAAATTAAAATAAAACAAAGTTAATTAGTTTATATTATGTAAACATATACTACAGTATCATTATATACCTTAGTATCATTATTTCATGTTTAGTTACTTACATGGTCAGTATAGTTTGAAAATTTAAGTCTTAAAAGATTATTCAATTTAGCGCTAACACATATTCATTTTTTAACTCATTAACAACTGTTATATTTTAGGGAACGAATCAGCAATAAAAGATCTACTTAGCAAACTACCAGAACTTGACAACTGCTTTCATGTTCACAAAAAGATTGGTGAAGGAACTTTTAGCACTGTTTATTTAGCTTCTCTTAAAGGCTTAAATAATAACAAGCAATTTGCAGTCAAACACTTGATTCCTACTTGTCACCCTAAAAGAATCCAATATGAACTGGACTGCCTGGACCGTATCGGGTAAGTTTGTATTAGAAAGTATGCTGATTGGTAGTTTACAATAGACTCCTCAGTTGGATTGGCCATTGGAGGATTCTGCCAACCACCTATGCGTAAATCCCGTTCCTAATGGGTCATCTTCATAAAGCCCTAAAAAAACTGAGTGAGAAAAAACAAAATTGTCTGGGGATCTCGTTTTGTCATTCGGTCCAAACATTTTGTCTTCAAATTTCTTTAGTAATAATTCTGTTTAGCGTTTATACAAATTAAGATCTCTACTATCTATAGTTTGAGAGACTCAATGACATCATTCAGAATGTCAATTCTGAAGTTTTAATTTACTATTTTGAATACTACTGAACCACCTTTCTGATAGTTTCAAAAGACAAGAACACTAACATGAATACTGATATGTAATGGCTAGAAAATTGCTTAGATGAAATGCATCAATTGGAATGAAATATACACAAGAGTGATAGATGTTTACTTCTTGCATTGGAATAAGTTAAAATCAACATGGTTCTAAATGATAAAGTTACAATTCATCAGAAAGAATCCTATAAGTGCAAAGCCTCATGTTTTAGAGCCCACTGCTCCCGTCACGCTACACTACGTGTAGCGCCCACTCTACTTAATCCATATTTTTAAACAATTTAGTAAAAAAATGAAACACCACCCTCGCTTCTTCATTCTACTTGATCTTTCATAACTGAAACATAAAACAACTGTAATGGAAGTGATGTTTGTAGGCCTAGTATTTAAAGTGAGTTTTATATAATTGAGGTTTTTAGCCTAGTGTTCTAACAGGTACTTGGTTTCAGGGGCAAAGACAACGTAGTGTCGTGTGATTTGACAATAAGGAAAGCTGACTGCGTTGTGTTCATCATGCCGTACCTTGCTCACCACAGGTTTGCGGTAAGTGTAAATTTCCATTGAGGATAGAGATACAGAGAGTGGCTAAGTCCCATTTTACACCAGAAGCCAAATCAGCTTTAAGAGTAAAAACAGTTGGACCAACTGTCCAACCCACCTGTGCGCGGCCTGGTGCCGTAGAAAGCAGATAACCCCAACACTAGTGTAACTCGTGCACAGACTAGTTTCAAATGTCTCGTCTTTTTAAAGACCTAAAGTTGTTAGAAACAAAATTAGAATTTTACATAATCATTTCTGAAACTGTTTACTGGTAAAAATTAAAACGCCACATTTTGTAAGTTAAACATAATTAAGTAAAAGGAGATTTTGGGTTGACTTCATTACAGAAAGATGAAGCTAAAATCTATCAATTTTGTTTAACGTCATCTCCTTCTAAGACACAAAATAAATTAGCTTGCTATTAAATCCTTCTGTTATGATCCAGCCCCAATGTGTTCATTGTACAGGAGTATGTGCTGGAAATGAATGTGGAAGAGACGAGATTGTACATGAAGAACTTGTTCCTGGCTTTGCAGCGAGTTCACTCGTTCAACATAATCCACCGTGATGTTAAGCCAAGCAACTTCCTCTACAATCGTGACACTAAACAGTAAGCATTTGTCCGGACACAACATTTACTTATGAATAAGTGTGCAGGGTGTCCACTCAACCGAGAAAATTGTGAATAAGCAATGAATTGCTGCATACAACCGGGAATGCAACATCTTTCTTATCTTAGTCAAAGTTACTCCCACCGGAGAAATTTAGATTATTATAGCTGTTCCCAAATGTGAATGGACACTGTATCATTAATTGAAAATACTACCATCATTTAAATTAAACATAGCTGTGGTACGTAATGAAATGGGCCAATATTGAGCTTTTGAAACAATACGAGACAGGATATTTTGATCTAACCACTTTTTAAGAATATGAAATTGTCCTGTGCCTCTGAGCTTATTTTGTAAAACATTTTCCCCCTCAAAACATGATTTCCAAAAGCTTTTCAGTAATTTAACTCAAATTCGCTGTAATAAAAGGCATTTTTATTTGTTAATGAATTTAGAACTGTTTTCTAATATAACTGCTTACACTTTCCAGGTTCCTTTTAGTTGATTTTGGCCTTGCACAGAAAGTTGATCCAAGAGAATTAGATACCAAACAAAACAGTATTAGTACCAAAGTTCCTAATTTGAAAGCTGCAGTTTTGAAAAGGAAAAGGGAAGATGATGTAAGTATAATTTTTCATTATTTTGTAGCTTGGTTAAATCTAGTTCCAAGGTAAAATTCACTTGTGAAATCGCTGCTTCTTTAGTGGTCAATCACAAATACAATTTAATCCTAGTTATTACTTGGAGGGGGAGAAGAAGAAAGAACGAATTAAAGTTGACTGTTTCGTCTGGGTTTTTGAGCTTGATTAATAAAAAGGTAGATGAAATAAGTAAAAATAACTGTAATAAAAATAATTTTAAACGTCAAAACCAATATTTAAAACTTTTGTTTTGGACCAGGCCTTTCAAAAGCAATGCCTTTATCGTCAGGTCCGTTTATTATCATATCAGATATTATAGGGGTATCTGATGAAGGCAGCTTTGCTGTTGAAAGGCGCCTCATAATAAAATTATAAATATTGGTTATCGTTTTTAAATTAGTTTTTCTTAATAATCCAATATTAGAGCTCACTTTTTAAGATAAGTGTTTAAGGAAAATCAGGGTTTTGAGTTTACTTTAAGCAAACATGTTTTAGCGACAAACCCTCAAAACTGTTTACTGTTGCTTGAATATTTAAAAGTGAATTACTGATGTCTCTTTTATAATAAACAAGTATTTACACCCCTAGAGGGCCGAATCAGTAATAGGTAGTGACAAACTGATAAACAGCTTTAACTATTTGTGTAAAAACTATAAACCTCACAGATACCTGTGGTATGTTTAGAATTTAAATTCAGAAAATTAGTCCAAACCAGTATCTGAAAGTTGGGAATGTAGAGAGTAGTCTATTACAAAATAAACGTGATTTTTATCCAATAATGTGAACCATAATAATTATTAAGCTGAATTTTAAAAATAATAAAGACTTGTGAAGTTTTATTCATTTTAAAACTTTGCAGGATGTGGAGAACGCGGAGTCTCCAGCGGTGAAGCGAGTGGCTCTACAAACTCTACCCAACGACCTGGTCAACAAGCCTGGGTCAAGGTTCAGCAAGCAGCCGCTGTCCGTGCAGCAGCGCAAGGGTCAGCAAGCCCAAGCTGCACTGTTCAGCAAGAGACAGCCTCTCGGCCCCGCCAAGCTCAACCTGCCCCCGCCTCACACCCCGCCCTCCACCACGGCAGGGCAGAAGCAAGGCTTCCAGACACTGGCACCACTGAAACCCTCCCCTGAGGACAAGGGAGCCAGCTTCGTGCGCGTGCAGAACTCACAGGTAAGTTTTCGGAACACTTCATTGTAGATATGATCGTTTTTGGGAGATATGAATACCCAGGTTGCTTAAGGAATTTTTTTCAGTAATGTCAACGACATTGAAAAGAATGTACTCCCTGATAATTTGATACAATGTGCAGATAGTACTACTTTGATGTTTTCTTTTGTAGTGTAAAGTTAAATATATTGTGTTTTAAATTACAGTAGAACTCCATTAATCCAAACTCCGATCATTCGAATCGCCAATTATCCGAATCGCTTTTAGAGAAAAGAAATTACACGAAGTTTTGTTACGTTATTAGAAGGATGATTAGGAGCCGCTCGCTATGTTGTTTCTTCAAACTACGATACAAGTGACTGTACAATACACTAGTGGCAGTGACAGTACAAGACAGTCAGGCGGACACTTGACTGTGGTGTTGTCTGTCTATCTACTCTGCACCTGCTTTTGTTTGTTTACTCAGTCGTTATCAGACAAAATTAAAATTTTAGAACAAAGCAGTAAGCTCCTTCAGTAAGTAAAGTCTGATGTGTATATTTTACTTTTGTAATTAAAGTCAATAATACTATTAAATTGTGAAAAGAGTTTTTGTTCTGAATTTCCTATGTTTTTGGTGAAAACTTCAATTATCCAAATATTTGATTAACCGAATGAAGTCCGGTCCCAATTAGTTAGGATAATTGGAGTTCTACTGTACTTTGATACAAGTTAGTTATTGGTCATAGGGAGACACATTTATCAGTAAGACACTAAATATTTGACAGGTGCAGCCGACGACTCTGTTTCCCCGACCAGTGGCGCCGGTGCGGCAGAAGAACATGTGTGAGTGTGACGGTAGGGCACAGATCTGTAACCTGTGTATCACGCGCAGGCCTCAGTACGCTCCTCGTGCAGGCACCCCGGGCTACCGACCCCCGGAGGTGTTACTCAAGTATCCTCATCAAACCACTGGTAAGTATCTTGTTCAATGTGCGTTTCCCAAACCTCTTTGTAAAAATCAGCAGAACTAGTCATTGTCGTCATTTCCTGGGAAATTTTGTGTTTTGAGGCCGGGAAGAATAGGTTTAATTAGTTTATCATTTTATGGAGCATCATGATTGAAAATATAAATGATGAAGAAAAGTATTTTTTTATTTCCTATGATTGTCTTCATCTAAGGGCCTTAACGGTGAAATAGAAGTCCGATGCCATGAATACAGTAAACTCCCGATTAACCGTAATCGGATTAACCGCGACACAAAATGGAGAAACAAATACAATGCCGCCATCCCTAAAATACCACAAAACAGACTAAAATAGTGTCCCACGTGACCTTGACTTGTTTTCTCTGACTCCCCTGACAATATTAGTCCAAAAATAGCAATTCTCCCCACCTACCAGAATTACTTATCCGCCTCACCGATAAATTTAACTAATTAGGCCTATTCAAAATTTTGACAGTGGTATAAGAGAGCATATAATTTTCTGAAGAGTGGTTGCAGGAGTTGTTTTTGTTACCAGAGTGGTTATTGGTGATTGCGAAACGATGTCTACTAATCACAAACAGGTCATATTGACAATACAGCAAAACTCGACATGATGCAAAACATTGATCGTAAACAAATGTGCAACCAGTATAAAATTGCGCATTGGTGATTCAACAGTGTCATAGTGATATACGGAAGTAAGATAACAATAACAGCATAAAAACTAACGATACTCCTTCGCCATCTTGTCGCCATTTTCTAGTTGCTGTGGTAACCAAGTCATGTGACCTCAAGAGTTTGACGCTAGCGCTTCTGATCGCTCAGTAGCTAACTACTACTACAACTAGTAAAACCGTGGAATCAAGGCTACCGTAACGTGCACGTCTGATCGTGCAATGCTAAAATACCTGAGAACTAATGACTAGATTCCGAATGCGCTTCTCACTGGAATCTGTTATACTCATTTTTAGTTGTTTTCGTCTGTTTATACCTTATTGTACACTAATTTTGAGTTGTTGCGGATTAACCGCGATTTTGCTTATCCGGGAAGCCTCAACCCGACTTTATCGCAGTTAATCGGGAGTTGACTTTAACTATAACAAATGCCAAATGAATATCCAGCGCTACCTTTTTTTTATATATTATAAGACTTTATATCTAATTTATGTTTGACTTTATAAATTTAAATGTAAAGCCTCATATCATAGTAAATGTTAAGTATCATACTATATAACAACTTGTTACAGTTTGCAGTTACAGTTGCACACATTCTTATTAATAATCACAGAAAGCTGGTTGTTTTTTATATACATTTTTGAATTTTGCACTCTTTGTTTAAAATTGGTTTTTGGAATGGAGTAGTTGTGGAACTTAAAGTATTTATTGTGTACAATTTTTATCATTTATGTGATATCTTGAATAGTGTATCACATATTTGAATGTGCTTTCTTGTTTCATCTTTCGTTAGAAGAAACCTAATATATTAAAAAAATTGATCTATTTTGGAATAAGTGTCTTTAAAAATCAGCCAAATCACTTTGTTTTTTTAATAAAAAAAAAATGATTTTGAGCTTGAAATTTTGCCATAGCTTACAGTTATTTCTATCTGGTCCTGTAACTTGTCATTGAAGTAACATGTTATGTTTGTGTGCTTGTTTCAGCGGTGGACATGTGGTCAGCTGGTGTGATCATGCTGTGTATCCTGAGCGGCTGTTATCCGTTCTTCCGCTCACCAGACGACATTACCGGGCTCACCGAGCTAATAACAGTCTTCGGATCTCTAGCAATCAAGAAACTTGCAAGGAAACTAGGTACGTAATACACAACAATCTAGATCAGGGGTTCTCAACCTTTTAGTAACCACGTACCACTTGAAACTTTCAGAGATTTTGACGCACCACCTTATATTTATATATTTTTTATTACATATAATTATATATAATTTACATTTGGTCATGTTTAGGGAAATAAAAATTCATTCTACAACTGTATGTATGTAAATAGAATTTACTTAGAAAATTAGATACTACAAAATAAAATATATCATACACTGAAACAATCTTACATTAGTTATTAGTTGATTAGTTCATTGAACGCAGTCATTTAAATTTAAACAGATCTTAATGAGCTCCTTGTTGTTGTTTGTCCTTGACCAAATTTTCTATATCTGGGTCGATTGAACTCAACTTGATTCTTAAGTCCTCTTCAATACTAATGCGGTTTCTGTATTTATTTTTAATGTACAGCAGTTCTGAAAAGCCTGATTCACATAAGTACGAGGTTACAAATGGAAGTTAAAGGTTATTGCTTGCTTGAACACTGATGGATATTCAGTTTTTGTCCCCATCCAAAAGTTTAATAAAGATTTTTCTTTAAACACATCTTTCATTGAGCTGTCACTTATAAGGTCGATGAAACACTCTTTTGAGTGACTAGGAAATTTCCCTGAAAATGGATTTCTAAGCCACTCATATTTAGAAAAATCTTAGTTAAAATGTTTATCAAAACTCGTTTGAAGGGCTTCCATATGAATAGTGATATCATCAGTCACTTCTGGCTTCAAAGAAATATCATTTTCTTCCAAAAATGATGCAAGAGTAGGGAATGCAGAGAACTCCTTGCCCTGTGCTTGAGAGCGAAACAGAACCAACTTTTTCTTGAAGGATGATATTTTATCTTTGGTAGTGAACACTGTTGTACTCGGCCCTTGAAGTCCTATGTTTAAGATATTAAGCCTATCAAAAATATCAGCCAAATACGCCAATCGTGACAGCCATTCTTCATCATTGAACAAGTGTATCATGTCATGATTTTGTTCAATTAAAAACCTTAAGGCTTCAGACCTCAGTTCAAATAGACGAGTTAGGATCTTGCCTCGTGACAACCATCTAACCTCGGTATGTAGGATGAGAGTTTTATATTTTCCACCCATATCTTCACACATAAAAGAGAAAAGCCGTGAATTAAGAGCCCTGGCCTTAATAAAATTAATGACCTTCACTCTATCCGTTAAAACAGATTTAAGGTTGGCAGGTATACCCTTGGAAGCCAAAGCTTGTCGGTGAATAACGCAGTGAGTACTTTGGCATTCTGGAGCAACTTTTTTTATTCTTTCTCCTAATCCACTTAAATGACCCGACATAGCTTTTGCTCCGTCCGTGCACAAACCAACACATTTAGACCATGATATTCCCGCTTTCATAATGTACTCATTTATGACATTAAATGTGTCCTCAGCTTTAGTGTTTGATTCAAGAGGTTTACAAAATAAAAATTCTTCCTTTAATTCACTTTGGTAATCAAAACGTATGAATACAAGAAACTGCGCCATATTTGTTATGTCTGTGCTCTCGTCTACTTGCAGTGCAAAATAATTACATTCGTGTAGTTGAAGTAAAAGCTGTTCTTCAATACTCGAAGACATCTGAACAATTCGCCTCTTTACTGTGTCATTCGACAATGGAATTTTCTCGATTTCCTTTGCTGCTTTTTCGCCTAATACTGCCTCGACCATATCCTTAGCGACCGGAAGTAAAAGTGTCTCGCCAATTGTATGAGGCTTCCCTTCTTTAGCTATTCTATAACTGGCAAGGTACGATGCTTTGACCAGTTTTTTGTCTATATTTACAAATGTTGCCATGCACTGATTTTCTCTCTTACACAATTCAGATTTTCTTTGAAAAAATTCAGTAGGTTTGTCAACCAAATCGGGATGCTTAGTAGTCTGGTGCCGCTTTAGTAAGGAAGGTTTCATGCTCTGATTTGAAAGTGTTTCTGAACATATAACACATTGTGGAATAGGATTATCGTTCTTTTCTGTGCCAGTTTTTACTATAAATCCTAACTGTAAATACGCTGCATCGTACTTGCGATTTGGCTGAGGTTTAATCTTCTTTTTACTGTCCTTAGAGGTGGAATGGGTTAATTTCATTATGTCCACAAAAACTAATGCTGAATTACTACTAAAAACTAAAACTAAACTTCATGGAACACAATCGAATGAAACCACTGGGGAAGAAAGTAACATAAGAGAACGTGACACCAGCTCATGCCACTGTCAAAAAACCTGACGGGGTAGGGTGGTGCTGACGGCCGGGGAATGAGGAGTGGGAGAGGGAATTGAGTCACTCGGGTTGTTTGTGTAGCGTCAAGGTCAGCGTCAAACTGCCACTATTCTATGTAAAACACAGATGGAGGAATTGTATTCTTAACGCGGAAATGTTGCATCGTAACTGTAAATTAATGTTATTCACATTCAACAGTTTTTATTGTTATTATTAGTATATGACTGCGTACCACCTGAAATGTCCCCGCGTACCACCGGTGATACGCGTACCACCGGTTGAGAACCCCTGATCTAGATTAAGGTTTGTGGAGGCTTGATTTAGGTTAATTAATCCGACAGTAGTAATGTCTTTGGTATGTCCTGTGCGCTCTACACAATAAATTGTACATGCAGTTCTATTGCCAATACCTAAACTAATAAATGCCAGCTTTGCTAATTTAGTGTGTCCAAAAGTTTAAGCAATTGCAGACTGTGCCAATTTTCAAGAAAGATGATCCTGATAAACTGGGGAAACTACCGCACCACTTTTGTCCTTCCAGTAATGTCTGAAATATTTGAAACCATTAATTTCTAAAATATTTGAAACTATAAAAACAAATAAAATTGATAAGTTCTTAGAAGACAATCTTCTATTCACTTTCAGAAATTACAAAGCTCTTAACTTAGATGCTCTTCTTGCCGATGCACCTGATTTGCTCTGGGTTGAGGTAATTTCATCCGAAACTGTCGATTCAATGGTTTCTAAGTTGAATATCCTTCTCATTGATCTTTATGATAGACATGCCTCTGTTGATAGAAAGGGAGTAACCAAAGGGCCTGTCCTTGACTCAGTAATCATATCCGTCAACTTCAAAAAGTAACGTGGTGTAGCATTAGTCTAGCTAATTCATCTAAGTCAGTTATTCACTGGGGAAACTACAAACGTTTGTGTAATCACACTCAACAACAAATAAGAAATGCCAAAGTACGGTATTATTATAGAGTTCTATCTCCCAATCAATCTACAAAGTCTTTATAGTCTAAACTAAAGTTTAGATTTTTATATTTTTTCTTAAAATCATTTTGACGCATGTACTGTTCTCCATGAATATGTGAATAAAGAATATTGTCTAAAGAATCTTGGAATTGGAAAGTCAAACAGCGAAGCTCCCGTCTCTTTTGATCTTAACAACATAATTGTTTTTTTTTTCACGAATATTTCTGCTGATGTGTTTGGGGCTCGAGACTATG
Organism: Matsumurasca onukii; assembly: GCA_018831715.1. Taxonomy (NCBI): domain Eukaryota; kingdom Metazoa; phylum Arthropoda; class Insecta; order Hemiptera; family Cicadellidae; genus Matsumurasca; species Matsumurasca onukii. Next base: position 58,543,931 of record CM032059.1, read on the forward strand.
TAACCAAGTTTGAGGCTCTTCCCCAACCTCTGGTAAGTCCCGATAGGCTCTTTCTCTCCTGTCTCGGATGATGAGGTTCTTAAAGCGATAATGAGAATGTAGTTGGTGCTGATAATATTGCTATTCATTTCGTAAAAGAAACTTTATCCATTACTCTTCCAGTCATTACTGCCATTTTTAATAAGTCACTTTATTCCTTGACTTTCCTACACATTTGGAAAGTGCAGTAGTCCAACCTCTACCTACACGCCTAGCCCCTGATTCCCCTTCATACTTTAGACCCATTAGTATTCTCCCAGCCTTATCAATGATGATATGATCTCCTCAATCATATCTCTAATATGGGAATATACATTCAGGGCTACGCAGATGATATAGTCTTAGTAGTTCAAGGTAAATTTGTTGACACTGTCACAGATATTATGAACAACTCACTTAGTGCAGTAAGCCTGGTGTGACAGAGTGGGGCTTAGTGTTAATCCAGTCAAGACGGTTATTCTTCCCTTCACAAAGAAACTTGGAGCCTCTAGTAAGGCTCACTTTAAATAATACCCAGCTTCATATAGCGGACAATACTAAGTATCTAGGGTAATACTAGATAGGAAACTTACTTGGAACAGTCATGTAGACGCCGTTGCTAATAGGGCAAAATGGGCTCTAATGTCGTCCAGAAGTTTTATAGGCAGGACTTGGGGCCTGCAGCAGCGTATGGCCCTTTGGTTATATACAGCGGTTGTTAGACCTCAGGTTACATATGCTTCTTTAGTCTGGTGGACCAAAGTCCAACAGGTTACAGTCAAAGACAAGCTCAACAGTGTGCAGCGGCTGGCATGTTTGTGTGTAACGGGAGCCTTTACCACTACATCCACCGCTGCTCTGGAGCTTCTGCTCAATATTCCTCCTCTGGACAATTTCATCGTTCAGGAGGCTACCAAAGCTTACTACAGGCTACTTAATTTCGATGTGGCCAGATCGCCAGCCACTTTTGGGCATCTTGCCATTCCAATTAGTTCTGAGACTAAAACACTTTTCTTCATGGGCTCCGATCTTATGTCAGGACAGTTCATGTTTGTTAGGCCTTACACTATCAACATTGGTTCTCGTAAGGACTGGGATCACAGGACCCTTTCATATAAAGGTACTAACGAGGTAGTCTGGTACACAGACGGTTCATTAATAAGTAATAAGGCAGGCTACGGGGCACATAAGCCAAAGCCTAGATGTAACCTGTCGGGTAACCTTGGTAGATTTTGCACCGTATTCCAGGCCGAAATCTATGCGATTCTTGTATGCACCCTACAAGAACTTACGTCTAGTATTACGAACAGACGTATTGTTATTTTCTCCGATAGCCAGGCAGCCCTTAGGGCTGGACAAAGGACAATTCACCTCTAAGCTGGTCTGGGAGTGCGTTCAAGCCCTCTGCCCTTTCTAGATTAAATAATGTTCATCTAGAATGGATCCCAGGACATCAGGGTTTCCTGGGAAATGAGAAGGCAGACCTCCTTGCAAGGAGGGGAGCACTGTCCGCCTTTAATGGACCGGAACCGGTAGTTGGGATAAGTCCGGCTCTGGTTTATAAATCCTTGGGGGATAATACCTATGAGGCACATTGTCAAAAGTGGACAAGCCTCTCAGGAAGCTCAATCGCCAACCTGCTCCTAAAAGGGCCTAGCAGGGCGCTAGTGATGTGAGCCGGGAATATTCCCAGTGGGAAGGGAGTTTATAAATGGGAATATTTCCAGGGAACTTCCCGAAGGCCCAAAACGAGGGAATTTATGGGAATGTATGAAATAAACCAATTTAAATGGGGTTTATTTAATATTAAACTGTTTTGGGACCTTAAATGGTTCTAAATGATCAATAAAAAGACCAAATAAACAACAATATAGTGATATATCATGTCTAAAATTTGTATTTTAACCGTGATAAACATTTTGAAAACAGGCCTGTGAGACTTAAAATCAAGTTCTCATTTAACCTTAACAAAATCTGATGATATTAGTTTGGAATAGAATCCTCAAGTGATTAAGTAATTTATTAATCTAAAATATTATTATAATTAATTTATTTTTAATGTTAAATTGAAAAATTTCAAACCATTTTTGTTTTTTTATTGGAAAGACCTGCTTTGGGCAAATAGTTAAAATATCAAATCTCTAAAACGGCTTAAAGATTTAAATAACTTTTGAATACAACTATTAAAACGTTGATTTATATGTTCATATTAATAGATTAGATCCAAGGGATTTAAAAAAAATTAGAGTGTCCACTGTTATACGTGTTTAAGATAAAATCATAAGTTCCCAAAAATCCCCGGGAATTTATGAATTTTGGGAATATTCCCGGCAATGTTCCCAGGGAATTTTCCCTCAAGTATAAATTCCCGGGAATTTTACATCACTACAGGGCGCTCTCCAGTAGCATCTTAAAACTAAAACGCGCTGACATCAGATTCTTATTATCATACTTAACTGGACAGGGGCACTTCAGGCATCATCTACAGAAATTGGGGTTACATAATGGTAATACTCTATGTAGACTTTGGGAGCAGGCTGAAGAAACTGCTAGGCACATCCTATTAGAATGTCCCTCTCTGGAGACTAGGAGAAGATGTCTTCTAGAGGGACGTAATTGGGATGAAGTTCACTCGTCTGAGCTTGGGGGAGTCATCTTGAGGCTTTGTGGTCCCACGGGGGTGGGTCTCCCAGGCTAAGATAACCGGGGCAGTACAATAAACCTTTGGTTGACGTACAATTGGTTCACAACCAGCCCTACTTAATCTAATCTAATCTATCAAAGTGTTTGGATAGAATTTTATATAACTTGCAAAAGGGTTTTCCGTTTTTGTCAGCATTCATAGCTTAAAGCACTTTGCTTTATTCCTCCCTTTAACCTTATGCTGATGAAGACTCTGGTGTTACCCCTTTTCAATTACTATGACATTGTAACTGATGACATGACTGTTGAGCTTTCTGAAAGGCTTCAGCGTGGGCAAAACTATTCAGGTTTATTTTTAACTTGCAACGTGCCGATTACATCACATCTTATTGAAACCTTCTGGACATACTAAAACTCAATCAACTTCTAAACGGTCAATGCGTTTCTTAACTAATCATCTTATTTGTCCGTGATGTTCATTTATATGTCTCCAATCCATTGGGCACACAACAAGAAGGAGCAAGCTATCTCTATCAGTTCCTACTCACAGATCTACAGTTTTCTATAAATCATTTGTTGTTACCACATGAAGGTTGTGGAATACACTTATAAATAATATCAAAATGATCAAAAGTCGGGCCTGTTTTGGGGCGGAGGTTGAGAGTTGGTTGACACAGGGGTTGTAAGGCTGATAGGTGGCACTTTGGTGGCTCATGTAGTTTGGCAAATGTGAATGTGGTGTGATGTGTTATTACCTAAAATTTTCATTGTTTATATTTACACAGTTTATGTTTTGTTTGATTTTAGCTTTGATTGCATTTTAAAGTTGTGTGCATTGTACTGAATATGTTGTAATGTATTGTAAATTTTTGTATATGATGAGTGGTGGTTAAGTGCGAGAGAGGACAAAGAAAATTATCCTGTACCATAGACATTCACAAAATTTACAAAAATTTTGGATTTGTGGAGTAATTGTACTGTTTTATTAAAACTAAAAAAAACTTAAAAATTTGAATAGTTGCTTTTTATTTTGTAATGATTAAAACTAGCACTAAGTCCCACCTGAAAGAAAAAATCCAATCCAGTCCTCTCTAATTTTAACCAATAGTTTTTTTTGTAATAACAGTTAAAGACTTGATGGTTACGGTTGCAGGCAGGAACATCGTCTGCCAGGAGGAGAGAAAGCCACTGAGTCTGTGGTTGTTGTGTGAGAACCTGCGTCGGCGCAAGGCGGAGGGCAGCAAGGCAGACTCCAGTCTCCCCAAGTGTGCAGACTGCCTGACTGGCATCAGTAAGGAGAACGGGTGTCTGTGTGAGAGTAACTGTAAGCTTCACGTGTCACAGAGCGTGTTCCCCACCGCTGCGTACGACCTGCTTGCCAGCCTGCTTGACCTTAACGCAGACACACGTATCACCGCGCAGCAAGCACTGCAGCATCCGTTCATCACCGCAGCTTAGAAACAACCATTCACTCTTGGTGGATTGTTGTAACAGTCTGGGCAGGCTTCTTAAACGCTTATTTGGTTGAGGATGTCACGTTTCTTTTTAAGTAAGAGTTGAAATGCCGCAAACAAGTATTCAAGTTCAGTTGAACTTCTTTTTTAAAATTTAGTGTATGAGTCAATTAGTAAATTCTTTCTTCCTTTTATAATTGTTAATTTTCATCTAAATGAATTGTAATCAAATAGACATACAAGGGGGCTCAGTGGTTTAGTGGCTAAGCAACTGGCCTCGAGTTTGAGGGTGCGGGTTTAACTTGCACAATTGCGTTTGGACTTTGCACCTCACCCTCCACTCAGCTGTGCGAGAAGCTACACCTAATAGTGTATCTTGGTAATGAACGCTGGAATTATAACAGTGTCGATTTCTCAGTGAACTATCCACTTATACTAATTCAAACGTCGTCCAGTCGCATAGTTCTAACTATCTATCAGAACTCGATTGCGCCTAATTATCTATTTAAGACTTTAATTTGTATTAACGCTTTTAATAACTATTTTATTTCTGAAGGAATTTGAAAAAAAGTTAATCTCGGTTAAGTTTGCAAATATTGTTTTCAGATGTCCTCAGTAATAATTATGTATTGATATACATAAAATATAAAATTATAATAAATATATTTAATAACTCTGGAAGTGTGATTGCTAAAAAAAGGATTCAATGAAAGGAGTGAAGAAATTACTTATTGGCTTAAATTTTGTCTGAAGAAAATCTCAGAAAAAGGTTTTGAATATTGTTTATTGGTTTAGAGGCCTGCCCTTGCTTTAGCGACATTAGCCAATCAGAGGCTGGGTTGATCTGTGATTCAAGGACCGTTCACACGACACATGTCTAGTCAGTTGTGTCGTGTAAACTGACACTGTGTAAAACAACCCTTAACAGTCATGAAGCTTGTTGGATTTAAAGTAAAGTTTCTAGTTTAATTGAAGTCTGTTTAGAACACCAATATTATGTAAGAAAACAAGAAGGTTACTTAAGGTTTCAATTACAATTGACTAAAACTGACTAAAGATAACTGGGTTGTTATCTTAGCAGTAGTTTGCAATTTGGTCAAACCTCTTTATTTTTGTCTGAAGGAGGTCACAAATGGCTGTAATGTCCCTCTTTAGTTTTTTCTAAGTTGTAGTTGTCAATTAATTTGATTTGCGCATTCCTCATATTTTCCAATGCAAGTCTGCACTGCAACGGAAGAAATTCCATATACTCATAGAAAATACTGCAATCAGGGGTGTGCAGTGTTACATACTAAAGATAACACTTTGTTGCAACAAGTTTGTTATTTACATACATACAATATACCCCTTTCAGCAAATCCATATTGATACTCTAGATCAGGAAAACCATTTATTACGTTGCCCAACAATTTATTACGTACATTTTACAATTAATTTGATTTCTTCAAAATGTCTTATTCATGGATTTGAACTATACATATTTCTTCTAGTTCATTTTTAAAATGTGATTTCTTTGGGTACTAGATTTATTATGGTTAAATTAGTTTAGTACGTTCTTAGTTTTAATTCTTATTTTAAAATACTAATGTTTTTCTATAAATATTGGTTACACATAGCAGTAATAATCGGTTGACTCTAAACAGACATTCTTAGATCGCCTAAAAATACGATCAAAATTGTTTAAAGGGCCCTCTTTAGATTGAATTTAAATTATTTTGTAATTTGTAAATGAACAGTATTCATTTAGGATCTTAAAAAATCACGAATGAACTATGTAGCATTTCTAGACTTAATTGATTTGTTTGCTGATACAAAACAATCTTTTTATTTATATTTAGAGACATATATTTTACGTAAAGATTTGACTGTTTTCAATAACAATATGTCTTATTGATCATAATTTTAGTTGTCATAGCTTCAGCTCCTCTGACTTCATTTCGAGAGCTAGATATTTTTTGCTTATCATACAAAAGTTGTGCTCAAGAGGTTTTAAATGCTCTATTCTAATGTGCAGGTCTATCATATCCGAGGTTGGAATATTATTGCATACATTTTCCATCGTTTATTAGTGAACAAACATTGGAAAATGTCCTCGATTTAATATTTAATCCTCAAAAATTTTACCATTGTCAAAAAATTCAAACAAAGAATGCTCTCATACCTTTTTTGAGCTCTGTGATCCATCTAATTTTGTTGCTCTTGCTAAGGTACAATTATTTTGTGTATGTATTGTGTGATTTGCCTTTTAATGCATTTTGTGTTGTTTTATTGCCATTGAGGAAAATATTGTTTATGAGCATAGGTAATGTCGCAAATTTAAGAGGCGGCCAAATGCCCAAGCAGCCTCTATCTGGAAATTGGAATTTAACACGGGAAAATGATGTTAGGTTTAACGTACCAAAATGGGAAAAGGGTTTTGCTGAAATCAGAGCCATTAATGCTGCAGCATATAAAAACAAAAATTAAAAACTTCCTTGCCAAATAAAATATTTAATACAGCGTTTCGAACTCTTTGTTCTTATGGGAAAATTAAGTTGTAAAAAACTAATAAATAGTAAGTTCATTGTTTGGCGAAAGTAAAAGTTTTAGATTTTATATGAAACAGCCTCAATAGCTTTATGCTTCCATCGAAAAAAATGTCATTTAAGTACGATAACCAGTTTGAATATGATTTGCAGCTTTCACTTCACGTTACTGTATAAGCAGTGCCCAGGGTGGGACCTGCAGCTGCTCTGTGTGGTCGCCTCTTGATCTAAAAAGTTTTACTCTCAACAAACTGGCAGCAGTTTAAAGTTGTACTAATTTTTGAAATGCTGTATTGTTACTTGGAAGGTTATTGAGGTTTTTTTGTTATTGAGGTTGATTTTGCGGCATTGTAAATTGATAAAATGAAACCTAAAGTCTAATACTCAACGTACTCATCCACAAAAGATTTCCTTCATAAAATTAAGAAAAAGCTCAAATGATTGTTGAAAATAACAATGTTTAGGCAGTTGCGAGTACTCAAATACAAACTAATAAAAAACAAACTCCCAAGATTTTCAAAGTGTTTTACACTCAAAAGTAATCAATTTAAGCTTAAATTAGAGTTTAAAAACAATTGTGTTTTAAAATCAAACAATACAACTCTACTAAAAAAAACTCAAACTCGAGGGTGAAATAATTAGCTTGACTCAACTGAAGCTGAAACTCACTTCTCGCACATGACTGGATTTACAACCAGTAAAGTTTAGTTTTAAATGAGGTCTTATTTAATGGTGCACAGTGCACAAACATGACCTCAATGGGTTCTGTCCCATAAAACTGACAGCGTTTCATACTTAAAACTCTAAAACTTCAAATGGTTGCCATTTTGTAGAGAGTCAATCTCTTAATTAATATGAAATTTTTGGTGTTGATTTGTTTTTTATTTATCTGTTACAAAACCAATGCTATCATACAAGTTTTCTTCCGGCTCCTTGCCAAATGTGCTCAATTGACTGTAAACCGTATCAACCTACATACAAATGTGGACTCACTAAGCAGAGAAGTGTCAAAAAATACACAAATGTTTATTCAACTCATTTGGTATTTCGTGTGTAAAAACACCCTTGATTCTTTGGCTGGTACGCACATACCCATTTGCAATAGCGCCCCTGGAACTCCCCAGGAGTAATGCAGTACAAGAGGCAGAAAAATTATCACCAAATTTGTTACGGTTGTTATTCAATCATAACAGTGAGTAAAATAGAAATCAATGAAAAACTCACCTTTTCAAGATAACTTTAACGTGAAAACCCCTTCAGCTGAAGGGTTATTGTAGAATGTAATACCTAGTTAATAATGTTTTATGGACTGCTACCCAACCAGTTATAACATTCTTTCACAGTTGCAGTTTTTATTGTTATGATATCTAATATACTTATAAGTTATTTGGTTTCTGTTGATTTAAAATTAGCTCCCATTTTCTGTAATATTATATTTTCAACTTTATAGAATTGGTTACCTTGTAAATTATAAAGTTAATATTTGTAAATATAGTTTAATAGCTATGTAATATTTAATTTGTTTCCATAGTAAGGACATTAGCTCTGGAGCTCCATAGAAACATTGGATCAATTTAAGTTTTACTTTGTCCGCTTTTATTTTGCATTATTTTCTGTAATATTATACGAGGGCGTACCCAAAAGTATCGGAATCGGTCGATGGTGGGGGCGCATAGTTCACATTTTGGCGATAGGGGCTGAAAGCCCAACTCTTCCTGAGTTCAGTGCACTCGGTGTGGCCAGTATGAGAGGCTGTGAAGAGGAGCTGTGTGCTTCTGAAAGTAGTTTTGTTATGCCTCGTTTTGTTTTGATGGTTTAATTAAATAGACAAAGTTCAGCAGTGAGATAAGATCAGAAACGGTTGCAATTATCAAAAAGCTTACAAAGACGATGTTTTGAGCAAAACCAGAGTGTAACAGTATTTTTCTCAAATTCAAGATAGTCGATTGAAGACAAGCCTCCTCCTGGACGACCTTCAAATTCTCGGACTGGTGAAATTGTTCAGAAAACCGTCAATATTGCAAGAAGACCGTCGGAGGACCATTGGGGATTCTTTGCTGTCTGGAGTGTGTTAAAATTCAATTTAGCAATTTCAACACACTCCAGACCTAAATTTGGCGATATGGAGAATGGTTCTTTCATCGTGACAATGTGCCTGCCCACGTAGCCATCTCAGTGCGCTAGTTTTGGCCAATACCAGCATAACCACCCTTCCCCACGACCCATACAAATCTTGTCCCACGCGACTTTTTATGTTCCCTATAATGAAAATTACATAAAAATCACCGTTATGACGAAAATGAAGAGTGAAAAGACAAACGAGGATTGCATTCAGACTAAGGGGTATGAGGGTGCTTAAAACCATGGGAGCATCGAATGAACAAATGCATTACACTAAATGGGGAGTATACTGAAGGTATACATGTAAATTAGTTTAAAAAATAATAAAATATGGTTTTTATAATGAAATTCCCGTTATTTTTAGGTACCCCCTCGTATTTGCAACTTTATAGAATTGGTTACCTTGTAAATTATAAAGTTAATATTTGTAAATATAGTTTAATAGCTATGTAATATTTAATTTGTTTCCATAGTAAGGACATTAGCTCTGGAGCTCCATAGAAACATTGGATCAATTTAAGTTTTACTTTGTCCGCTTTTATTTTGCATTATATGTAGTGTAAAAATGTTAAAGCACATGTTTTCAAGAACGGAAAATGCTGCCCTTTGTTATATTAACAGTCTGAAATAGAATGAGTTTGGCAGTAATTTATGTTACAATGTGCATATTGAATGTGCATATGTGGAATTGAAATCTGGCCCTAGAGGTGATTCTATGCTTTCAAATCTTCAAGTGAGGGTTTATTTAGTGGTGCAGAGAGTCACAAACTTGACCTCAATGGTTTTACTCCAATACAAATACCTTCTGCATTTGTGTCATTCCTCCGTATAACAATGTTGTTATGTCAATATTCCTCATAAACTCCAACTTATGACAAGTTGGTTGGTAATATTGATAGTTTTCAGGTGTCTTAAAATTCAGTTGAAGTGTAAATCCAAAACTAATTCATAAGTAGGGTCCTTATTCAGTGTGTTTGAAAAGTCCGGGGACAGCTTAATATCATATTAATAATAAACTATACAAATTTCATGTTTGCCATATTATTACCATTAAACATTTCTTAAGATAGTTTGTAACTAGAGGTCATGTATGAGGAACGGTCCTCAAGAAGTCATGTGGCATATCACCAGAAAGGTTGAAACTAGAGAAGGACAATGCCACAAACCTAACCTCATCAAGGTTGACTCTGTCCTACATACTCGGAGCTGAATGTTTAGAAACATTGCTCCAGCTTTCTTTCAACTCCTGTAGGAACAAGAACAAATGTTGGAAGGGACTAAGTTGAGCTTAGTAAATCATTGGACAAATTAAATTAAAGGATATACTTAGTAAACTCAACCTGAAAAGGTTGACGGTATCGAAAATGGCAACCTTTTTAAGTTTTAAGTGCCAAACTAATGAGAATACAGATTTGGTTCATGGCATTGTACTTAACTACGGTAATAACAAGTTTTCTGTTGATGTGTCACTGACCTACGCTTTCATCAGACTTTCTTCTGACTCCTTGTAAACTAATCCTCTCGGGTGACATATAGTTACGAAAGGTCTTGAAAAATAGTTAACTAATTATAGTAAAGAAATGATATAGCAAATTTGAAATGTCCAACTTACCATTAAATATTTATTTAGCCATTCTTGGTCTTTTCAAACATTATGTTTGCTTTTACAGCCAAACAGTCATTATTTAAGATTAATTTCTTTAGTATAAAGTGTTTGTAAATATTTGTTTGGCCTGTGTTTTAAGAGGTTATTTGATTTATACAGTGTTTTGATGGTCAATAAAATAGTAAATTGAATTTGCTGTATTTTCTTTTTAACACATTTTCATCGGAAATAGAGTTATTAATGTCTCTCAAGTTTGAGAACCAAAAGTCATAGAACGGAAAGCTAGTTTAGGTTTCTAACCTTCTATCAAATTCTTATTAGAATATTAGTCTACATGCAAAACTGTATATTATAGACTTATTCTGCCACATAAATAACAGAAAGAGTTCTTAAGTCAGAAAGACTACAGTCAGATTATAACTCAAGTAATGATAAGAGAGAATTTACTCACTGGCTAAGAACCTTCAAGAACTTTGTTTCCAGCCTATCTCCAGAACCAAATGAAAAAGAAATGCTAAATATTCTTACTAACCATATCTCTCCAGAAGTAGATGAATATACTGTACAGGGTGATTCTAAAATAGGGCGCCAAATTTCAGGGGTGGGTTCCTTATGCAAAAACAATGAAAAAAGTTTCTATAAGCATGGGTCCTAAAATTCTTTGTTACCCTGGTAGTATTTGTATTGTACCCCCATTTTGTATTTTTTACTTAAAAATGTATATCTCCAGAACGGTTTGACCGATTGCATTCAAACTTGTTATGGTGTCTATGTGTCATAAGGTCAATTTAAGAAAAAATAATTTCATAAAACCTTACAGAAAAAGTTTGGTAGCTGTTTAAGGTTTTCAAATTAAAATACCATAAAAATGACGCATAAAACACAAATTTCATAAGAATAAAAAAGGTATATTTTTTAATTTTACATAAAGATACAAACTCATTTTTCCGAATTTTACATTAATATTTTCACTTTTAGCATTCTTTTACAACTGGTACATTACCAGTTGATCTTTGATGTTCACATCTTAAGTGTACAAGTTGCACCTGTCAAACAGGTGAATAATATTTACAGTCAGCTGATCCAAAAGTGAGAATTATTACCAAATTAGGTTTAAAAACAGCTGTTTTCAATTTTAATTGTTAACGAGCTGATAGCTAAAAGTATTTGCAAGTTAATATTTAGTAACCGATAAATTGTTTTACGCTTTCTTGATTGACTTTCTGTTATTGTGACTTTTTGTTAAAATGGTTCAGTAAAAGTATCAAGAACAAGCGGATATGATATTTATGTATGGGCGTGCCAATGGAGTTGGCCAAGAGTCAGCGCGATTGTATTTGCCGACTTTACCTAACAGACAACAACCAAACAATCATACTTTTGCTTTTGAAAGCTTGGTGAGATTGGGAATCTGCAAGTTAATACAGAAAACCGAGGAAGACGACGATACATGAGAACAATCAATCTGGAGGAAAATATTCTGAATCGTATACTGAACCATTTTAACAAAAAGTCTCAATAACGTAAAATCAATCAAGAAAGCGTAAAACAATTTATAAGTTAATAGATATTAACTTTGCAAATACTTTTAGCTATCAGCTGGTTAACAATTAAAATTGAAAAGAGCTGTTTTAAAACCTAATGCGGTAATAGTTTTCACTTTTGGATCAGCTGACTGTAAATATTATTCACCTGTTTGACAGGTGCAACTTGCACACCTAAGATGTGAACATCAAAGATCAACTGGTAATGTTGTAAAAAAACGCAAAAAGTGACAACATTTATGTAAAATTCGGAAAATTGAGTTTGTACCCTTATGTAAATTAAAAAATACAATCTTATACAATTTTTGTACCATTTCCATGTTATATTAATTTGAAAAATTTAATCAGCTGCCATACTTTTTCTGTAAGGTTTTTGAAATAATTATTTTTTCTTAAACTGACCTTGTGACACATAAACACCATACCAAGTTTGAATACCTGAAAAAAATGAAAGATTTTTAAGTTGAAGCAGAGGTGAAAACCAAGCAGCCTCTAAGTTTGTAGCACATTCTGACAATAAGTAAGAAAATGTGAGCCAGTTAACTTTCTACAGCTTAATTGTGTAAGACATACACATAAACTTAAATAATACTCTTCATAAAATAAGCCTCACAGTGAATAAGAATACGTAGTTGAAAGAAGTCTTTGTTTTGCGAAATGCGCTGAGTAGAATCCTCTCATTTCTTCAAAGAATCAGTCTACTTCAACATAAACCTGTCTGAAACATCTGAAGTTTCAAAAGACTCAGGTCTCCATTATTCATCTCATAAATTCATAGAATTCATTATATACTTGAAAACACGTTTTCATTTCCTTGCTACATACAGTGTGTATGAAAAGTTCCGAGACGTTTGTGGTTCGTTCTTTGTTTGTGGGATGAGTTTACCTTAAGTTGAGCACGGTTATTTTGAGTGAAATAGGTGACGGAGTTTTCTGTTTGTGTTCAAGAAGATAGTGTTTACAATGAATTTCGTATAAAATTTTAGTTCCTTTAAAACGATGATCTACTTACGTATTCAACATGTGAGAAATGACATTAGCTTCAATAGTATCTTTCAAATCAACCCATTTCATTTGATTTAAACCTTTTCACTTGGTAGATAAGTGCACTATTACACCCATCCAATAGTATACCATAAAACCCTTTTTGTTTTTAATGCTTTCAATTCGTTATAGAATGCTTACTGAAGTTTTATTTAAATACCATTAAGGCTTAATTAGCCGGAAACAACTGTTATCTCAACTGTAATAATGATTAGTTTTTGACTTACAACGCAAGCAGGTTGATTGTGAACAAAGGCTAGTGGTAGCCACACAAGGGAAAGCAATAAAGGGACTAATGGTTGTGGATTTGGTCTGTGCAATTCATTGACCAAGCTCGGACAAAGCTACGTTCAGTGGTCTGTAGACAATCATTACACTGATGTACCTCGGGGCGTTCTGAGCCACCGTCTGTAGTCTGCAGTAGACACTGCCGGACTTACCGACTAATCTTAAATAGTGCATTTCACACTCAATTCAAATCTCATTTAGCGATATGAAATATTCTCATTTGTACCCATAATATGAGATATCCCCGAAGACAATTCTACATACATATGTCTGTCACACAGATCTGTCCCTTCGCGTCGCTCTGTCAATAACCATGGATGAATCATGGCTACTGGTTTGCTTAAAACTACAATTTCGTTTGTTTAATAGAATGGGTTTATTGGTCTAAAATTGAGTTAGAATTATTATTGCTCTTTTCGAATGAGAAATAGGAAAGATATTCTGGTGGAAGACACCCTCTTTGGTTGAAATGAATGAAATGAAATGAAAAATGACTTTATTAGGTGAAGTTAGGACTAACAAGTCCTCTCTTACACTTAACCTATATATACATAATAGAAATCTTTACAAAAACATAACTCTTATATCAGATTTAAATAAATAAGCTTATATCTTTAAATTAAAATAAAACATTTGACTTACATAGTACAATAATGATACAAAAATTGGTCATCCTTCTATTAAAAATAAACTTGTGATTTACAAAACATAAGACTATTTCTCTACAATCAATCGTGCAATCAAACACCATTCATGCATCACTCGCAGTTCCAGGTCACCGTCCGCGCCCAAAAGCTACCCCCACAAACCCCGCCGAAGGAGGTTCCTGACTTCCACCCCGAAGCGGGCGCGCTTACCTATACTTCTGATGCTGTCAGGAAGTGAATTCCAGAAGCGGCATGCAGTGACTGTGAAAAATTTGTTGTAGAGAGCTGTACGGTGAGATGGGACAGACAATAGGGATTCCCCTCTACGAGTCTCCCTAGCACTGATCTCAGAAATGAACTTGGAACGTTCGGACAGGCTCCTTTTTATTAACTAAAGACTGCAACAACTGGATTATATGTAGCTTGCGAAGTTCATTCAACTTCAAGATAGCGAGTTCGGAGTAAAATGGAGTAACATGAACATCCCAACGAATTTTAAAGATGAAACGGAAGATGGTTGGGGAGTGAGCTCTTCAGACTTTTCTCTTCTGGACTTGGTTGATGATCCCCTCAAAACCTTGGTTCTGGATCTGCAATTCTAGTATTAAAAAGTGAATGTCTCTCGCTCTTAAGTGACCGTACTTAGATTTAAAAAAGACGTATGTTTCAAAGTTGAAAAAGAATGTATCTGGTATAGTGTCAAAAATAAACAAAATATAATGGCCTGTACATATTGTCTTTGTCGTCTTGTGATTGTTGAATGTTCGGACTGTTTTGTTGCGGATAATGGATTGGTTACGGAAAAAAGGTAAAGTGTCCTAGTTAGGACTACAAAGTCCTCTCTACCACTCAACCTCGTCCTTTACCTAGCATCAGTGTATAGGCACATTACAAATTGTAAGTGGTGAATGCGGGGATCGAACTCGCACCACCGGTGTGATTAGCTCCTGAGTCGCGTGCGATACCAATCTGCCATGGATCCGCTAAATCTTTTCAGGTTTGCGTTCAGAAGTAATTTATAAACTACAAGTTTTGCAATGAAAATAAAATGTGTTGATCGCTTTACAGAACCAAGAGAAAAGTGCGATTAAATTACTCCATAATACAGCAATACACTGTTAAAATAATGTGTTTCAGACAGGTTTGACCAGAAGACATAACTTCAAATAAAAAGCCATGGACAGGCTTTAACTTAAATCAAACATTTTTATTATACAGTGTGAAATTTAATTTAATATTAAAATATTATTCCTAGTTTAGGAAAAACGTCGGCCAAATAACAAAGATTTAGCTCTGCCTCTAACAACATTGGTTTGCATCTATTTCAGTATAGTTTTCCAAGAACAGATGCACAGTTTAATACAGTAGTTATTGCATTTCGTCAAACTGCTTTTACAACAGAACATAGTTGACAGTACTCAGTAAATTACAGAAATATCCGAGTTATTTCCACTTACAACACAATGCCACGCGAAGTTACATTGTCGTCCCACACAGTGCGACAAGTTACTGTATAAGTAGTACTTGCGCGTTCTGAGTCTTAGGAATAAAATACTTTAGTGTTTAGCGAATTTCCATAAAAACTAGAGGTATTCAATGAATTTGTGTTTTTATACCCTTTCAAATGAGGGGTCACATGATGGGTAAAATACATTTTTCAAAAGGACACATCCCACTACCCCTATTTTGAGGTGAGGGCAATTTTTAAAAATATACAAAAAAGTACTTTAGTTGATACATATGCCAAAGCACGTTCAAAATCTGTTATCAATTCAAAAGTTAAGGCGGGGGTCGGACTTTTGGAAACCCGGTATATAATATATCTTTATTTCGCCAACTGTTTACAAATTGTACAACAATATACCAATACATTACAAACTTTCTAAAACATAAATAATGTACAACAATATTCAGAGAAAAAATATAGGGGTCTCTTAGATAAATCTGAGTTGAGACCTCCTTCAGATACGTAATCAAACCTTATGCTATAAGAGAGCGAGACTAACATGTAACTAATATTCTTATAGATAGCCTAACAATATATTTTACAATAATTGATTTAAAAGTTTGCTGTGAATAGTCTAACTAAAAAGTATTGTAATGCATTCTTGTATATCCACTTAATATAAAAAATCACATAACAAAATAAAAATATACAAACACAGTCAAAAGGCTAAAACTAGTATTGAACTTAAGCTATACAACAAAACTAAATACACTTTCAATCAACTCAAAAGTAAACCACAGTTTTTTTAGGCTAACAGATAACAAACGGAAAATTTGCTTATTAAGAATCCTATGACTTAAAATATTATATAATCTAGGAGCACTATTCAAGTAAAACTGTTGATGTAGTCTAAGTTTTGATTTGAGAACAGGAACGGTCAAATGATTTCTTAGATTAGTAGTGCTTATCAAAATTGTCGTATTCGTTATTGCTAATGTCTATATTAATTTGAAATAAAATGACTGAAGTGTTCACAAATATTGTGTAAACTAGGTCTTTATAGATAACACATAACTTTGCTATTTTGGACCCTTCAAAACCGCCCCCCTTGACCGCCCCCGTACCTCCATAAATACTGGGAATTTCCAATTTTCTTATTATTTACATTTTAAGACAGCAAGACATATATATCGTTAAGTCAATAGTTTAATCAATCAGTTATTCTCCAGCTGTTACAGTACGAGTATTGAAACAAAGTTAAAACATAAAATATTTACCTACGCAAAACAGTGGAACACAATGGGCTTTTTAATGTAGGCACGTTTTAAGAATGTTGATGAGTTAAGAATGAATTTGTCTTCACCAAACAATACGTTGTTAAATATAGTTCAGTATCGATCTAAACAAGAAAAGATACAATGAGCTAAGCTAAATCAAATAGATTGTCTCTAGCAGCAATTGAGGCATGAGAAATGTTTAATTGAATCACGCGCTACTACAGGTACTTACAGAAATGACTCATGCTAAAAATAACTTGTTCCCTTTTGTACCAGTAACTTCATAATCAGTGTACATCAAAAGGGATTGAAGCTGCTATTGCATACTTCTTAATTAATCGGGGAATTCATACTTTGTACACTTTCCTTTTAACATTGTTTCAAACAGCTCTTTACACTTCAATCAAATTGGAAATAAAACACAATATTCCAATTTAGTTAGTACTAAAGTGGCAGAGATTAGGGTTAGAAATATATTTATGGTTCTATCTATGAAATAAAATTGTAATATTGTTCTTCCCGTTCACTCAGCGTCCAAACTTCATAATTAGGTTGAGATATTTCGGCCTCCTAGTTCCTTCGGTGTGAACAGGAAAAACTAGATTATAGTTGTGACTCCGGCCGCGAAAGCCTAGAGTTAAGCTTAAATAAAATTGTTCTCACTTCAAGGTGTTTAGGCTAGCATATAATTATATTTTAATAAATCATTGTGAATCAAATCAAAATTTATCTCAAACTTCATCAACATTTGGTGAAATGCACTGGTTTAGCATTTTTAGATAATTAAAACCGATTTCTTGGTGAAACTCCTCCCCCCATTGAAAGGGGTCTTCCAAGTTTTAATACATGAAGTACTGAAACTGTAAATAGTGTTTTAATAATAAAGGGGAAACAATCCACTGTTATAGCAGAAAATAACGTTCTTGACCGCCATTTTGAGACGACTCGTTGGATTTTCATAATATTTGGTACTGTATATTAATTGGGTTATATAAAAATAAATGCTCATTTAAATTTCATTATAATTGGATGCAATTTACGGTTTTAGATAAATATCGCTTTAATGGCGAAAACTCATTCTCAAAAGAGACTTTCGTTGGTTTGATTTTGTTGGCTAACGATACTGACCGCGGTTTTTGCAAAATGAACATTTGTACGAGGTTTTATTAACAACGGGAAAAATGCGACTGGTAGAGATGTACCAAATATATACATACCAACATTACCACATAACAACATACATAGTTACATAAACACAATACAATTACACAAAATAACTATATAATTTAAAAAATTCTCAAAACGTGTTCTGGAAGTCAGGATCGGTGCTCCTTTCATGGTTCCTAGTCTGGGTACTACCATGCTGACGGCATGAATATATATTTTTTCCGAAAGAAATTCGCTAATAACAGATGAAGGTAAAAGGGATATTGGACTATAAATCTTGAAAGTCTTTTGAAAGTTAAAATCTTAAAGTTTAGTTAATTACCATATTTAACCTAAGAACTAAGGTGATCTTGACCTTTTTGATGACTATTGTATAGGTTCTTGTTTAAATTATGATTTCCCATTCCCAGTCGTCTTTTTTAGAGAAGATTTTAAAAGAAGAAGTCCTTGGAAGAAGAGCTTGGCTGTGACGCAATGCAGCTGGTACTAATTTTCTCGGTTTATTTACTCTTATCAATCAGTGATTACCTACTGATTCAAGATTCAAGTGTAATGAATAAATAGTAACATAATAACTCCTTAACGATGTGACATGCAGCTAAATTGACACTTCCAAGGTGGTTGCATTTGTCAACATGATGAACACGTGGAAACTACCGCCTTTCAAACATAAAGCTGGTTAAACATATTTACAGAATAACAATTGTGCCTTCATGAGTCAAAGTGCTGAGAATTCCTTTCTATTCTTGAAAGTCACTCTGACTTTACACAGTTTCACTTTAGCAGTCGAGGAGAGCCTATTCCATAACTTCACAAACAAGGTTTATTAACAAGTTAGTCAATTCTATATGGAAAAAATAAAAGCACGGGGAAAAGTGCTGTATGTATTCATAGGCAGAATGTTAGCGATTTCACATAGGAAAAGAAGCTATTTGCTTTTGATAAGTTGTATAGTAGAATGAAATAAGTAGTTGTACAAAACGGATACCAACTGTGTATTGTGATAAAACTTAATAATTACATATTACTCGTATTGACACTTATATTTTGTACTTAAATTCTCCATCTTGGCAGGAAGGTTAAGAGCACCCATAGTAGCCTACATATTTCTTGGGGAGGGGCTAGTCTAATGAGATGTCTAATGGGAGTCTCCACGACGACGGGGGTTCCTAGGATCCTCCCCTGGAAAATGGTTGAAAACTATATATCCCAATGAAACATGTTTTAGTGCATTCTGGAAGGTTAATTTAAAGGCTAAATTTCCTTGTGCTTTCCAATGCAATTTTGACAAACTCCCTCAAATATAAGCTAAATATAGTAGAGGAACTAAATATAGTATATATTAGGCCACAAATATAGTATAATTATTATTCATTATGAGTAAACTCAATGTATTATGGGTTTTGCCGTTGGAATGGAAAATAAATAAGTAAGCTTATTAAACAAAATTATAATAGTTTTCTTTGTTACATTGGCTGCTGCTACGAAATATTTTGATCTTAAAACTTTAACATTCTTGTGAAACCATCAGACAATTCACTAAATAAAAGTACTTTTCGACATAATGTTTTTAATTGGTTTGAAGCTGTGAGTAATTTAACCCGTTAGTGCCTAGAGTTGCCATATGGACACAGTTCACTGAGACAGTGAGTGTACTGTACAGCATGTACTGTAGCATGTACTGTAGCATGTACTGTAGAGTATCTGGGCTGATACGGGTTAAGGAGACGTAAAGTTGTATAGATTTGTTTTTGAGCCTACAAATAATCCATATATTTTTACAGAGAAGTGAATATTCAGACATCAAAATAGGTTTCTAGAAACAATAGAATAACGCAAGGTTAAAAAACTATTTTTTTCTTAAAATTGATAATGAATAGCCCCTGAATTCTTCAACTTTGTGCCACCACACTTTGTATTTTCACATTATTACTCGAGAGTCATCCGAGAAACTATTGAAAAAGATCATAAATTCATCAAAGAAGACAGCATTAAACTTTCAAGGAGCTGGCACCAGTCCTGAAGAATTCTTTTCGATAGTGTCAATGCCAATGAGAACATCGACAGTTGGCATCCCTGCTCCAATGGATGGTTGGCAGCCCTGTGACCAATTGGATATCAGGCAGCAAGTATCTTAGCTTCAGCCAATCAGCGACTGAAGATGGTACTCCACAAAGATACCGAAATATTTCAAGCTAATTGTAATGATGTTTTGACGTGGTGTAAACCGGATGAACTAATTATAGTAATGATACCGCGCAAGCCAAAGAGTTAAGCTCATACCATTCTAATAAAGAAGGCTCTGTACAAATTTGAATGATTGTAGAATTTAAAGAGAATAATATATTGTAGAATAGAGTTTAATAATTAATACTTTATAATAAATAATTTGTATACAGTAAATTGAAAGTCATTTTGTATTTTATAGCATAGACAAATTAATTTTAACGCCATTCGATAATTGTATATGCATCTATGTATTGTACAATTTGTGAATAAAGATTATTTGAATTGAATTGAATATAGTTCGTAAGATACAAACGCATTTCTCATGAGAAGTCATGGCACATTTAGATTTTTTATTCAGCACTGATCTTGCATATTACATTTTACCCTAGTCTTACTGCACAGCTATGCACATAATCAATTTACAATCAAGTGTAATTACTAAAAGGTTTACGTGAAATTGAAAGAAGAGTGAGTTTACAATTATTATTTGAGAGTTGAAAGTACGTTGCTCATTTGAATGAAGAGGTAAGCAACTTCCAGGACCTACCGTAGTTCACAAGATCGCCACAAGCGCTGCAGTCAAGTTGTTACGTCACTGACACAACATATAAATAACGTAACTGCAGAGAGATTGATAATTTGAACCGAACACAGCTTCGTTACATTCACTCTAAATACAAAGAAGATGTTCGTAAGGGCATTGTAAGTATTTTCTAAATATTTATCTATTCTGAACTGTTTTAGATTTGTTTAAGTTAAGGTTTTAATGTGAACTATAAGTTGATGGTAGTCGTTAATTTTTGTTTCCTGAACTTGTATCCATTCTTTGGCTTTATTACTGCAACTATATATAGCTAAAACGATTGGTTGTGAACGAAACTATCACGATTTTACTCATAAGTAAATGTGTAAAAACATAAACGTATACAGGGTGAATTTTAAAATAAGTCCCATCCACCTTAACTTTTGAAAATGGGAATATGTTTTAAACCCCTTTAGGAAATGTTTTTATATGATTTGTTTTAA
Organism: Matsumurasca onukii; assembly: GCA_018831715.1. Taxonomy (NCBI): domain Eukaryota; kingdom Metazoa; phylum Arthropoda; class Insecta; order Hemiptera; family Cicadellidae; genus Matsumurasca; species Matsumurasca onukii. The sequence continues at coordinate 58,564,967 of CM032059.1, forward strand.
CGTACTTAGCATCACACTCCCCCCAAATCCGGGGGAAGGGCCTCCAATTTAAAAAATACAAACCCCCTTGTGGCACTTTATAAGAAAGGGAATTTCAACACAAGTTCAATAGCGCTAAGAAAATCCTGTTTTCTTGACTCGTTTTTCGTGATACCAATTTAAAGATGGCAGTTTCTTTTTCAAAAGAAGGTGGAGGGGAAGGGCATTTTAAACTCACCCGGTATGTATATCTTAAAGCTCAATAATTAGGTAGAGAAATTTATAAATTATTGCATTAACCTAAATAATTGTTTAATTTCTTTCCCAATTACAGCTGCTATACATTGTTGTGAAAGTTGTGTTTGCATAGGTTGAGAGCGTGTGCGTGTTTGTGCCTGATGACGACAATGGCAGCAGCTACAAATGTATGTAATCAGACCATCGTGGAGTGTGTCAAGTCACTGAATGCTGCGCTCAGTGATGCGTACGTAGAGAAACTGGTAAGTAGTCATTGCAACTGTGCAACACAAAAGTTAATTTTTTACTTTCAGAATGTAACACCTCATAGATGAAAGTCAAAGTGGGAAGAAAATGCAATATTTGTTTCAGAATTCGTTGCCAACTAAACTAACTTAGCCGACATATTAAATTTGGTTATTTCATATATGAAAGTAAATGCAGCTGGGCAACACCACCAATAGCAATGGTGCTTTTTCCTAGTTATCCTACCATCCATTATCTACCTATTTATTATCCAAGCGATTCTAAAGTAGCGGCGGATCCCGCCACTGAATACTTTGAGGCTAAACATTGATTTCTCTATTTCACTGGCTGGAGCCGTCATCGCTGGCCCAAATCGCTCTCCCGATAATAGACGTCGGAAAACCCGTCCAAGCGGCATTGTCGGTCTTGCTGTTATCTTCGCATGGACAGGCAAAGTGCCGTTGTCGGTAAGTGTTTTCTGGCTTTAGTCGGCAAAGCTCGGGAATATTTGTTTTATGATCTGTGCCTTTGACGTCACAACAAGTAAGTGTGGAGGGGCTTTTTGATATCAAACCCACATACACAAAAATAAGGAAAAGGAATAAAGAACCTTATGAAACTGCACGTGGCTGTACACGTTAAAGACTATTTCAATTTGTCTTGTCATTTTCAAAGCTGTCTCAAAACTTTAACACTTATTAATCAAAAATGTAATGTTGATATAGCTTTAAAACTGATTATTTCGCTTAAACATTCACAATTTTCCGGGTGGAGGAGGACCCCATTTTCCCATTTTCTTCCTGAGGGGAATTTAACTCCTCCGATGTTCTGTCCCTAGTACAAGTCTGGCAACCAGACGTTGGTGGCGAACTCACAGTGGGTCGTGGACAAGCTGGATCTGCCTTGTGTTATCACTGATAACACAGCAGAAGAGATAACAGACTACTACTTGTATAGAGACGGGTAAGCACTAAGTAATACACTCAGTAAGAGAGATACGGGTTCGATTCCCGGCCTAGGTACATGGATTTGAAAAGCTTAAAAGCGTTTTCTTTGTTCCCACGTAACTTAGAAAAACTTTCAACTGAAAATTCTATTTCCGTAGACATAATAAATTAAGAAAAAAGGTACGATGTATTGAGTTGAGTATTATGGTGTATACACTAGTTTCGATGTATAGTTGGTGGAAGGCATATAATTATTGGCATGTATAATATGGAATCCATAAGGGACCACTAACGCTGTTGGTAAGAATAATCAGTCGATCAAAATTACACATACTTACACATAACTGGGGGTTTTAACATACGTTTTAACCCAGTGTATGAAAACAATAAGTTACAACATTCCTTTTTTATCTGGCCTGTTTAAAGACTAGTTCTAATGGTTAACTTGGTATGCTAAAAATAAATGTTTGTGGTTTCAAGTTTAAAATTTTACAAATGAACTCAATAAAGATTAACTACTTTTGATTATAGAGTTCTATTAACTATAGTGATATGCAAACATCAGTGAATCTGATTTCTTATGGTTTATAAAACAGTTTCACAACAAAAATGAAGGTTATGAATGAAAACTAATTGTGATTTTTGCTTTATGTTGAAGGACAAATTCTACTATAAAATACAAGGCGGGCTTCTATATAGCCAATAAAAGCATCCATATCTCCGAGTGTAAGTGTATTCTGCACATTTCTACACATTTTCATTTTGGATTTAAAACTTATGTGGTTTGACATCATTGAAATAAAAACTTTTAGATTAACCACAATGTAAAACTATATTTAATTAACACAAAACGTTTCGACTATGCTGTGATAGTCATCATCAGTTGTATAGAAGAGAAAAATAAAATAATTATATATACATAAAATAAAAATGAATTGAAATAAAAATGTATTTTATGTCGAAACGTTTTGTGTTAATTATATAAGTACAGTTTTACATTGTGGTTAATCTAAAAGTTTTTATTTCAATTACACATTTTCATATCTATACTAATATTGTAGAGAATAAAAATGAGTTTTAAAATTTTCTACACAAATGGTGTGTGTCTGTTCCTCAATCAGGTGCCGCAATTTCAACATGTCACTTGACCAATTTTAATGAAAACAAATATAATAATAGGAATGTGGCTTATATTTATTTTTATTAAAATCATTTAAAATTATTTTATTACCTGGTTAACACATAGGCTATTAACACGTTTGATAATTTTATTATTTTCAAGATGGCGGTCATTAGTAAAAATTTAATAAAAATGGCCTCAGTACATGTCAAAATTTATAACCCCAAAGCTGTCACGTAAAATTCTAGAGAAGCCGTAAAAGATATTTAGTTTTTAACAGCACATACAAGTTTTAAAATTTTCTACACAAATGGTCCTGTGCAATTTTTTTGTATCTTCAACCGTTTGCTCGGAAAACTTACTTCAGTGTGGAGAAACAGGCTCATGATCATGTCGCTCAAGATAACAGGAACGCTTGAGTGCCTTGGTCCGGGGGTGTGAGCTCATTTCAATTGCATGTCAGTTATTCGTTTGCATGTATATTTATTGTCTGCCTATATTTACGTGGTTAAGTAATTTATTGGTGCACAGCAAATATAATAATAGTTGTCTGCGTCTTTAAGCGTGTTTATTTATTATGAATTTTCATGCTCTTTGTAACTGGCAAATCTGCTGTTAAAAACATTCAATAAAGAGTTTATTTGTTCATATTGATTCATACTCACGTTACTATATTTTGAGTCGGTTTCACAGTTGTTTGTTCTCAGATCACATACATAACCTAACTCTGACGGAGACTGGACATTTCAATTTGGTGGGAGATTGTTGTTATGCACTTTACATATGTGAAAACAAAAGTAAGTAAGCATATCTTTTGACCATGGAGTTTAGTTAGTATGGAACTTATTTTCAGGACACTGGGAAAGATAAATTAGTTACCAGGAAATTAGGATGGAGGCAAACATTCACATTCAGGATGTAAATAAGCCCAACAAACCACTTTGCTTACATACTCAAACATGTTTTACCGTTATTAAGTTGAAAGAAGTTACCAGTTATTAACTATTAATGTTATCTGTTTTATAAATCCATTGTTTTAAATTAACAGTAAACGTCATAAGTATCAAAACCAGGTTCTGAAAATTCCAACGAGCTGCCGATTTGTACTGGGCTAGTTCCCACTGTTCCTCTTCTTTCCAAGACCGGTCTGTCATTTAATTGGTTTTCCCATTTAAAATCTTGAGGGCCCCCAAAAATCCCACTTTGGGTAAATGGGCCAGGTTGTAATAGTGACTAAAAGTTCACTTTTATCGCCTATAAATTAATTTAGTTTTTCTATTTTTATCCATTAAAATGTAACGGGGGTGTCCATATTTCATATAACTAACCTTGTACGTGTGTGTTGACAGACCAAGTACAAGCTCACTCGAACGTGTACTGTGACTCTGGACGCCTACACGAGGAGGTGTGCCGCAAGGAAGCATTGCTGGCCCTGAAGCAGCTCCAAGCTTGCGGTGTCACAGACCTCGTTCCTAGCTGTGAGTCTGACCAGTCCTTCTACTCAGCAAACTGATCTTGTCTTTTATATTTCAAATATACACTTGGAATATTATACTTGTGCTTGTCTTTTATAAACCTAGAGAAGTAGGAGTGCGTAAGAATTGTGACAAATGGAAATTGTTGTTGTTAAAATACTTTTTGAAATACTCAAGGTTGCAACACCTACATAGTTTTGACTTTCGTAAAGGTTTATTAAAAATATGTTAATAATATGTAGTCTTTTAAAATAATTGCACTCGTCTTTATGGCTGTGCAATAATTTATAATAGTATTAAAGGTGATTACTAAATAAATTTGAAGACAAAAATATCAAAAGTATTAAAGGTGATTTATAAACACGTGAGAAATCGAAATACTTTAGGAAGTCAGATTATAACATTAAAGCATAAAATCCCGTTTGTTTTGGAAGAAGCGTCTCTCCCCCAAAAGGGCGCATTCGGTGTAAATCCTCCCTCGTTACAGGAAACTGGCTAGGATTCAAAGTGGCTTTTTAAATTTGATGTTATTTAAAGGCAATTTAAAGCTTGGATTCATGCCAGAAGAAACATTCACATAAGTCACACTGTCTGACTCTGGAGGAGGTTCATATCGCATTCATATTGTGAAACAACATGTCGAATCTGAACCGTTGGTTTATTTATTTTATTTGGCCACCGTGCCAAAATGTTTTAAGTTTTATCAGAAATGTACTAAGACCACTAGTTATACGTTTAGGTTAACAAGTTGTGTCCGTAACTTTCTAATATTGTTTCGTAGGTGATTTTCGAAATAACAGATGCATTTCTTGTTACAGGATGTTGGGTATAACCCAAAAACAATTTAAAACAACTTAGCCGTGTGATACACAATTCCCAAGAAATAATATTACGTTGTTAAAATTTCGACCATAAGAAAAAAACAGCATACGGCAAAAGCTTTGTTATTTTTTCGTTATCGCATCCTTGCAAAGGTGTTGCCTACTTTGATAATACTTACAAGATGTGTTAGTCATAATTTAACTACCTTTTGTTAATTTTAAGCACGTAAAGGTTTGGTATTTAATTATGTTTTATGCTTTGAGTATAAAATCAACTCATTTTTCTATCATTGGGTTTTGAGGTGTCCTGGTATTTATTGGTAAAAATCGCAAGTCACTTTTAAGCGTTTTAGAAGAAATAAAAATCAAGATACCTTTTAAAAGGTTATGAAATAAGGTTTAACACAATATTAGTTTGAAAGAATCAGAAAAATCAATACACTTTGCTACAGAAAGATATGATAAACTCTCTTTTACGCTTTTGGGGAGTTGTTAAGAGGGTTTTTAGGGGTTGTTAAGTTAACTAAAGGCTATAAAGATACTTTAATGAATATCTAGTCTAAATTAACCAATTATACTGAAATCTATAGTTTTTAAATATATTTGAAAACATATCATTTGTAAAATCTTTGTAGCTTGTATTTAGTTTCAAAAGTATCTTGAACAATTATTGAACTACAAGCCCACACTTAGTTGCCAGATGCTTAATTTGTTTAAAACCTAACCATTCTCTGGACAACAATTTGTTTCAGAGTTCCTTAAGAAGAGCTTAATTTGAAAGTACATGACAAACTTAAAGAAAATCAAGACGATATAACAGCACTGTTTAGGAGTATGGAAGTTAATTAATCAAAGTAAACTAAATTGTTATCCATCACTGAAATTGTTGTGAACAATATTATAATTAAAGGAGAATGAGTAGTGTTGCAATGTGTGTGTCTCAATGACCTGATCATTACTCACACTGTGTACTATAGGCTCAAATAGAACTCAATAACTCCAGTTTCGTGTCAACATAGTGGCTTTTACTTCACTCGTAAACCAACAAGTATTGTGCTTAATTACGTCCTGTCATTTGTTACAAATAATCTCATACAGATTGTGTCAAAGAGGGATTTGTAAGTTGAAACCGTAATAATAGATTCATTAACCCTACCGTCCATTGGGTTCCGATCTATCTTTATTGAAACTCTTAACATTCAAAATATACTTAAAACATCAAAGTGACTGTTATAGCTGTGGTCACCAACCTTTTTCACAATACTGATAAGCCACTTTACGTAAATGGTTTTCTTCGTGAGATATTTTCCTCGTAGTAATAAAATACTCTCAGAATACTAAATAAAACATATCAATTTTACTTGCCGTTCTATGCCTTCTTCGATTAAATTTGTATCCCCGTTGCATACTCATACATGCATTTCACTCTTAAAGTTTTTGTCTGCTTTCAAAAGTATATTTGATATTAATAGTTAAAGCTTAAAGAAAATAGCTTGAAGAATTTAATTATATTAAAAAAATAATTTACTTGAAGACAAAGTTGAATAGGTTGATATATTGCTGGAGCTGGGGTTTGTCCTCAGTACATAAATCCTACAGTCGGCCCAAGCAAGCGTTGGCAAGAAACCAAGGGCCAAGGCAGTGGACAGTGCAAAGTTCATGGGTTTGACCTTTCACAACTTAACTTGTGTTCTAGTAAATCTCTGATCTCTCCCACATTCATTTCTCGCCTACTTTCCTACAATAGTTTGCCAAGTGCACTTTAACAACAAGACGTTGAAGATCCAAGATCAAAGATCCAAGACGCTACAGCTTTATACTTAGCTTAACTGCAGTGGTGACTGCAAGGTATTAAACTCCACCAGACCGCTACAATAGACCATGGTAAAAAGTAGCCTCACGAGAAAATCGGGGCCGAAAAGTAAAATACTAAAATATCATTGTATTTTGAATAGTTTAGTTCAAACCTTCTTGGTATCACAGAATTGGTGTGGAATACAATACTCAAAGGTTTAGTCTATTGATAGCTGTTACGTTGTTGTTCAAACATGTGTATTTCAAACAACACGTTATGAAAATCTAAGTAAAGAAATCTTTCTTGACGATTTTAGCAAAAGATACGAATAACAATATTTTCACAAACATCCTAACTCAAGTCAATCAACAGTTATATCGAGGAGATAGTTTGAAAAAATACAAATACCTTTTATGACCTAGGATAATGAATGAAGAAAGGAGTTCTCTTTATAAGCCCTACTTTTAGAGAGAAGTTGCAAAACAAAAACAGTTTCAAAACTTCTACTAACAATTACACATAACAGAATTTCCAATAACCTCAAGTCGCTCAATAGCTGTTGAGGTAGAATGGCAGGGCTTATAAAACCCACTGTACAAAATTTACTAAGGAAACTATTATACTCAACTGAAAGTTATTATCTTTTCTAAAAGCTAAGAGAAGGTTGCAAAACAAGTTCTGAAGAGAAGGATGAAGATGAAGATGAAGCAATCTAGTTTTACATAATGGTTCTTTCATAAGGTTTGCTAGTTTGAGAAAGCATGAAAGAATCTCTGGAATGTATCCAACAAATACACTTAGCTCACGAGTCTTTGTTGAGTTGTTCCATTTCAGTCCCCTTGAACATCAGTTTCAGTTTCGTCAATAACTTATCGCTATTGGAATTTTGATAGATGCAGTTATTTTATTTTAAATATATTTTTAAAATGTAAGTTATTTCACTTCTCATTAAGTTAAAAAGTGCATTTAAACCTGCTACATTGTAACTAAGTAAACTTGACATGTTATACAGGGTGAGTTTAAATGTCCCCCCACCTTAACTTTTTTAAAAATCCTTCAGGGAGTGTTTTTATACAGCTCTAAAGTTTGTTTTGACGTACTTTGCATCACACACCTCCCACCCACAAAACCGGGCTCACCCAATTTTCTTTAAATACAAACCCCCCTCCATGTGGCACCTCAAAGGAAAGGGAACTCAACGACGCAAAGAAATATTTTTATCTCGAATTGTTTTTTTAATATTCATTTAAGATACAATAAATCTCGTAAAATGGCACATTTAACATACAATTGTTTTATAACAAATTTTTCTTCAAAATATTTTATGGGATTAAGTTATAGAATTGTACTGTTTCCTTAGAGAATTTCAAAAAATTGTCATTCAAAAAATTGTATGTAAAATGTGGAGTTTTAAACATTATTTCTTGTAATCTTTAAATGGGCATTACAAAAAACGAGTAAAGATAAAAATGTTCTTTTCATCGTTGTACAGGGTCCGGCAGTCAAACCTGGCGGTTTTGAAATGGAATAAATCAAAAGTTGTTGAGATATTTTAAACATTATTCTTTTATTGCAAAGAGGAGAAATGGAAATTTAATATTCATAATAAAAAAGCACAAAAATAACTTATATAGCAAAAGTTATGTCACTTAAATAATGACCACTATTTTCACTGTACGAGTCTCTTGGAAGTAAGTCATGACTCTCTCCAATGTTTGGCGCGGGATCTCACGAAGTTCTCGCCGAACGACGGTTTTTGAGTGGTGATAGGTAATGGTGGGGACGTCTGGTCAGGTGGGGATGGTCACCATTCTATTCACCTTGAGCGAAAATTTTGCGATGGAGCGTTGGACCGCTGAACACCTGCGAGACTTTTCTTTAGAAATAATGATTCTAACACACTCGTACAGTGAAAATAGTGGTCATTATTTAAGGGACAAAACTTTAGCTATATAAGTTATTTTTGTGCTTTTGTATTATGAATATTAAATTTCCATTTTTCCTCTTTACAATAAAAAAATAATTTTTAAAATATCTCAACAACTTTTTGATTTATTCCATTTTAAAAACCGTCAGGTTTGACTGCCGGACCCTGTATTTTTGCTAAAACTACTTTTCTTTTGTGGTGCCGCAAGGGGTTGTATTTAAAATTTGGCAGGGCTTTCCCCCCGGATTTTGGGTGAGGGTCGGTGACGCAAAGTACGTCAAAACAATCTTCAGAATCCTATAAAAACACTCCCCAAAGTGTTTATTAAAATGCGTTTTCAAAAGTGAAGGTAGGGAGGACATTCAAAACTCACCCTGCATATTAGTTATCTGAGCTTTACAGTTTGATTCCAAATTGTGGTAACAAACTTCAAGAATAGGTTTCTTGTGCTACATAATAATGAAACATGATCCTATAGTCATGGACCCTCCTTTTATTATGAAACATAATACTAACCATAGCTCGTGTAGCCTGGTGCAATGTTTAACTTGCTATAGGAAATGCGCTAGGATTCACGGCAGCACTTGTATACTTTTCTTTACAGTATATTATAGCTTCATGTATAAAAGAAAGAAAGAAAAGAAAAACGTGTTTTATTTACATCAGTAAGTAAACGTATTACATTTGTTGCTTTTCCTATTGCTATCTGACGAACCACACTTTTTACAATAAAAAACACTTCCTTGTGCAATGAAGACAAAACCTAGAAAAAACACTGTTAAAAAGAAAAACACATACAGCATTGGCCTAAAGGGCCGTCAGCCGGGGAGGCACTAAACAAAAATACACTAATTTACAAAACTTTTAAAATTCATTTCAATAACTTCAATACATTGTAGCAGCCACTAAAAACAACAAGAAACCTGGTCGTCTAAATGATTAAATAGAAAAATATATAAAAAGGCTTAAGTTTTCTTTTTGTACAACTGTTAACAATTTAGAAATAATGTAAACAACAATATTAAAAACTCTCTAAGTATGTTGGGGATGTTAATGTTTTATTCGCGCAAAATTTTACTAATACGATAATTTGAAGATTAAAAATTAAATTCGCTAATTAAATTCCACCTTACTACCCACGCTTCTTTCATAAAATTTGCAAGTCTTCAAAATTTAAAACACTTTAAAAAAAACCAGTTACATCTTATTTCGGCTAAAATTGGGCAACGGGCTATAAAATGGTAGATCGTTTCATTCTCATTTGGTATCCTGTCTGCAATCCAGGGCTTATAGTTCAAATCAACTAACTCCGCTCTTGCTTTGATTACCCATCTTATCGATTGCATGTCTAGATTCAGGAAGCTATTGTTTAGGTTCGAAGGATTCACGGCAGCACTTGTGGTTGCGCGTCGATTAAGCTTTATTCGTTACTACTGGTATACTTTACAGTATATTATAGCTTCATGTATATTTCCTGCTTAGTAATATCGTATTTATTGCTATGAATAAATCTTCGATTTGTTTTTAATTGATAGGTTATAACAGGTTTATTAACCTGCTCTAGGTTTATTATCGCTACACTATGACATTAAATATAACCGTGCGAAGAACGAGTACGTCGTCAGCTAGTGATGGCACGGCGCAGAGGCTGATTTTAGCTCACAGGTGCTAAGCGGGTATAGCCTATCTAAGACCTGAAGGCGCTTCAGCATAAATACCAGTACTGCAACTTTCTTCCTGTAAATATACAGGTTGTCACAAAAATGTGTAGCGCGCTATGCAGAACTGAATTCTACATACAAAAATAAGTCAAAAATGCCTTGTAACGTCTTTTTGATTTCGGCTTAGTTCAGCCGTAATACGCCATTTTGTTAATTTTTTAAAAATAATTAATAATTCAAAAATGTTTTAGATATTTTTGTGAAACTTGGTATAAACTTTAATTTTTTTCCTAACAAAGTTTCCAAAATATTGTTGATCTAACTTATCAAATATAAAATGGCGGTCATTTAAACGTTTAAAGTTAAATTACGGTTTGATTCTAACTGACTTTGAAATTTTTAAATGGCCGCCATTTTTTTGATAAGTTGGATAAAAATATTTCTGTACACATTCCTAGATATATTTAAATTCAATAACACAACAAACATCGGTATAATCCATCGTAATTTAGGTGTCTTCTCAGGCGCTACCTGTGAACTAACTTATTCCTCTGTGGAGAGGTCTGTGAAAGAGGGCGCACTCGAATCATTATTAAAAAGCAAATACTCTACGTTGAGCGTCATTGGATCTGTTGTTGACCTTTACAACAGTATTACAGGTGGGAGTTACAGCACGGCAACCAGGAAAACAGTCTCAAGTCACATTTCAGTCAGCCTTTTCTCGTGGGGAAACATATTTATAAAAATAATAAATAGCTTTGAGTTATATATTTCGCTTATTATGTTTATTTGTAAATAGTTGAAAATCCATTTGCAAACCATTCGCTAATACAATACTTAATCAACGCTGAGTGAAATTTCCCGGAATAAAATCCCTTAAATAGATTGTAAAGAGAGTTGTCCTCAATTAATTACATACTCGCCCACCAGCCATTCCAACGAAGTTAATTCGACAAATTGAGTTTCCATTTAAGACAGTTTTTCACATGCAGTGATGGTGCAGTTTCTTCAGACTGTCTAATAGGACGGTGTTCTAACATTTAAAGGCTGCAGCTTTTAACCGATTCAAATGACCAATCGGATAATAGTTTAATTATTCTGGGTTCAAAAGCTTTTCAACGTATGAGGACCTATTTTCAACAAAACTGTTGACACTTTATAGTTATCTAGAAAATGTTTCGAGTTTCATCCCCTTCACAGTGAGTAGGAGCACAGACTTGACGCGTCTTGTCGACACATGTGTAAATAAAGCCCAACCCTATCTCGAGAGAACTGTTGGCAGTTTGTAGTTGTCAACAGCTTTACTCGGATTCCTTTCTCTATCTCAGAAAATGGGGATAAGTCCTGAAACTAACAGTAAAAGAATAAAACTATTTTCGGTTTTAATTAGAGTTAAAAAAGATTAAATTAAACTCCAAACTTTAGTTTATCTTATTTTGTGGATATCTCTGAATAGGATAAATACAAAAATAGTACCATTATTTCATAACTAGGTCCTAAAGTTACACTTTTTGACACGTGGACGTTAAATGAACGAGCGTCAAAAAGACACCTTCGGGCCGAGTGATGAACGATACTTTTTTTCATGATGGAAAATATAATAATGAGAATTAAATGTTTTAATATTTTAAAAACAAATTTATAAGGTAAACATTGTTTTGAACTCAGTAGTATTTTTTTAATCTTTATTATGACTCAATAGTCTAAACTATATTGTTTTGAAAAAAAAAAAAAAAAAAACACAGCTGTTACATTGATTTACTTTAAGGTAGTATTAAAACTCAAAACAAACTCGTTGAACCAGGATGTCCATGCCACAAAAATATAATTAAAATGAACTTTTTCCCCGTAGGGAGTAAAATTTCATCAAAAGAATACTTTTACCTAGGTCAAAATGTGACACTTTAATATAAATACCAGATTAATAGGAATACTCTTCAAAACACGGAATATATCAAGTGCCAGTCTTTAAGTTGGCTTATATTTAACAATATCTTTCTTAGTCATAGCCTAAGAAAACAACAACATAAAACACTTTTCAAAAAAAATTTACAAAAGAAATTTTATTTCGTTCGCAATAATAATATAAATAATTATATTATGATTATTCAAGTGAAGGCCAAGTCAGGTTATGCAATTACCTTAATGCCGGTTTGAATCAATCGCATTTTTTAGTATTCCAGATTTGCTTCATCCTTTCGAAGTAACCCCTTTACTTTCATCAATTTCATCAAATTTTTATTTTTATTGTGGTTCTACCTAGTTTAATGGGTTTATCAACACTTTCTTTTTGTTTTCGTTTTTACCGTTCTTGAATTATTCCAATAATTAATTTTGCCAAAACACAAATCAAGAACAACGAAGAAAAAATTTTCCTTATCTAACCTCTGTTTTAACTTTAATGGTTTTGAATTTTCCCCCACAAATTAGACTTTTGATTTTGTTTCCGTGGGGGTTTCCTTAGAATTTGGACAAGTGACTTGAGGTCAATTACATTGTACGTGTTTTAAAGAGATTTCACGATAATCATTGTACAAGGGATGTGGCCTTGACAGTGGTGGATTTCACACACTGGAACTGAAAGGGGTGTGTATATGGGCTGATGGGACACTGAAGAACATTCCAGAAAGGATTCGATGGAAGGCAGATCAATGACGTCTCTCGAATATTCCAGGCTGAGGACGATAAAAGTGTCAGTTAACTGCGTCTCAAACATTTCCGGGGTGCAAGAGACCGGCCGAGCCATCGTAGCCTGAGAGTTGTCTTCAATTGTTTACATAATTATAATACCGGGTCTATTTGTTTCATACAGTATCAGGAAAACCCATTTTATTTACTCGATCTCGTTACCCACTCTCGGTGGGCACCGGATTCCAACCAAGCATTCCTCCAATCATCAGTGACAAAATATTCGAAACGTTTAACTCATTTAAAGCTAGACCAACCACTGATGAAAATACGGATATGTCATGTTAGACTTCACTCATCTTTTGTTCAATTATTTGTGTTTTTTTATAGTTCTTTTGAAATGAGAAAAACTGAAATAAATCGTATTTTTGGAGACTTCGGATTAAGAAATCTAAACTTTAAACGCATCGAGAAGTGATTGATACTACAAAATATGAAACCGGTGACGTAAACTAAAGGAAGCAAATTTACGATCCGAGGAAGCTTATTTTACGGCTCAGCTCCCCAAAGGAACCATAAAACCGGTTGTTTGCTAATGCAAGGCCTTTCCTTTGTTTAGTATCACATTTGTTGCAACATAAAGTCAGACATAATGGAAATTTGCAAAGCTTAACTATGTCACATTTGCAATACAGTTTAATGAAAACATTGCAAAACTGTGTTCTTTTGTTGCTGTAAAACGGATATTACTGAAAATGATCAAATATAGATTTCATAAACATATTGGGTGGGTTGATTCCTCAGGGTGTTTTTCCAGAACACACTGGAACCCTTTGGTAGGTTAGCTCCTCGAGTCAAGACTGGTGAAATTGTCCTAATCCCATGATATTGTAATTTATTAATCATTGAACCGCAGATTGTTTGTTATTCAATGTTTGTGTATAATGTTGTTTTTTATATGTGCAATGGAAAACAAAAAATTTGACTTGTGTTTGTCTGGCCTATACTGAATCGGGCTAAACTGTTCAAGGGTCACGTACCTAATGTAGCCTGTAGGTCAAGTTTGATTGAGAACAAACTAGACCACTGGTTACAAATAGTGGCTGAAATGTGGCGTTTGCGTCTATTCTTTGTATAAATAACTAGGGTTAACAGGAGACCAAAACATTATCCCAGTAATAGGTCAAATTAATCTCATCACCCCTTTCATATACCGTAGTAATTATGCCGAGAAGGAAATTTAACGTTCATCGGTTTGATGTAGGTACACAGCACATTCATATTATAGAAATGTATTCGGTTATCTTGTAAAATAGTTTGCCAAACAAGAAAACATCATAGCCAGACAGATTGTGAACAAACAATAAACTCAGAGACAAAACTTGGAAGATACAAATTTTAAGTTGCAGTGTCTGACCTTTCTATTCCCACTCAGATGTCAGGGATATTTGACTCTGTAATTTGAGTTGCACACAGTTATGTTGGAAAAATGTGGTAGTGAGTCGAATTGCTGTCGTAGTTAATTATATCTGGAATGTAAGGGCGTTTAGGATTCTTTCGGCAAATATATTTAATTTGTAGCTCCACTTGCTCAATGTTCCCAAACCAAACTCTCGGTTCCTTTTAGTTAAGCCTTTTCTGTTTACGTGAACAATACGAAAACTCTGCTGGTATGTGATTTTGATAGGTTAATACTTCTGATTCAGCGTAGTTTTCATCTAAATAGCGTTAGCAAGATCAAGCAAGCATACTTATAAGTCAGCGTTGCGTAGCAATCGTAGCTCTCATACATCTGTTGTATAATCTTCAAACAAAAATGTAGTTTTGTCCGGCTCAGGTTATATGATTTTAACCACTACATTTACATCACACTCACCACAGTCCTCCCTTGTGCTTGTTTAAATGGAAAGGTGCAATAAAAAGGTGCGTCTGCAAATCCCAGCCTTACGTATGTCCTTTGTAGTTTCTGGTCGCACTAGACGTGGTTTGTGTTTGATCCAACACGAAGAGGGGGTTTTATTAGGTCTAAACAACATGTGTGAGTTTCTTCGTTTAGTCGATATGACAGGAACTAGTTGAAAATGATTGTCTTCTATTGTGTAGATATATTTTATAAAAACTTCAGCACAGTGTGTCAAAATTGAAACATTGTCAATCCTTCTAGAAAAGTCCAAGAGTTACAAGGAATTCCAATAAATCATCGAAATGCGTGTTCGTACTGTTAGTAAGAAGATACTTGATCCGGATGAGTATGCCGGTGTAAAGCAGCTGACAACGGAGTACTTGTTGTCGTTTTGTTCTGAACATTTTTCGCCTTTCATCCTCTGAGGAAGTTCAGTGTAGCTAAAAGAAACACCTTGGAATGTGTCTGTTGTCGTGGGGATCCAAACGAACTATTTGCACCATTATAGGTTCTATCTTTGTTTTTTCCGAAATCGTCTTAAATTTGCGTCCCCAATTTTTTGTTCATACTAAACCTTTTAGCCCACGACTCATTTTATAGAACCTCTAGGTACTCCTTTGGTGGAGAATCGATAAAATGCTAATTCCTAATATCTGGTGGGAAATCGGCGCAATGTAGTTTCCCCGTAATGGGGAATCAGCTTTACTTTAGTACTCCTGTGATTGGAATGGGCTTGTCACAGAAACCTGAGTTGATTCACTCAAACAACTCATAAAACACTACATAGTTCAACATGGAGGCATGGCTAAGGCAAGGATGTATTATTAAGGCACTATTTTTGAAAATAACACATACCCATTATTTAAACAGCATTAAAAGCCTTGAAACAGCTTAAACCAACATCATTAAAATAAATAATGATAAATAGGACATCTTTAAATTCACTTGATAGGGAGACAAAAAATACGTAAACATGATCGACTGGATTAATCAAAATAAAATTCGATAGGTCAAATACAAGCAACATACAGTGACAAACTTGATATGTTTATGCTAAAATAATAGAGAGTCAAGGAATTTATGGACATTGTTTTTGACAAAAAAGTGCTCTGGATAGTTTTTTCTGATACCTAACCAATGGAGTTGCACCTGTTGCATGGAAATGAAATAAAATTATTCAAGTCTTGATATATAAAAACTAGTCCAGTTTTTGTTGGTAATGGAAAAGTCACCTTTTTCTAAAACAAATTTCCTATTTCTTTGGAGAATCATCTTACAGAGAGAAAAATGAAGACAATCACAGGAAAAATTAGAAAACTATTTGTTTTCGCACATTTGACCATATTCAGTAAACAAAGCATGCATGATTTTGTGGACAGCACATGTTTTTTGTGGACAGGACTGGTCAGCTAGTAGGCCTACCCAATACAGATATAATAGTATAACATTTATTTCCTAAATATGTACGTTTCTTTTGAATATTTGACAATATACACTTGGATTAGTGTTCGTTATCGAAGCAGTCGATAGATTGTTTGTACGCGTACGATCCAAGTTCAATCGAATTATCCATAGGACACGTAAAGAGTTAGTACAAATTTAAATACAGGTATCGTTGATACTTTACAATTATTATTTAAACATGAGAGGTACTGACCTAGTTCTTTCCTCATTAAGTCTCGAGTTCTCCATACACCAGAACACATGATACATGCTACATAGTGTTGACTCTTCACCCTGCATGCATTCATCAATACACAACAAGATGTAAGTTTGTTGCAATGAATGAGAGTCTGTGTTGCATCAAGTGTATTGTTACAACTGTTCACTGTAACACACCTTGTTATCAACCACATGCTACATAGTGTTGACTCTTCACCCTGCATGCATTCATCAATACACAACAAGATGTAAGTTTGTTGCAATGAATGAGTCTGTGTTGCATCAAGTGTATTGTTACAACTGTTCACTGTAACACACCTTGTTATCAACAACACATGCTACATAGTGTTGACTCTTCACCCTGCATGCATTCATCAATACACAACAAATGTAAGTTTGTAATGTGAATGAGAGTCTGTGTTGCATCAAGTGTATTGTTACAACTGTTCACTGTAACACACCTTGTTATCAACAACACATGCTACATAGTGTTGACTCTTCACCCTGCATGCATTCATCAATACACAACAAGATGTAAGTTTGTTGCAATGAATGAGAGTCTGTGTTGCATCAAGTGTATTGTTACAACTGTTCACTGTAACACACCTTGTTATCAACAACACATGCTACATAGTGTTGACTCTTCACCTGCATGCATTCATCAATACACAACAAGATGTAAGTTTGTTGCAATGAATGAGAGTCTGTGTTGCATCAAGTGTATTGTTACAACTGTTCACTGTAACACACCTTGTTATCAACAACACATGCTACATAGTGTTGACTCTTCACCCTGCATGCATTCATCAATACACAACAAGATGTAAGTTTGTTGCAATGAATGAGAGTCTGTGTTGCATCAAGTGTATTGTTACAACTGTTCACTGTAACACACCTTGTTATCAACAACACATGCTACATAGTGTTGACTCTTCACCTGCATGCATTCATCAATACACAACAAGATGTAAGTTTGTTGCAATGAATGAGAGTCTGTGTTGCATCAAGTGTATTGTTACAACTGTTCACTGTAACACACCTTGTTATCAACAACACATGCTACATAGTGTTGACTCTTCACCCTGCATGCATTCATCAATACACAACAAGATGTAAGTTTGTTGCAAGTGAGAGTCTGTGTTGCATCAAGTGTATTGTTACAACTGTTCACTGTAACACACCTTGTTATCAACAACACATGCTACATAGTGTTGACTCTTCACCCTGCATGCATTCATCAATACACAACAAGATGTAAGTTTGTTGCAATGAATGAGAGTCTGTGTTGCATCAAGTGTATTGTTACAACTGTTCACTGTAACACACCTTGTTATCAACAACACATGCTACATAGTGTTGACTCTTCACCCTGCATGCATTCATCAATACACAACAAGATGTAAGTTTGTTGCAATGAATGAGAGTCTGTGTTGCATCAAGTGTATTGTTACAACTGTTCACTGTAACACACCTTGTTATCAACAACACATGCTACATAGTGTTGACTCTTCACCCTGCATGCATTCATCAATACACAACAAGATGTAAGTTTGTTGCAATGAATGAGAGTCTGTGTTGCATCAAGTGTATTGTTACAACTGTTCACTGTAACACACCTTGTTATCAACAACACATGCTACATAGTGTTGACTCTTCACCCTGCATGCATTCATCAATACACAACAAGATGTAAGTTTGTTGCAATGAATGAGAGTCTGTGTTGCATCAAGTGTATTGTTACAACTGTTCACTGTAACACACCTTGTTATCAACAACACATGCTACATAGTGTTGACTCTTCACCCTGCATGCATTCATCAATACACAACAAGATGTAAGTTTGTTGCAATGAATGAGAGTCTGTGTTGCATCAAGTGTATTGTTACAACTGTTCACTGTAACACACCTTGTTATCAACAACACATGCTACATAGTGTTGACTCTTCACCCTGCATGCATTCATCAATACACAACAAGATGTAAGTTTGTTGCAATGAGTCAGAGTCTGTGTTGCATCAAGTGTATTGTTACAACTGTTCACTGTAACACACCTTGTTATCAACAACACGTAACGATGTGGTAACTTTCAACAGTGGAATACATTCAATGTCACCTGCTAGCTCAAACTGTGGCTGTCTAGTTGTTAGTGAATTTAATTTACAGAGTTTTGGTGGTTAATCTGGTCTTTTGTTCAGAGTTTCAATGTGAAAAGTTACTTGAATGTTGAACTGTTCAACCAGACCTTTCAGTACATGTTGAGTTGAGTTTGTAGGCACGCGTTAAAAAAAGATAATATTTTA
Source organism: Matsumurasca onukii (assembly GCA_018831715.1). Classification (NCBI taxonomy): domain Eukaryota; kingdom Metazoa; phylum Arthropoda; class Insecta; order Hemiptera; family Cicadellidae; genus Matsumurasca; species Matsumurasca onukii. The sequence goes on from CM032059.1 coordinate 58,583,668, forward strand.
ATATGATTTTGAGAAGCTACCTTTTTTATGTCTTTTGATAACTCTACACAGTTTCATCTAGTAAAACGTATTGGATTTAAAATTTTAAAATTAATACAAACAGAATAGTACTTTTATACTGTTGGGTTTTCAGCGAATTTTGGATTAAGGCAGTTTACTGACCAATTAAAAACTGGTTTAGTTTAGATATATATAAAAATGTACATTTATAATTAGTCTGCGTCCATTTGTATCCTTGAGCAATGAAACATGTTTTGAGCTGCTATTTTCAACAGGTGTGCGTAAAATATTTTAATGGTAATATATTTTATTACAGTGTTTACATTTTATTACAATAGTATGCCAAAGTATATTCTGTCCCATCACTTGAAATAGCATATCTTATTAATAAGACCTATACTATAGTGAAGCTTTCTTGTTACAGCTAAAGTTTAACGTCCGAGGTGCAGAATAGAATTACAAGTTTGAATACAATTGGCACATTTACCCTTGGATAGAAACATATCAGAATCCAAAGTTGTACAAAATATCACTATATACTGGCAAAATTTCACATCAGATTTAAGATCCGACTACTCGTTCACTTGTTATAACCAGATATATTTAACGGCTACACTTTTTAAATTGCGACTCAGTCGTTTTTAGTAACAACTGCTTCCCAGCAATGGCACCTTGTTATATTAACACCGTAGCTGCGTGCTGGCTCGTTTAACGTAGAAGACGTGCATGTAATGTGATAAGTGAACATGTAGTACTGATACTCCAAGTGTTGATAACAGTCGGCTTGGACTGAGTCTGATAATGATAAGCCGAGAGATTTGTGAGCAACGATTCAGTCAATTAATTAACTCGTGACGTGAGTGGAGTTCTAACAAAATCATACAAGCGCTTCGGTGAGTACAACAGTTTCCTCAACTCGTTATAGTGCTGGCGTATACTCTTGATATACAGTATGCAGTATCTATGTATTTGTATGCAGGAGAAGTATGCTTATGTAAGAGGGAAAGGTGTAGTAAATTGTCTTTACTATAATAGGTAACTTTACCACTATAATGCCACTACGTGTATTTTAAATATCTTCTAGTCTCTCGAGTAACGTCTTTGGTCAGGTGCCAAGCAACTCAGTTAAGTTAGTGACCTGCTGATGGAGGTTTTGCTTTTTCCTAGCCCACCAATAAATTATTGACTAGGCCCAAATATCTTAGTCATCATCAAATGACAAATCTTAGTTAAATTTAAGGTTGATATAATCTCCGAGTCTGTTTTCTGCCAGATGCTGATTTCGACTGTAGACTATCAAAGTTCTGTAGCCTAAAGTTGGTGTACGGCCTGATTTCGGAAAGCCAATAGGGACCAGACCACGAAAGGGGTCTTTATGCCTGTCGAATATCTTGTAGTAGTACCGTAGTTGCAAATTTTGTAGTCGAAAATTCATTGTCCTAAACTTTAAACGAAACTGCCAATACATTATTTTTGGAACTGATTAAATCTATACCACGTTTGTAACGTAATTGGTATAGGTAGGCCACGAACAGTTTTTGGTTGGCTGAAATCTTAAGGCGATTAAAATTCAGGAAGCCCCAGGTTCTAAAGAGACTCCATAAATGAGCCTTACGCGCAAGAGTAAGAGGCTTACTTCATAAAATAATAATATTCTTTTCTTTTCGAGATATTTAATTTTGGAGTTATCCTACGAGGAATGATGGAAACCGATAACAACGAGAGGCTAATGTTGAATGGAATGTTCTCAGAATAATTGCCGCTGCAAAGCTGAGCCGATGATTGCTACAGACCTGAGATCATTACCATTTAACACAGGCATCAATGTAACACTTCATTACAGTTAAATGCAGATCTGTTCATTGTTGTACGACTTATGCAGTTTACTGAATACATTTCATACAATAACCATTCCACTGTAATTGGTGTGTTTTGTTTTAAATAATTACTAAGATAAAACCAGGCCAACAAACAGCTAAGCGCTTAAGTACCACTAGCATGAGTGGAATCGAATTTCCTTTGCAATTTGTTACTCTTATTTGCTCCGTTCACAGCTTCGCTTTGGCGTTCGAGCGTTCTGTTACCACGGGCATTGCGGTGCTGTTCGCTACGCTCACAGCCTCGCTTCGGCCTTCGGCCTCTTACAGCCGGCTTACGTATTCTTTTACTGCAATTTTTATCTTGAAGCGATAACGAATTTCAAATTTAATTGAAATAGGACCATTCCTTCCGTTGTTATAGCGAAAAATTTATTTTTTTGTTTGCCACTTTGAAACGACCTAATGGATTTTATATTTTTTAGTATATTTTTTAGATATTGTTTAAATAAATATTAGTTTTAAATTTCATCAAAATCGGAAGAAATTAACTGTTTTAAAGCGTTGAACTGCATTTTTTTAAATTCCCCTTAAACAGGAGGTCTGATTTTTCTGGCTGACAAAGATGACCAAGATATTTAAAAAAGGAACATTTGTACAAAATTTAATGAAAATCGGGCAAAAAATTCGATTTGTGGACACATATATATACACGTGTACATAAAGTGTGAAACAAATGCTCAAAACGCATTCTGGGGGTCAGGATCGGCCCTCATTTTATGGTCCCGGGTTTGGGTCTTACCATGCTGACGGCATGAATATCTCATTTTTCCAAAAACATTCGATAAAATAGAAATAAAATAAAATAATAACGAAATATTTAGTATAGGATGTCTAAATACTGGGCTGAGAAAAGAAGAAAAACAGAAACAGCAACTGACTAAAATGGTCCTATGTAGACCGTAAAATAAAATAAAAATGGGATGTCTAATCTCTCGTTGTGAATGTCTAGTTTTTATGAACTAAATGAAACCATAATTAAATTCATCACAGGTCAAAAAATGTGTTTAATACATTTTGTTAGCTAACCTAAAATCGTTTACAGATTTCCAGACCATTCAAATCTAAACGTCTGCTTGACTTTAAACAAGTTAACTTATTAACGTAATTACCATAGCCACGTACATTGTAGACTATTAGTAGCTGCTGTTTGTGTAGGGAAGCCTCACTTTGGTATTTCACCTCAGATTAGGAGGATCAGTTAACCAACCATAAACCCATGTTTACTACTGAAATAGGGAGTAGTGATTATTTCTCTCCGGTGGACGAGAGGTAGATGGAAATCCAAGTTTATCTTCTGTCTCAAAAACATCGGCACTTGTAGGGTTGTCTTGTCTGGCTCAGTTCTTTGAAGAGAAATAGTAGTAGCGATATTCCAACTTTGCTCCGCTCACTCAAAAAGGGGCAAAACATGTTTCGTAGTCCCCTGTTTTTGACGCCGTTTATTAACATAAACGTACAAATGCGGGCTAATATGATACGGTAAAAATACATTTCGCTTCGCTCACAATTGCGCATCGGCCTGCTGCCTCGGTTTTACACCATCTTCTAAATCAATACATAGTAAAGGGAACATTTATAAGTAAATTCAAATAATCGGATAACCTTGCTGTCACAGTGAAAGTCTGTTTTCGGGATCTTTCGAGAACGAGTGTTATTTTCTTATTATATCAGTGGCTAATTTTCTCAGATGAGTTTCGCTAGAAACAACCAATAAAACTCATTGATTATGAACTTTCAGCCAATAAAATTAAAGAACTGTTCATAAAGTAATAAAACACGCAATAGTAGAGGAATTTCTTTTGTACACCTTATACACGTAACGAAAAAATTTTGTTAACACTGTAAATTAATGTACAAATTCAATTTAAAGACTTAATCACAAAGCAAAACTAAACTGCAATGTTTATTGCAACAGCTCTGGATGCATTAACAGTGGAATCGATGAAGCACTTAATTTAAGAGATATTGCTGAATGAGGCAACGTTTGCTGCTTTATTGCATCGGATGCTTTTGTCGAGTCTATTTTAGTCTTTCCTTTGCCAGCAGACAAGTTCAATTGCAAACAATATTTCACTTGTTATTTGAGTATTGATATTTCTCTACAAGTACCGAAAGTGGCACTTTTCCGGCGCATTATGAGACATAGGAATATACATTTTTACGCAGGGGCTTAGCCGAATACGTGCATACTTACTTTTTTTAGTAGGCCTGGACATTTTTTGGACGAGTTAGGAAGATATTTTTCATCATATGGCGAAATTGAACAATTAAGCTAATCATACTTTTGGATTATGCTATACTTTTAACATTTGAATAAAATGTGAGGGTTATTACAAATGATGTTCCCGATTTCGATTGCATATGTCACTGCAATATTATGTATTAAAACCGCTTTGGTTGGTACCGCTGGAAAGAAAAACTCATAAAGTTTTGTTTACATTGATTTTGGTATGTATCAACTGTTTCTTAAGTCCATTCTTGATAGCTTTGTGCAATGGTTGAGTTTGAAAACAAAAAAGAGAGAAATGACTGGAAGACAGTCAGTGAGCAATGAAGTTGTGGAGCAGGTAATGGAAAGTTTTACCCGCAGTCCACAGAAATCTACTGTTAAATGCAGCAGAGAGCTCGGTGTACCACAGCCAACAGGTTGGAAATTTTACGTAAACGTATTAAATTTAACCTTACAGGTTTTAACTGCTTCAAGGATTAAAACAAAATGACAAAGTTAAAAGATTCTCTTTTTGTGAGCGCTTGCAAGACTGGATTGAGGATGCAAGCGTTCTACAACGTGTGGTCTTTAGTGATGAAGCAACGTTCCACTTATGTGGTAAAGTAAACAGACATAATGTGAGAATATGTGCTCAGAGAACCCACATGCTTACATTGAGCACGTGCGTGATTCTCCTAAAGTTAATGTGTTTTGTGCTATTGCTTGCAATAAAGTATTCAGGCCTTTCTTCTTATTAAACAAACAATAAATGGAATGGTTTTCTTGGACATGATGACGGAGTGGCTTATACCACAATTAGAGCAAGATTCCTCAGATTTCATTCTGCAATTGGATAGCGCACCTCAACATTACCACTTGGGTGTAAGGGCTGAACTGAACAATCTGCTACTTGAGAGATGGATCGGGCGCGGTGGTCCCAATGATGACGCACTCTTGATCTGGCCTCCAAGATCTCCGGACATCACCCCCTGTGATTTTTTCTTGTGGGGATACATCAAGGATAAAGTGTATACTCCACCATTACCACAGAGCATACCTGAGATCCAGCGACGGATTGCCAATGCCATCGAAACAATCAATGAAGAAACTCTCGACAACGTATCGCGAGAGCTTGATCACAGGCTTGACATCTGTTGTGTCACAAGGGGCTCCCATATTGAAAGTTTGTGATTCTAACTAGGCTACCTGTTATGAAACTTTTTAGTTTTTCTTCAAATGTAACTATTTTTATATTTGTAAAATGAATTTCACTAAACTCCATTTATGTATGCTTGAAATCATGAACATAAATTGTAATAACATAATAGTAAATAGACAGAAATAACATTTAAATTGAAGAGGTTTATTATGCCGATGTTATTATAGTCATTTAAAAATCGGTGGACCTTTCTACCAGCTATTTAAAAACTACACAACGTTTCGAGAGGTGTGGAAACTCCTCTCGTTGTCAAGAACAAGACATACTACAAATACAAATCAACATAATTAACCTATACCTGTAATTGTGGTGTAGTGTTTCATATTTCTTTGTCACTTACTCGTACATACTAGGTATAGGTTAACTATGTTCATTTGTTTTTTAGTACTAGGTGCTACAGAACGGACTGAGTAATTGGACTCGCGTAGTACTCGGGCTGTGGTGGGAGAAAGTAAAACATTATGGTATTGTTTATAAAGGTTACTTATGCCAGGGGTGGTTCCGCAGTTGACAACGCTACACTTTCACGATTTTTCAGATTACACTTTATACTGTATTACCAATTTAGTCACCACTATTGTTTGTACAGAACAGCATCGATGCTGCAATGTGTGAGCATTTTTTGAAAATAGTAATTCTGTAATTGTGACGCTAACGTGTTGGTCAGCATTTTCTTAACCAATGCCACGACCCTGTTTTTGGGACAAACACCGTATAAGCGTGACTTAGGCAAGTGGAAGAATTGGTAGTACACTAAAATATGAACGACGCAGACTACGCTTGTACGGTGTTTGTCCTATGAACAAGGTCGTGAGAGAATAAGAATAAGAAAATGCCGACGTCACATAACGGAATCATTATTTTCGAAATATGCTCATACATCGTAGTGTCGATGTCACCCTGTCCAAACCATAGTGGCGACTGAAATAGTTTCAAAGATCGATCAAAACAATACCATAATGTTTTACTTCCTCCCACCACTGCCCAAGAATTACGCGAGTCAAACTGTGCATTCCATTCTACCGCACCCGGTTTGTTGGATGCCTGGTTGTTATAGGACTAGCATATGATTGTAGGCTGTAGGCTGCTTTTCCCACACCTCTCGAAACATTGTGTAGTCTTTAAACACCATAAACGGTAGAAAAGTCCATCTTTGTACATTAATAAAAATTCAAACTTAGGTTACTTTTGTATTTTTGGTGGTTTTATAAAATAATAACACCACGTTTATCCCAGACACTTTTTAATTTATTGGATAATTATTATTGAATATACGAAAAAATCTTCAAACTAAGGTTTGAAACCTCTGTAATCAGATTAATAATCGGTATTACCTTAACAATTAATATGTTCCACACACAATTTTAAACCTAATACAACTCTTGTTAACAATTTTGGAATAGTTTTGTGTTTGCTACATATTGTTGAACATATAACATGTACGATAGTACGCAGATATAGTAGTTTGTACAGTAAGCAGATACCTGCTACAATGGAGGATTAACTAAAAAGACTTCCAAGAATTGCAATTTCCTTGTAGGAAATGTTGCATTTCAAGTGAAACAGTGTGGCTGTCGTGAATTGAGACGGACGTATTGTTTTGATATTGTATTCCCTTGATACAAAAGAGAATATTACCATACAAACAATCTTTTGCTGTTGACATGTTATTCGTTCTGGAAATATCTCGATCAAACAGTGATTTTAATAAAACAACGTTCGAGGCTTAAGTTGGATTTTGAAACAACTTAATATACGTTTTAGACAAAACCTCGTGCATTGCGTTATTGGAACTATGTTTAATCTTATTCTCAGGGTTACAAAAAAAAGAAAACGAACATTACAAGGATAAGACGTGTTTATAAATTCAAAATAATTAAATTACTTACTATCCGAAAGTGATTTCAACTTAAAAGTAACAAAATCTTCGAAGATAAGAAACGGAAAACTTTTGAACCCACTAATCGGTCACGTACTCGCACGACGCAAGATTATACAAGGGGGGAGGGGAAGGGTGGTTTATTAAAAAACTTTACTCATAGTTTCAACCTAAACTTTAATAAACTTAGCCGACGCGTACAAACAATCGCTAACGGGAATTTCAGTGAAACTCTAATAGTGATTTTAAAATCGCTCTTTAATCTTTATCGACCCAGATACTCCATTGCTGATCAGCAGACAACCCTTTAGGTCATTGCTCTGCCAGTGTTAGACACTCCTGTAAGAAACAGGCTGTTATTTGTTATTATAATTATGTTGATCAATAAAGCACTGTCTTCATTCATTCTTACTCCACTGCTGACCCAGGTCCTCTAGACCTCACTGTCCGGTGCACTGTATCCTTGTGGCAACTCTAGACTGTAACGTGGGTTAAGGGATGAAATGTTCTAAATATAAATACCCATAATGTCACTGTTAGCTGCACGTGCACGAGAATTCAACGAAATTCAACTTCATATCAAAGTGGCTGTGGAGAAGAGCCGGTATGACCCTGAACTAAAAGCCCGAAACCTTATAAAATAATTCTTTTCAGTTGTTTGCAGAATAAGAAAAGGGCCGTCCGGACAGATATTGTTGTTTAATATCAAATGTAAATTTCAATCTGTAAACTAGGTATAAACACATAAAAAAATAAAAGGGTCCACGGCTTAACCCCAGTGTGGTTTGGTGTCACACATATACATATTAGCCAGAAGACCAACAAACAAATATAGAAACAGTAAGTAATCAGTCAGGCTTAAAAAATTATACAAAAATCGAACCCGCTACCTTTATTCCTATCGATGGATGTAGGGCTCCAACCGGTTAGGTTACGTGGCACGTTTAGGTAGATCTGAGAGTTTATGCTGGAAGGTGCTTAATTTTCTTTTGACAGTTTTACAGCTTTTTTTCTTTTACAGGTCATTTACTATGTTCGTAAAATATCTTAATAATGAAAAAGCGAGTTAGTCTACCCTACCGTTGAATACAATCCAGCCTGGTAGTAACTATTACACTACTAAAACGTGTTAAGGGCCTATTTGTTTTTGAGTGCTGGTCTGTATTTTAACTTTTAATGTTTGAATTGTTGTTTTTTAGGGTCCACAGAATCGAAAAGGCTTGTGTTTGAAAATTCTTCCCACAACGCAATTGTCCGTAGAAAAGGTGTGGGCAGATTTATCTATACAGCATGGATAATATTACTAAAGTGTTGCCATTAGAACTTTAAGAAAGCTCAAGATTGCTCCATAGAAATAAAAACTCTATTTTCTACAGACTCTGTCAGTTTCAACTAGATTTTCCAATACAAAGACTTTACGGAAAATATTTTTTTCTAATGTAGTGAAATTCCTAAGCTGGGCAAAAGTAAACTAGTTTCAAACAGTAAGCAGACCTAGTGGTTAGTTTAATTGTCCTAAACTGTCTAAAGGGACTTGCTCTGGAAACTAGTAAATAAACACGTGTGCAATATTACAAATTGTTAAGGTAAGTTAGCATATGAAAATTCATATGATAATTATGTAACATACTAGGGCGTCGTTCAGTATTCAAGTGTATATCTGGCTTTATCTTGTGTTAGGCTAATCCTCTTTTAATTAGTTTGTCAAGATAACTGTCTTATACGTTAGTTTATAAATCGACTATTTAGGTAAATGTGATGGATGTTATTACTTGTTCATGTGTTGTTAGATGAAGTTTTAGTTTGGATTACAACAACGGACTGCATTACATATGGTGCATTACATATGATAGTGCGCTGGCTTGGATCAAACCTTTGCCAGTATGAGTGGGTAAGAGCCATTCATGGTTCAATAATTTAATAGGAGTGTGGCCGACTCTTATCCATAATAAGGGATTAAAAAAATGCAAAACCTATTTTTTGAACTGTCACAATTTTTTACGAAACGTTTAATGGCCTAATCGTACTATAAACTGTTATATTCAATCTGATTCCTCTTGAAACACTCCCAGTGCTATCAATCTCGAACAACAATAATGTTTGAATTGAAATATTGTCTCCTAGTATCACTTCTCTAGGTAAAGTAATTTCTCGTGTTTCATAAATGCCCAATTTTCCTAGATGTTTTTGTTATGTTAAACAGGCCGTGAACAACAGAATCCGAAACAAATGAATTGTAAACTTTTTAAAGGTTAATGCTTATTGCATCAGATTTTTACAGTTTTTCTAGCGCATAGCTGAGTCGTAAACAGAAACAGGTTGTGTTCTTGTTCGTAGGCAAAACGTTACGTGTTATATGCATTGGCAGTAAGGGGAGAACTAAACTGTAATCATATTTGCTACGAAATGGAGGCGTACAGATTAAAAATGGCGTACGATGGAGCTGTCCTGGTCGAGGACGCCGGCACAAATTAGTGTTCGCCGAGTTTGTAAGCAGCAAAGTTATGATTTATTAGAGCGAGGCCCAGAGACGTGACTTGATGGCAGAGCGTTCACAGGCTCTTAACCAGGGAAACAGGCAAAGTTGTCCACGTGTGAGATTACCACGTGGCTTAAACTCTTGTAACACACTTAAATTCCTTCTCAGCAGCTCTCGCATCCGGGAGTTTATCACTTGAAACTGTGTAAATAGAGGCTAAGAAATATAAGTTTCAGTGATGGACATGGGGAGTAAGGAGAGAGTTAAAACGTAAAATGTAACCTACCTTCTACGATTGAATTATATAGACAATTATCCAATATCGTATTTATCATACTGTTTCAGTGCGTGCGTGAAAACACCTAATGAATGAAAAAGCATATATAGCACAGCACACACACTTGTATTTCAAGTATATAAAAAGCTTTTTTCTTAGGTAATGTTCAGAGCTATCCCTCTACCGAACACACTTCCTTGTGCACCATTAATTTCTGACTCACAAATCATGGATAGTAAACTCGTTATTAAAGTTTGTTGTTTATGCTGTAAAACTAGTTTTACTGGGATTTAAGTAGAATTGTTTCAAGTAGTGTAATTTGTTTATAGGACGTGTACATACGAGTATAGGTACAGTTATTTAGTAAAAGAAATATTGGTTTTGGTTTGGTTGGATAGGTATTGTTTAGTTTGTACCATAGAAGTGCTAAAATTGTTGTTTTATTTCCGTTGTGATATCAAAACCAAAAACATATATTTGAAACTTGTATGTTGTAAACATGTCATATAAATAAAACTTCAATAGTTCTTCAAATGATCCGTAAATAGACAGTTTTATTTACATTTATATATTCTTAACACTTTGATTCCATGGTTTGCACGCTACCAAGCCTAAATCAGAAATCAACAAGTACTGTCAGAAGTGCTGTTGGTCGGTAATTTCTGTTTGTAGTCGGATTCCCTAAGAACATCTAGAGAACAGTTTCGTTGGTGGTTATTCTAGAAGGCCTTGGCGTCTCTCGGCGAGGTGCGCGAAACTGATGCGCCGTGGAGAGGTGCACTCCGCTCTCTACAGCCTTGTGAGTTGTGGCTGTCTCCATGCATCAGGCCAAACCAGGCAGTTGCTAAACTCTTGGTTTAGGCCGTTTCTCTTCATAAATTCTCTACGGATTGTTGAAAATTATACAACAAACTGTTCTCATTACCTTTACTCACAGCAGCATTGTACCATGTGTACACTGTGAGTAAGCTAAGTTGTGAAGCGTAACTTTAGCTTCTTATGTACTATATTTGTTTTAAACTTAATTCATACGATTGCTTAGCTGATGCTTTCCTCGATTACATTAGCTTCATACTTAGGAGAGGAACTTGAGTTAGTTTTATAGTGAAATATCACGCCTACTATTACTTGGATACTATAGCTTTAAACTGTTTGCCATTAATAGGGCCTTAGTAACCAGGTACTCGCAAAATAATCCAGAGGTTAAAATGTGCTATGTATCCAAATATACGAAGAAAGAACCTGGAAGTTAGTAGAAAGCCGTCATCTAAAAATGGTCCCACTGGGGAATGATGCCACATTGTCTTTGTCTTGAAGAATACTTGGATACTGTAAATACCACAGTCATGATAATGCACCATATTTTATCCATAGTAAAGCACAGGTACACAGTAAGTACAGTATAAAACACATATAGTCAGAAAAATTAATCAACTTCAAGATAGGCTTTGGTAAAAGGCTCTAAACTTGCAAATTGATTTGCAACGTGTAAATACCAGTTAAGAAAGAATCGAGTGATGTCGAGAAACAATATAAGCGGTATTGACGTATTATCACTCGAGGGTTGTTTGTAGGATGATAAATCGTTGCTATGCATATTCATCTGCCTTCATCTGACGACCTTTGCTCATCCCAAGCCAACACACCAACATACACCACGTGTCCATCAGTTGGGGAGGGAGAAGGATTTGCCAATAATCTGTTGAAACATGTGGGTAGATCCAACTCATGTGATTATTGCCTCGTTTGTCATCACTTGGTAAGCCTGCAATAGAATTTGTAAAGATAATAACTAATATTTACAATTAAATATAACACAAACACGAATACAATAAAACATAGCCGACCCGTAGCCACAAGCGCTAGCGTGAGTCCTAGCGAGTATCATGCAGCTGGGAGATCATTTCCACTAGAAGTGCCCTTTTGGTGGAAAGAGGGGGTTATCCCCAAAAGCGGGGTTATGCTATAAAAACTGCATTTAAAATATGATTTTGGTTATAAACTTGGCTAAATAATTTAGTTTACCTTACCATACAAGTACTCCAAAAGTCAACAAAATCCAATCAACTGGCAGTAGAAAACGGCGGAGGCAAAACCTTTTTCCGCTATGGTTTCCTAGAAAAGAGTTCACCGCTAAATTACGGCCGTCGTAGCGGTGAACGTAACGGTGACGGTGGACGTAACACAATATTTAAACAGATGTAGACAAAATAACTTTTGACATGTTGTTTATTTTAGTTGTCTAAGTTTATTACACATGTAGTAATGTACAAGCTAGACTTTTATTTACAAAACAAATTGTGTTATTTGGCGAGAAAAACTTTCATTAATTTTCACCGCTACTTTACTTCCACCGTTCTCTAGGAAACCACTCTCACATGACTGCATTGAAAACAAAACTCACCGTCATATTATTATGACCGTAATATAGCGGTCACCGCTTTCTAGGAAATCATAGCTTAAGGTCTGTTGAAACGGATTTTGGTATATATGCTTTTTATGGTTACATGATTGTTTATATCTATTCCATATATTTCAAATTTATTTACATGTGTTTTTAGACATAATCTTTTGACAGTTCGTAAACACATAATATTAACTTGTGATAATACTTAAAATAAAGCATTTCCTTTGATAATTTAAATATTATTTCTCTAAAGAATTAGGACATGGCGCAGTCCCGCTTAAATATGAAACCTACAGAGCTATTTACATTCAAACCTTCAAAATGGAGCTTTTGGAAGAATCGTTTTGAAAGATACTATTTTCTGAGTAAATTGGACACTGCCAAGCTTGATGATCAGGTAGATATGCTTATTGCTTATATACTGTATGGGAGACTAAGCGGAGGAGATTTTAGTCTCATTCAATTTAAATGCAATTGACTCTACAGACTATAAAGTAGCTTTTTGTAAATTTGATGAATATTTCATTCCCAAAAAGAATCTTGTTGTACATAAGGTGGTAACGATTTCTCTGAACAGCTTTTTGATATGTTTTTATCAAATTTGACCTTGGTTCTTGAGCCAGAGCAACTATCTAACCTTTTCGTTTTAGATCTCTAATCCAGACGTTTTGACCCTTTTTTTAGTGGTGTCAAGGATTTAACACCGAGACGAGTATCATAGGGAGCTTTATAGGAGGATCTGTAAATCTCTTCTTTATTTTTAGTAGAGCTATATCTGGTTGCTGAGTATTTAGAGTGTCAGGGTGTACAGGGATGTCAGGTCCCTTAACCTTCTGTTGAATGACAGCTGAGCTGGACTGAAACCATTTGAAGTGATAGGAGTGTAACGCTACGCTAAGAGACTCATGTACAGATCTTCTTTTTCCTTTCGCAAAATATATTTTGTTATTTTCACAGCTACTTCAGCCGATCCATTACTCTGGTGGTGTTCAGGGCTACTTGTTACTAATTTGAAGTTGTATTCTTTTGTAAACCCTTTTACATTAATATTGTAAAAATATAATAATGAGTGCACAGCTTTTCTATGGTACAATTTATACGTGGAATATCTCATGCACTGTAAATATTCTTTGTGTCAATATTGTGAAGCAAGCTCTCAGGACTTGACGGGAAATGGAAAACCTATGTTTGTCGAGTCTTACAAGCGTCAGCCTTTGAGAAAGCCGAGAATATAAAACCTATCAGACGAAGAAATCTAAGTTTACGTGACAGCAAGACTTTCCTCATGTGAACAAAGCTCTAAACTGATGCATCACTTCACAATGTACAGATGGTTATGTTCAACATTAAACATTTTATTGCCAGAAAACAAAGCATACTTTTTGTCATTTTGATCTAAAAAAAGCTGCTTAAGACACATGTATTGACGTGCTAAATTGTAACTTTAAAACCCAGGTAAATAAAGGATTGTTTTGTTGATGGTTTTCTCCTTAGGGAGAAAATAGTAATTTCATCACTCAGTCCTAAAGTGACACTTTTTGACGTGAAGTCAAGTTAACGTCTGAGGCACAACCGAGGACGTTAAATGACCGAGGGTCAAACAGACACATTCGGGCCGAGTGATGAACAATGTAGTTCTTTTTACCACGATGCAAATAATAATGAGAAATAAATGTTTTAACATTATAAACAAACAATTAAGTAGATATTGTTTTGACCTCAGCAGTCTGAATCATAACGTTTTTAAGAAACAGCTGTTGCACTGCTTACTATAAGTTATTGTTAAAATTCAAAACAATCAAAACAAACTCGTTGAACCACCTGATGTCCCTAGGGAGAAAACATCATTAAAACAATACTTTATTTACCTTGGGTGTAAAAGTGGCACTTTAGCACCTTAATACATATTTCTAAAGCAGCTGTTTTAGGGCAGAATGACAAATGATCATTTTACTTAACTTTTGTGGCATGGGCATCATTGGTTCAACGAGTTTGTTTTGAATTGTAATACTGACTTAACGGAAATCAGGGCAACAGCTGTTTCTTCAAAACAATATTATTCAGACTACAGAGTTAAAAACAATGTTTATTTTCTTAGATTCTTTTAATGTTAAAAGATTTATTAACATTTATTTCTCATTACTATGTGTATCATGACAAACGGTATCGTTCATCACTCGGCCCCAATTTTTATAGTTAGGCCGACTGCACACGAAGCTACTGAAAAGGAACTAAACTGGTTTGTAACTTGAGTTACTAACCGATTACTGACTCATTATTAACCTGACTCCGTACACGAGGCAACCGATCAGTAATCTAAATCTGTAGTCTGCCCAGTGTTATTAGTATAATGTGGTTAGCCTATTCATATGTATAACTTCAAAAGCTGCTGTTCGTCGGTCTGTTGAGTTTAAACTTTAAAATTGACAGACGACTTTATTTGTTTAGAATATTTAGAAGATTATTAATCAGTTTAATTTTTGCATACTGAGGAAGATTTTGCAAAATTTGGAACCTGTGGTATTCATGTCTAAAATGTTCATTTTGTCTGGTGTGATAACAGTGAATGTCAGTTAAACAATTCAACAATTCAATGAGTGCATTAGTTTTGCATAACATAACGATGTCGTTATTATTTGCAGATATAGTTTGCATTCTAACCACATACAGCATCGAATATGCATTTCGACCACTGCTCTTGGCAGGTTCTGTTAAACTGTATGAAATATGCCATATTTGTTTGTGGCAGTGTTTAATCAATTGACGTTTAACATCCGCAGTAGTTAAACATATTAAGAGAGCTATTTCTTCCATGAGTATTCAGAAATGACGTTGAAAAAATAAATTAAATGATAGAATGTAGATTTTATATTCAAAAATAAAATTTAACGTATAGAATTTTCGGAGTTTTACACACTTTGTATAACATATAACTCTAAGAAAAACGTAATAAAATACATAGTGCACATATGTTTTCAAAGAATAAGTACTTGATTTAAAATAGTCTTTTTCAATTTAAATTTAGGCTTTTCTCGCGCAATATATTCTTACTAGGAAACTGTTGTGCCAATTGATTAACGATTCGGCGTCCTGTGTAGCTAAACCCACTTTTACATTTTAATCTAAGGAAATTCAACATTAGGAACTGAAAGTTATAGGCCCTTGTATTAGCAGTATACAATTTATAGTATACAATGTATAGTATTGTATAATCACACTAACCGCCGATAATAGAGTGTACACAGAGATCCAAAGGGATAGGGAAAGTGTTCCTAGGTCTAGTTTTCAAGTTCATCACCAAGCACGCTTGCCATATCTCGCTCACGGCGATAGAGCGGAACTGTTGAATGATGTGCACTCGCTCGGTGATGGATTTGGTGATTGAACTAGCAGTTTCTTTATAAAGAAGAAATGGACGTCTACAAAGTGTTTCTATTGTCTGTGGACAAACACTTGTAAAACAGTCGAACATACTTAGTTTGACCGTAGTCTGAGATATAACATTTACTCGTATATTCTAGAACTGGTACATTCTAGGCCTAGGATATTAGTGAACGGGGGAACACCTGTGATGGTGGATTGAATCGCGCAGAAGAATGTTGTGTAATGTTACTCGTATGTTGTCCATTACTGCTCCCAAGCCTGCAGTTAATGCATGCTCTACAATCCGATCCACACTCATTGATTTTATCCCTCCACAGAGACAACAACTACACGAAATGAGGTTACCGCGGCTAACTGCGTACTTTCAAATCACATATATAAAATGTATTAAATTAAAATAACGTCTAGTAGTTTTCAAATGGTGGTAAAATAAGAAAAGCAAATAAAGAACAACACAGCATAGAGATATGTCTTAGAGGGCCAGCTACACGAAATGAGGTTACCGCGGCTAACTGCGTACTTTCAAATCAAATGTATTAAATTAAAATAACGTCTAGTAATTTCAAATGGTGGTAAAATAAGAAAAGCATATGTGGAACAAAAGTTGTTTGCATTTATGTATGGTATAGAGATATGCCTTAGAGGCCCTAAATTTTCTCTGTTCATATCTATAAGTTTGTAGCAGTGATGCATAAATTTAGTTATGTTAAATATAATTTTGAAAATATTTGTAAATATTAGTTTTAAATGTACTTGGCAAGTCACATTCTGAAAAGATGTATCGTTTGTCATTGTATTGAAAAATAAATACATTTTAATTTTAATATTGTATATTCATATTTATTATTCTAAGCCAGATTAATAGACACTCGTTCTTGAAGTGGACATTAAAAATAGTCATGTTTAAATGACAAAGATTGAAATAGCCTAATTAGCTTTATTTCGTGGTTAATTCGCTAACAACAGATGTCGTTGTGTTGCATTATCCGTAATTACTTATGAATTGGATCAGTAATTCCTATTCAAATGCGACGCGACCCATAACATTGTAAAGGACTTTAACAATACAAAGGACAAACGTTTGGACTCAACGAGCATAATGCATACTACGTACATTGTCCGGTATTCAGTGTGATTGACCGGTTAGATTAACTGTTTGTTTGATTTTATGTGGGCCTAATGCCAATATCTATATCTCTGATTGTCTAATAATGTTGATCATTTGACACGGTTTTATAGGTTTACAACACCTTTCAGCAATATTGCAGACTTTGTAGTAGAAGAAACTTATTCTCGTATTGGCTAACCTTGCATCTACCGATGGTTGATAATTTGACTTGCTATTGGCAAGAAATTGGTCTACAGTTTGTAAGAAGTATAGAAAAAACTACTTGCATACGATGGTTGATAATTTGTACTCTCAAAGCATTTCTTAAAACTCTTTAGCAAATTATTTTCCAAAGTCTGAGACAGTGAAAACCTTTTATAAATTTACAAGAAAGATTATTTTAAAGAACTTTGATTTATTAAAATTACTAATAATGAGTTATCTATTTTCTTACTGAAGTAAATCTCGACAAAATGATAAAAATCTAATTAGAGACGGTGGATTTAAAAACTGGTTAACCTACCATTCTTTGGAGAATTTAAGGACAGTCCTTTAGGATTATGTCCACTCCATGAGATCAACAAAAATTCTTTTAAGAGAAGATTCATTATCAAAGAAATTAAGTTTTAACTGCGGTTGTAAACTAATTTTTTGAAGGAGCCAACATTTCCCAGACGGTTGTGAAAGGTCGGGTTTATTCATCGTTGAACAACGAAATTTTTAACGATACAATTTTATCAAGCATTGGATAAGTTTTAGTATTAATTTCCGTGATGGGTAAACACACACGTTCGTTTAGTGATGTCAAAATTAGTGATTGTCACACGTTTTCAAATGCACATCCGGACAAATTATGTGTCGTTGAATAAATCTTCCGAAAACCCTTAAGAACAATATCCCTGAAATTAAACAGTAAAAATAAAATAAAACTTTGAATATATTCTGTACAAGTAGGGAATCCAAAATAAACAAACTATTTACATTTTCAACAGTTTTTTATGCCAGAAAGTTTTAATTTAGTTTGCTAGCTCAGCCATTGATGGGGACACAAGTAATGCAATAACACGTTCATAATTAGACACACACAAATTGTCCGTGGTGTTTTGATAAGCCAAAGGTAGAGTAGAACTCAACCCTCAAGTTCACAGAGTGTTGGACAGGAAAGACACGTACAGCTGTGAACCAGGCGCGACGAATTATCTTGAAACTGCTCTCTGGGGAGAAGTCGAATATTAACTGTGGCCACACTTTATAGTCAAGCAATTACAAGAAACCAGTAACCGAACCTTCCCCTCTTCTTCGACCAGATTGCTTTGTAATTCCCTTTAAACTTAACGTACCCATCGCAAAATTGCAGTCGAATTGTAGATAAGGGATGTAGTGGTTAAATAGTTCTTCCATTTTGTACATGTTCTGAATAGTTGAATACTTCTCATTCCAAATAGATGTGGTAAAAAGCTGACCTCCAAACTGACTGGACTTTGGAATTGGAATTATATTATGTCTATAATTTACCACGTACTTTCTTACGACAAAAACTAAAAAAAAAGCTAAATTTAACACACGTTAGGCGGGATGTATCTGTACCAACTTCGACCGGACGAGCTCATGTTTATTCAATCAAATACAATATAGTGCTTCCCCTTCACACAACGTTAAAACATCATTACAGTTAGTTTGAAATAATTCGGTTTCGCTTTAGAGTACCTTCAGTCATGATTGGCTGAAACTAAGCTACTTGCTGTCTATTATCCTATTGGTTACAAGACTGCCAACCGTCTATTGGACCAGGAAGGCCAACTGTCGATGTTCTCATTGGCTGTGACACTGTCGAAAATACTCATGACTCGTTTCCAGCTTCTGGAAAGTTTAATTCTGTCTTTTTTGCTGTCGTTATTATAATTTTTAATCAATTCAATGGTTTCTTGGATGACTCTTGGGTAATAATGTACGTAAAATTCTGCCGATACTATGGCTGGATGTTTTTACTCATATGCTCTGTACCGACTTTTAACATGTCTCATGTGTTCCTGAAATCTCGTCAATAAGTCAATAAGAGTAAATTAACAATACAATTGCATTAGCCAAAGTCAAGATGGTGTATGTCAAACGTCCATGTTTCATTGTGTTGAGAGACTTTAAACTCACGGTTCAATAGACACTTCAGACGGGATCTGAACATCCTACGATCGTTTAAGGTTTTTGTTGCTTAACTGTAAACAAAATGGTTTTGAAAAATGTTTCTGTTGAGCCTGTCTATTAAGATCATGTGTGTAAAATTCTGTCTTGGAAGGAAAAATGCGGACTCGTTGAAATTAATCCTTTAGTTTCGGACTAACTTCAGTCCTAGGCCTATACTCCTGGCGTGCACAATGGTACTGGTCCTTCACAGCAGGTCACAGGTCTCTTTAAGTTCAACTCTACCAACATCATGGGGTTCTTTATGGTGGGATGGGAGGGAGTGGTGTAGTGGGTGGCTTTCCCTGACGTCGATGTATCGATACTTCGAGCCGTAATCGTCGATGTTTCTTTCTAATCTAGGCCTACCGATTGTTGAAAATCAATTTTACCTGCAACTATCCAAATAGATTATCGATAGTAGTAATCAAAATAATTTAAATTAACCAACTGCTATCACTAAGTTATAAAAATGAGCAACAAAGTCGACCAAAAATCGATACTAACGGTACATAGCTGTTCACTAATACCTATGTTTGTCCAATTGTCAATAAAGGCAGGGGGGTCCAGGGACTCGCGATAGCGTTATTTAAATCCAAGTCCGTTTGAAAGTTCTTGCGTAAACGGCCGGAATTTGTAGTACGTAGACAAGTATCTAAAGCCATGGGAGAGCTGTGTTTAGTGAAAATATTGGCCGTTGGGATCCAATATTGGTTTGGTGACATCGAACGTACACATATTTCCCTCTTTTAAAAACTGAAAACGTAAGTTACAATTTTGAACTCGTTTTTGGAAAACATTTGCAAAGATATCTCGAAGACTAAGGTCTACATTTACATGTACAAAACAGGCTATTTTGAACATAATTTTACTAGAAATCAAGTTAATGGATGGAACGTGAAACCAATTTCATGGAGTATGATCAACATCAACAAATGAAATGACTAGTAAAACGTTACCAAAAAATAAATGAGCTATTAATACGTCCCTAGACTTCCCTCAGTAGTAAGGGTCATCTTAAATGTCAGGTGAGCCCCACTCGAATTGAAACCCTGGCTACGTCCGTGACCACCTCATTAGTTGGATTATCCTGGTTTCAATAATGCACAAATCATCTGCTCAGGCTAACTGTCTAGTTTGATTCCGACTGGGAGACCAAGATGAAACATGATGTACCAAGCCAAGACTGTCAATCATGGGTTTTGTTCAGAGCACAACACATCGATATGTAAAGATCGATCAAAGTTAGTCGACTATCGATGCTTCACTGGCAGAGCGTCAGTAGCGCGCCACCCTTATAGTGCGACCCCTCGCCAATAGAGTGCTCTGACAGTACGATATCAGCTGACATTATTGAACAATGTAAACTACAAGTATTTATTTATCGTCTGTGCAATTGTACTGGATAAATAAAGGACGTATTTAAACTCACGGTGAGTTAGTGGCTATTATGTTATGATTGTCAGTATGGATATTTGTTTGTCGGAGAAAAATACAACGTTTATATTAGAGCGAATGTTATATTATTTTGAAGTGTTTGATCTAACCCTTCTCAGTGTTTACTGTAAAGATTAAATTTGATGCGATAAACAAACCTTTAGTTTTCAAACAGAGTGTACTTATAATTGTTCTTTTGAGGAATATACTTTTATGTTGAATAAAATCAAAGCTTGCATGGATTTTAAGATGGTTTTAAGTACTCTTAAATGGCACCATAGATTATATAAGTTGAAGACTCATTGTAAGTTTTGAGCAGAGGTGACTCCAAATTCTTGTGTACAAATAGGCTTACACGGGTTTCTAAGGTTTATGGGATAGTTAACTTTTAAATTGAGCGGTTGATGTAAAGCTTTTACTACTTGGGAAAATGCCACCTTTCATGTTCCTCTAGCAACAAGTATGAACAAATCACTTGTTGTAGTTTTAATTAACAAGTATTAATTTATTTTAATTTAAATGAGTAGTTGTAATGTTTTTTTTATACAAAACTAAAGATAACTGATATATCAACAAACTCTAGTCATTTGCAATAAATAAGAGTATTAAACTTTGGGGTCTAAACTGGCAAATCATTGTTCTGCTTTTTTAACGAAAAAGCGGTAGATGACTAAACACAATGTTGATTTGCAAATCTTCGTTTATTTCTTACACGATAAATGAATTTTCAGTAAATTTATAGGAAGATATCATTAAATTACCATTGTTTTGTTGTTATATTATTAATAATCTGTCAACGCATTTCTATTTCAAAACCATCACGTCGTAGTTTTTATTTTTAATTACAGACGTATAGGTAAGTAACACTGGTTGTTTCTACCAAATCTATCAAATTTCGTGAACATCAAACAAAATATGCTACTCGTAGAGATGATACGCATACCGGTATATATAAAGTTTTAAAAACATCCTCAAATCGTGTTGTGGTGGTTAGAAACGGTGCTCATTTTATATTCCCGGACTGGATGTTACCTTGCTGTCGGCATGAATTTCTCATGTTTCAAAGGAAATTCGATAATGACAATTATACTAGGAAAAACAAATAACCAGGAGGTATGACTGTCTTAACTGGCCAATATCAAAATCATCACCAAAATTTTAATTTGGAATGGTTCGCTTTTAACTAAAATAAAATTACTGAAAGTTTAAATTCAACAATATGAAATCTTAAGCTTAAAATAATTAGTAAAATGCTAAGATGAACTTAGAAATAATTATAATCAGTAGTGTACGTTCAGAGAATGTGAAAGGAATATTTCTGGAAGGCTACTCATATTATAAGAAACAGAAAATACAGTACTCTTTTATGATTATTTTAACTGTAACCAGAAACAATATATGTTTGTTACGAAATGAAATAGTTGTTGAAATTGAAATACCTATTTATTTTTATTCATAACATTACTATAATTTTTGAATGACTCATTAGTAACGTAAAAAACTGTTTTTTAAAACAGTCTTAAAAAGTACAATCCTTAAAAAACGTGAGCCCTTAAGTATTAAGTAGGTTTATTGTGTAAACCAAGCAAATACACTTTTGTACGTAGTCACAACTCTAAACTCATGTTAAAAGTAAAGCAATAAGTATTTTGAATCTTGACTTCATTTTGAAACTTTAAACATATAAAACAATGCAAGACGTAATGTTGAGAGCAGGTGACGTTTATAAATAGAGGTTGGTTAGCCCAACTAGAAGAAACTAATCTAGATTTTGAGCAAAGGGGACACAAAGACAGATGGAGTAATCCGGCCTTAGCTTTTCCAACACATTAGTCCTTCCATCGGAGCTAACACATGAGAACCCACACTGAACAACACAACACAAGTACAGGGTGGTTACACATTCATTGTTGGACCTAATTTAGGATTGAGTGACTGAATGGTCAATCCACTCAGAAACGTGGGAGTTGTATTATTAGGTAGAACATTTAAAACAGTTTAATTACTAACAAAAGAAAAAAAATTACTGTTACAAGTAATGTAACAGGAAAAGTAGAAACTGAACCATTGCCACGTGCTCTCCGTGGTTTGCACGCAAAGTTTGTAGTCAAAGTTCAACCTCACACCATGTTTTTCTGAGCTCGTATGCTTCCAGTTACCTCCTGAACTCTTTTCTTAAGTTTCTCAATGGTTTTAACTTTATTTTTGAACACTCCGTCTTTGACATACCCCCAACAAATCTAACTTATTGGCCTCAACGTTCCCAAACATTACACCCCTATACTTGGGGGGGAGATTATCATTTGTGGAATATCATTACACCTAATGCACTAGTTAAGGCTACTAAAAGATTGAAAAACTCAGACAGTAACGATATATATCTCATGTCAAACTGTTTGTTCAAAAAGGCCATTACTAAATTGGCTGAACCCTCATCATACTGTTTCAATCTCTGCCTCCTCGAAGGCTACTTTCCCAATGAATTAAAAATCTCTAGAGTGTGCCCAATATTAAAAAAAATCAAAAAGATACTCCCGAAAGCTACCACCCTATAAGCATAATTTCTCTAATCTCAAAATTATTTGAAATTTTAACTTTTGATAAACTTAACTGTTTTTTTGAAAATAACAACTTTTTTTAGTATTTCACAATTTGGATTTGGGAAAGGTAAAAGTACGTTTGATGCAATAGACAAACTGCTTAATGAGGTTTTGATGGTATTTGAGAGAAAGGTCCTTGCTCAGGCAACCTCATGTGACGTGAGTAAGGCTTTCGACTGTGTGGACCATGAAGACCTACTAATGAAGTTTAGGTTCTATGGTATAACAGAACCCCATTTTCATTTTTTGAATCATATGTAAGTAACTGAAAACAAAAGGTTTGTATCGACGGCGAATGGTCAAAAGAATTAGACATAAAATATGGGGTACCCCAAGGATCAGTCCTGTGACCATTATTATTTTTAATATGTATTAATGACCTTTCCAATTGTATATCCAGTAAAGCTTTTTTGTATGCTGATGACACCACTTTTCTAAATTGTCATCAAGATTTAAACCAACTTAAAATTCTAGCCCAAAACTCAATAAATGAAGCCTCAAATTGGTTTGAAACTGATGGATTTCTTTTAAATAAAGATAAAAAATAGTGTTTACCCTTAGACCCTGCGAGTTAGACGAGTCTGAGGGCTATGTGGACAGTGTTAAGTTCCTCGGGATATATTTGGACAAAGTACTTTCCTGGGGACCCCATATGGACTACATCACCTCTAAGTTGTCTAGAGTAATCTTTCTCATAACCAGATTAATTTAATGTATTAATCAAAATTATATAAAACCTGCATACTTTGCCTACTTCCAATCTACTTTTAGATATGGTATTATCTTCTATGGGAATGACAGTAGATAAGGGAAGTATTAATCCTGAAAAAAACTAATTAGAATAATGTGCCAAGCCCATCTCTTGGAACATTGTAAACCCCTTGTTGTAAAATCGCAAATACAAACCGTTATTAATGTTTACATATTTGATTCACTATTATACGTAGGCTACTAAAAAATCCTCATTTGATCCAAAACATATCACATAAACATAACACAAGAAATAAGTCAAATACAGCTATTAACTTTTATAGATTAACTATAACTCCAAACAGCCATACAGTCATTTCTTTAAAAATTTATAATAAACTTGTACTCTTAGTTAAAAAATATCCCCAAACACTTTTAAAACAAAGTTTTATTCGTGGCTTTTAAACCATCCTTTCTATTCACTAGATGAGTTTTTCAATCTGTCATGTATCAATTTTTAATAAGTGTAGTGCTAATTGTACATATTGTCATTATTCATTTACTATTTGTCATTATGTATTGGTCATTATTTATATATTTGTCTTGTATTTATCTGTCTTGTATCATGTACTCTGTTGTGTAAGATTTTAACTATATATTTATTTGCATACACCAATTATTATATAGCTTTTGTATACACTATGTTCATCATGTCTCTGACGTATTGTGGTGAATTTGTCAATGATGTAAATGTTGAACGACAGTAAAATATTATTTATTTATTATGTCTAGGACAGTGCTAAAAAATTATGAGAAACTTAGAGAAAGGTTAGAGGTCATTGTTCCAGCAAATGAAAACATGGTGTGAGGTTGAATTTAGACTACAAACTTTAAATGCAAACCATGGAGAGCAGAAAATGGAAATGTTTTAGTTTCCTTGTAAGATTCCGTCCCTTTAAACATTGGATTTTTCACCAAAAGGCCATGAAAAGGAGTTTGCAACAAAGATCCCACATAGTTAATTCTGCCCTCATCTGTTATTTCAACGAGACCGGGTGTATGTTAGAGGATAGTTAGAAAATTGACGGAAAATAACATAAGTTGTCTTGTAAAATTCAATTAATAGTCTTTGTTCGTTAACAACTTATATATTACTTCTCTATGAAGCACTGAAACCTTAGCGTTTGCATGTATGGGACTAGAGTCCCAGTTAACGACTGCACGAGTACTAAGTCTGATGATAGGTCGCAGCACGGCGTCTTGTATGAAATGTATGTCCTTTCTGACGAGAGAGTAAGGATAATTTAAATTCATCCTGGACAGGATTTTACTGGGTGTTTTTCTAACACAAACCGTGCTAGTTGTAAATATTTGACGGATCTTTTTCGAATGGCATAACGTTTTGTTACTTTTGTATTTTTACAATAGTACTTTATTACTACAGCTATTTGGCATACGATTGCATTACACTTTTATTGATGAAAATAATGTCCCTCAAATTACCTCCATCGATGTCCACAAGCATCCAATAGTTTTTGAAGATTTGAGAAAACCATGAACATTGGAATTGCAAAAGTTTCATCAGTTACGCTGTTCTTTAGGTCACGAATGGTTTGAGGGTTTCGTGCGTAACTCTTTTGCTTTTAAAATTGCCTCAGAACCGAAAATCATAAGTGGATGGATCCGGGGACCGTACACTGTGCAGGCCAAGCCGTGTCGCAGTATCGGGAGATGAGACGGCCCGGAAAGAATCTGCGCAGTACATTCATTGTCGTGTGTTTGACAAAAGGTCAAACATAACCTAAGGTCTTATTGTTTGATTTTCTCTGTAACTATAGGGAAGTAATCGAATTAAAAAAGACTGCTTTTGGAAAAAGTAGTTCATATTATACCTAAAAAGTACGAACTGTTTTACTCCGAAAGTCAGCTACTGAGACTCTTGAGATGTTAGTTCAAGCCTACGGTGATGAGGGGATGAAAAAAGAGTCAGGTTTATGATTTTGGCAGACAAGTTTCCGTGAAGGTCGCGAAAGCATTGAGGATAAGGTTCTCTTGCAGTAGACGACCTTAAACAGCAACTACGACGAGAACTTTGAGCGTTAGTCAATGGCGAGTTCATTGATATGGTCGATGCTGATCAAGATCTTTTCAAAGAAATTTTAACTGAAGACGAAACATGGTGTTTTCTCTATGACACTCAAACAAACCATCAGTCTCCTGAGAGTAAAACAAAATATATTCCAAGAAGAAAAAGGTCAGACTATTTTGAAAATCTGACACTGAACACTAACAAACAAGTGCTCATGGTACATAAACCGGGACAACTGAGCGATACCCCCACAACCCATACCCCTTCGACATGTCTGATCAGTTAAGTATCTCTTGAAATAAATTGCGGGAAATCTTGAGAAAATTCCGTATGTCAAGTGTGGCTTATTAGTAAAATTAAAAGTAAAAATTATAACTTGAAGCCTAGAACTACAAAAACGAAAAGTAACTCGTACACAATCATATTAACCCGCATCAATCATCTGAGTGTATGCTCTACATGCTGACACGCTTCAGGTGATCTTACTGTCCAGTGCAGTGTGTCCAACTCTAGGCACTAACGGGTTTACACACTATCTAATATGTAGCTATACGTTAGTGTTATTACGTTAGGTCGTTACATTTGAGTGCCTGGATGTGTTCCTTAAATCGTGATTTAAAGGATTGCCCGGTCTGGTCATTACCAGTTGTAAATAGTTTTCAAATTTGCATCTTTGACTTTCTTTACCAACCATC
This sequence comes from Matsumurasca onukii, assembly GCA_018831715.1. Classification (NCBI taxonomy): domain Eukaryota; kingdom Metazoa; phylum Arthropoda; class Insecta; order Hemiptera; family Cicadellidae; genus Matsumurasca; species Matsumurasca onukii. The sequence continues at coordinate 58,610,199 of CM032059.1, forward strand.
CAAAAACTTTATTTTTGGTTTGAAAACTTACTTTTGTTTTAGATTTTCTCCGTTTGAACCGCGAAATACATCGAACTATCGATGAGTAATAACACAAAAACTCAGGTAATAAGTAATCCTGATTAATAATAATCCCTTAATTAAAAAAATAAAAATAATTGTCAAGGGTAACTTTGGATATAAGAAGTGTGTCGAGATGTAATGTTGAGACCAGTTGACGGTTATAAATGGATGTTGGTGAGTCCAACCAGAAGAAACCAATCTAGATTTTGGGAAAGAAGAGCAAAAAGACAGCTGGAGTAATCCCGCCTTAGCCTTTCCAAAACATTAGTCCTTTCATTGGAGCGAAAACATGATAACCTACCTACGCACAAATTGGCACACGTTGTAATAATGCGATATACAAGTGGCAAAATCAAACAAGTTTTTAAACGAGTTTGAACATTTTTGCAGGTTTAAATTAATTTGGTTAAGATAGTTTTTATTATTTTGTAAATATTAAAATTAAATTGCGGCTTATCTTCTTTACAAATACGAATGTGTTCTATCATAACAGAAAAGTCATTCTGTAAGCTATCAATCAAACTTTTACAAAAAGTTAGAAAGTAAATACGAGAGAGGGAAGAAGCATGCGAGTTCTGAAGTGCTTGAGCTGTTCTCACAGCTGAGATGTGCTCACAGCTGTTAAAACCACAACTTCCCGTCCCTCTCCTCACCATCCACCCTCACTGGAACTTTCCCTGCTACACATCAACCGCATATTTACATGTGCGTGTAGAAACACCAACAACCACCTTGTAGAATCGCGTGAAAGAGGTTTTTAACTTACACGAAATCGGTAGAAAGGGCGTTCCGTACAGTCAATCGTGCATAAGGGATATAGACGGAGTTATATAAAAGGATTTTTTAGAAGATTATGTAGAAGGGATGATAACATTGGAATCATGTAGATTGGATGGTACCTATCGTATACGAAACAATGTAGGCCTAGAAGAGTATTTCTAAAAAATAAACCTAATCGGTAAGCTGACTTGGATCATCTGTATATAAATGAGGGAAAAGTTGAAAATTTTAAATTAAATGATTGAACTAAAGTAAGTATTACACGAAATTCGTTTAAGTACCTGATTGTTTTTCTTTGACTTGTACCCGTGAACTTGAAACGCAATTCATAGCTGTTATTAGGCACTAATCATGAATCACATAATTTTACTGTCAGCTTCTTGGCTAGGACTCAACAGCTGTATCGTCTACCGCAATAAGGTGAAGAAGCTACAGTTGCCTGTAACCGTGTCTTCGTTTGCATTAACAGCCTAAATAGATTTTCATTCCACTCGTATCTAACCTTCAAAGTCAAAGTGCTGTTCGTAAAGGCTCTTGTGTTGCTCTACTTGAATTACAGTGATGTCGTTATCAATGTCAGTGGGTTCTAAACTACTACATCCGATAAATCTATGGTTTGAGACGTGACGATCACATATCCTCATAACTTTCGCTTCTATCTCTCCCAAACTAGCTTGGGATACATAACCTAGGATAGCTTTATACATAAATCTGTTGTAGCCTACTCCATTATCAAGTTCAAGTCTTCCTTTATGCCTGTCTGAAAACTTAACATTCCTGTCCGATATCTGTAAACTTGTGTTAGAATAGGAAATTGTGTGAAAGTTAAAGACATGTTTTATTAATAGTAATTACTATAAACTGACATATACATATATTAAAATAATTTATGAAAACCTAATGGCAATCAGTACGACCGTTCTATCAGGCCGATTTCCTTCACTTTTTTAATGAAAGGTATTAATGCATAGATTTGTCATCAAACATCAAAAATCGCTTAACTTTCGCCATTCTCAAGTTATACTCAAAAAAGGCTTTTTCCCCATGTCCGAAGGCTAGTTTTTATTAAAAAACAACAAATCTGTCAACAATAGGAAACATGTGATAAAATAAATAGTCAGAGATTATGACAAAAGCTGTCAAAATGAAAGAAAGTGGCGCACCTACAGGAGTCAATCATAACTTCACGAAAACAGACAGTTGGTTGCGAGCAAGAACTAGCGTTCAGGTCAACTTTCATGTGTATGATCAATGATTACTTTAGTGGTATTTGGCTGTGTACACTATAAGAGACGATAACTAATAATAGCTTGAACACTGCTGATGATTACTAAAGTATTACTTCAAAATGGGTTCTGTCCCACCAATTCACCTAATAATTTGCAAATACCAAATTGTTTAAAATAAACGTATAAGGACTATTTTTAATTTGTATAAGGACTATTGTTGGAACAGCTCAGGCATTCTATGTTCCAGTATGATGTAAAGTCATCCAATATCGAGTTAACGTTATCGGTTTGGTCTCGCTCGTAAATTCGGCCTCGCTCCAGTAAATGTTATTTTTCTTTGTTGATGCTTGCAATGAAGTGTAATCTTATAAACTAAACAAACTTGAAGACTTTTAAAATATATCAAAATGTAAGGGAAATCCAATTTGGAGGATAGTAATCGTGATAGCTGTTAGAGAGAACCTGGTATTCCCAACTTTGTTGGAGTGGAGACAATTTTATTTTTCACTTAACGCCTTTGAAATAACAATTTTGGTTTAAGCTCTTTCTGAAAATACACTCAATATACAAGGTGGCTCTTTTATTGGTAACCATAGGCCCTCCCATGTGGAATATCGCTATGTTGTAAGAAACACAAGGAGTTGACGTAGACATTTAATTAAACCTGGTACATATAAATAAGTTTTGCTGCTCTGAGTCCTAGTAACGTAGGGACCAGAGATAAAAACTGGCACCCTAATGTAAATAAATTCGGAGTTTTTGCTTTCTGAGTTATAATAACGTAAGGACCAGAGATAAAATAGTTTCCCTGTATATTTGGTCCATTATTTAATAAGGTGTCTCCTAAACACTCATATAGGAGTTTGTGCTCAGCCCGTGTAAAATGAGTGTTCATAGTCGGATAACATAATACATAATATACTGTATGACAAAGAAGCGAGCAGTTGCCAGCTTGAAGCGTTTGCCAGCAGAGAGCGTCGTCATGCATGAGCTTGCCAAGAATACGGTCCCGGTACTCAGTTGTTCACAATCTTCTCTCAACATTCACATAAGTGTTCCCGGGAGATCATTGATAAAGTCGTGTGTTCTTTGTACAGATATTTATGTCTAACCTATTCTTAAAAGGACTTCATTGTGTTTTAAATGCGAGGTCTTTATGTAAGAAATGAATTATCGTAAGACTTAAAAATTAAAACCATTTTGACGCAAGAATGTTGAGCGTTAAATCATTACACTTTCCAAGTGTTTTGAACATGAAAGAATCTGTTCAATAATCAGTGTTAAATTCTAGTCTATTAGCGTGAACAGTGTTTATTCTAAGCACGGAATAACGGAAGAGCATCAATATGGATTTTGGTGTTTATGTAAGTATGTTTATAATAACTATCATTAACTATTAATAAATTGTACGAGTTTTAAAATAAACTCATTAAAGCTTAGCTACATACGAAATTGTATAACAACATTAGTACACTCAATTTAGTGTAAAACCGGCATTAAAACTTCTAACTATAAAATTTCAGTTTAAAGATAAATTATTTTTAGTGTGTGTACGTTAGTTAACTATCTTGAACATCTTTTGGTGTATGTTTTTGGAGAAAAAGCAGATTATTAATAATGTTCATGATTCAGAAATTCCATGCGTAGAACGTACAGTTTTCTGCGGGACAACGATAGGCAAGAACCTACTGGCTACTATAACTTCTTCTCAACACCAACGACATTCATAACTCCGTAATTTATTAATTGTTCCGAACGGCTTTGCTAAAGTTATTGGGGGAAAGTTTAATATTACATTATGGATTTTTAAGAAAAGCATAAGGCGTACTCTTTTTTTAGTGGAAACTAAGAACAAATGTGTGTTTATGTTAAAATTGGTCAAAGTTGATGATTTATAACTAAGACATAAAGCTAAGTGAAACTTGCAATGTTTCAACAAAACTGTTGTTCAATGCATTTCATATTGACAACTTTATTGCTGTTTTAAATCTTTTACTGATTTGAATGATTTCTGGTCATACTATTTTGAACAACGAAAGTGAAAGATTTGTGCTTAAACATAGTGGATCTATCTTCTTCGCGTCGTAACAAGCCAATGTAAAAACATGAGTTGAGATGGTTAACATGCTTCAGACATGAATCCGAGCGAAAAGCTGACTGCAAATAAATTGACTTATTCACTGGACGTGCTAGAACCGCGCTGTAGCTTACATAGTCGTGGCTAGCTTTCTATGACATAAGTTTATTAGCGAATGACCTTTGGAAATTGTAGATATTTATGCCGTCCTCATGGTAAGGCGTAGACCCGAGCCCATGAAATAAGCACCTATCCTGACCTTGAACTCGTGTTCAGCATTTTGTTAAAACTTTGTATACTCTACAGGTCACATTTTTTGTTCAATTTTCATGAAACTTGGAACAAATGTTCCTTTTGTGTATTTCTTGGTCAAGTTGGTTAGCCAGCAAAATCAAACTACCGGAAGTACTCTTTTCAGGGCGGGGAGAGTTTTTTATAAACAAATTTGTTTTAATGATCTATAAAAGTAAACTTCATCCGATTTTTATGAAATTAAAAATAAATATACAATTTTATAGTATACATCAATGTACTAAAAATTATGAACATCCACAAAGTCGTACATCTACGTAGTCTTGTTTTAAAATGCATTCTATAAATAAGCTAGTACGAAGAACTTCTATCGTTACAAAACATTCCTTGTCGTTGTATAGTCAACTATTAATGTTCAAAATATACTAAACAAGGGAAGTAGGCAAAAGGCTTCAAAACAGTGTCAATGTTTTAGTACATTACTAAAAAGGGTTATTACAACAAAATATATCTTATCACATTAGCTTTTGAACGTCTTTTAAGCGTGGTAATTTGATACATTCGTACATGGGAACTTAAGTTTAATTCCGAAAGAGAATACGTGTTTACTCAAGAACTAAGGGTTATGTAATGCGACATTAATTTTATTTTATAAATATTTGGTTGTTATAACCGGTTCATTGCAACGAAATCAATCACCATGATGTTGACCACCTGGGAGGCGACAACAAGAGGTTTTATGTTCACCAATGTGACCAAAATTATAAATAATTTTGAAAAAATTACGTATAATTACAGGATAAAACCTTTTAGAATTGTCTTCCTTATACACAATTAAGGGCCAACCTCGATATGAAATTTAAGTCCGTGGCACATGCGTAGGCCTGCATTTATAACGGATAACGTTCTGGGCCCTGACCTTTGTATTAATATCTTGACCTTATAAAGCAAGACTCAAATTTCCACCTGTATTGTCAAACCTAATCTTTACTTGCCATATTGCTTCAGGCCTCACTTTGTTGTGCCTGGAATAATGTTCTTTGAACCAACATTATGAAGATATTCTCCCTCTCTCTTTAATCCAACCGCTCCCGTGCGGATTTGCTTCTTTAGGTGAAGGCTTTGCTTTGAGCAATAAGACCATATTGAAACTCGTACGAGCTTTACATGTTTGACGTAAAGTATCCTTGGTATAGGTTACAATACACCACTGCTTAGCAACATAGGTATCGGTATGAAAATTAAAATATGTACAAAGGTACATGAGTGCGTGATTCAACAGGCAAACATATATATGTACCTTTTACATTGCTTGGATTTCAATAATTACTTATACTACTAGTAGGAATAATTTTATTTGCAATAATGTTTAAGGAATATTTTGTCATAAATTTAAATATTACGTACAGTAAAGATGAACTAAGTATTAAAAATATTTGAATGGTTTAAACAAGTCTTAAAGTACATAAAGAGACGACTCATAAAGTCGAGTTGAGACTGTGGTAAAAACTCAGCTGCATTGTACATCTCATAACCTGCTTAAACTTTGGTTCTTCAGTTGTTCATCCAGAACAATATTATTCCAATATTTCCAACTCGTCGTTCATGTTTCATTGTTCCTCAGAAATACGATAAATTTTCCATGAACTCACTACCTTGACGTTTCAATTAATTTTATGGTGTAGATAATAACACTATATGAAGCAGATGACTATTTTGTTTACAAGATTTACCATTTTTAGTATCACACAGCTAGGGCCTACGTTGAAACTGCAGGAATGCAAAACCTATTTTACTATCGTGTTTGGTGTATGTTTTGGCAAACGATCGGTTTATAACAGTTTTAAAGATATGTGATAAGTCAGTTAGTGTAGGAAGGTCAGTAGTTTGAACAAATCCTTATATGTTCAAAATTTGAGATGTCAATATTTTTTATTCCGGATTTTATGATTGGACCTGGTCTAAAAATATTTTTAGAAACTATTTTTAAGGAAATAATTAACGTTTAACCCAATTTTCACAAAAATATCTCAAAGAGTATTTGCATTTATTCACTACTTTCAAAAACTTACAAAATGGCAGATTACGGACTAACTAAGCCGAAATAAAAAACATGTTACTAGACATTTTCGACTAGCTTTTGTTTGTAGAATCCAGTTCTGCATAGTGCGCTACACACTTTTGTGACACTCTGTATAAGGTTAGTTTTAGGTCAAAATTGATAAAAACCCTTGTTTAAGTGAAAATGGACAAACCATCTTCACGTGAAATCATTAATATTGTTACCAAATTTAAAGTTGTTAAATTTCGGGCCAATCAAGTTGAACAGGTTTGAATAAACTTACTAGAGTCTACTGGATCACATACGGACCATTGCTACGGGATATACACGTAATACGAGAATATTACGAAAAATTGTTGCCATATATTCAAAACCTTTATTAAAATTTACATGTTCCCCCACCAACGTAGGTTGTTAAGAAACAAAGAATACTGTTGCGACTTTACAAATTTAGTTAACATAATTGTATAAATGGTGTCTTAATATTAAAATGGAACTTTGAATTCTTATAACAAAAAGTTTCTGCGTTCGAAGACTTTGTTTCTTTGTAAGATCTTGAAAAAGCTTTGGCACAGTTCCTCTTGTTTCGATGAGTAAAATAACTTTTTGCCATATATATATATATATATATATATACCTGCGTGTATATTTCAGTTAACCTATGGGTATATAGGTTCGTTATAAACTAATTTTCAAACTAAATAATACAATTTTTTAAAGATACAAACCTTCCCCGGGGCACATAAGTCTGCTCGTTGTTTGAGAGTCGTTATTAATCGTCGTCTTAATCAGAACCATAATTGAAAACAAGTATACACAATTTCACTGTAAAAAATGATAGACTTAGATTTTTTATTTACCGTATTTTGTAACCAAAGTACAATAAAATATTAAGTCAAAACAGAATAGAAGGTTTTGACGGTTAAAAGTGACACTATTGGTTGAGAGCGTGATCAAAGCGATGAAGAGATAGTGGTTGTGGTAGTGATAGTGGTGTTAACAGTGTTAAAGGTAGTGAGTGATAGATGGTGTCATAGCTTGACTGAGCAAGCTGATGAAGTTAGGTTACCAGCTGCACTCGTAGCACAGTGCAGAACACCTTAGAAGCATACTCAGAACTGACTGGTTTGCTAGCTCTTATATTGTGCAAATATGAATTTATTATTATGCGTCGATGTTTCTAACTATGATATATTAAAAAGCCAACAGGACATTGTAATTCCGTAGACGTAAGGTACCGGTACTTTAAGTTTAGCGATAAAAAATCAGAAAATAAAAAAGGATATTTGGAATTGAGCTTTTAAATGGTGTATGGTCATTTTGTTTATCAACAACTGAAAACATAATGATGTAACTCATATTTTAGGTTTTCTACAGTAAAACCTTTGAGACTTGACTTACGGTTTTGAAGTTATAGCACTTTTAGTTCAAAGCATTTTGATTGCTGTGACACCTTTTCAAATGAATTTAGCTATCGAAGACACCATGCGTTTTAAGTGGATTTGGATGCAATCGTTTAGGGTCCACAGTTACATTAATTCAACATAAGGCAACCATTCCAGAGGATAGTGGAATATGAAGATGTTTTTATTTAACTTACTTAAAAGATAATTCAAATTTGGCATTTAATTAGCCATTCATTTCAATCCAAAGTAAATCAATACAAATATTTCAGTAAATTGATATCACATTTAAAAAAATTATGAATATAGAGGTTTTTGGTTATTTAAAACTTTTAAAGTACATAAACGTTTTTTAAAGTTATTAAAGTTAATTTTAAGGTATTTAAAACTATTTACGCTGGTTTGTTAAATTGAGTTTAGAAGTAAAATTTCATGACAAATCGTTTGTAACTTGAAGTAATTACGAAACACAAAGACATACTGAAAGATACCACACAACAGAACGAAGAGGAGTACTGTAGTAACTGAACAAATTTGCAGCAGAGGTTAGAAACAATACGCCAAACTGTGAGAACGGCTCTGGCCAGGCAGTTGTGAAACTGAAGATAACAGCTTCTCTACTTTTAATGAGTTGTTTTTCCAACTTGGCTTTCCGAGATATCAAAGTCACTTTTTGTAGGAACAGTTTTCTGTCAGAATGATATTTGTTGTTTTGAAATGTTGTTCTTTTCTCTTCGTGAAACCACACCTTTAACTAGTTTTGAGAACTACTATAGAGTGACTGACCAAATAATTAAATAGTATAAATAATTAAAAGCAGTAATAATAGTAATAATAATAGAAGGAGTAAATGCAATTATGCATTGCTTTACATGCTAAATTCATAAAAAATGAGTTTCCGATGTTTTACAGTGTACAGACAATAGTTTATCGATTACGCTATAGTAAGATATTGCAGCTGTACTGGTAACCAATACAATAAATATTAAGTTGCCAATACATATTAGAATACACCAATTTAGGCGCTATTTGTCATATTGTGAAATTTAATTTGTGGGTAGGCCTAGTTTTATTCACTTAAAAATTCTTGGAGTCGGTGTTGCTAAAGCAATATTATCAAAGGAGTAGCAGCACTGACTCCAACCATTTTTTAAGTGAATAAAGATTATAACAAAATTAAAGTTCACAATAAAGCAAATAGTGTGCGCAGAACGCCAGTTCCAGACCTCCTTTCACTTACACACACACACCAGTTTCCGAGATAAGCAATTTCATAATTGATCCCTGCCTTTATTATAAACTTTCAAACCAACAATAACAATTTTTATGTAAACATTAGCACGTGATATTTTTCAGATGTCAAGGTTGTCCAAGTTATAAAATACTCGTATATCTTCCCCCTCAAAAAGGTTTGGTTGCTTTTGATATTCTAGTCTGCGCCATATTCGTTCGTCATCTAGTTTCACGCAGAAGTGAACATATACTCGTACCACTTATCTTTGAACTGATCCAAACAAGCAGTTGCACTCGTGTGAAAACAGGACAACTTAGCCCCTGATGCCATCCTTGAATAGTCTTGGTGGTCTTGGTGTGATGTATGCTTTGGACATGCAAACTTTTGCAATCGTTTTGGGAAGTGCACACATTTTCTTATTGTCAGATTTTATGGTAGTTTAGTCAATAAAGTATATCTGGATTTTGAGGCGGTTTTTATAAATCTCTACCCGTATTTTTGAATCCTGCAAGCACCATACTAGTTTTAATGTAAGAAATGAATTGGAAATTACGGGACTGTAGCTTTCACACTTGAAATCACAATTTGTTGTAGTTTCTTGAGTTCTTAAGAAAACATCATAGTAAAGATTTTTCATACTGCCCAAAAGCTAGATTTAGATTACATTGATTAGTAATCATTTCGGTTCCAAAGGCCGAGGAATAACAGTAACCTTTATAACTATTGGATGTAATGTCGTGGTGTGAAGTACCCAACGGAAAATACAGTTGTTATTAATTGAGTGCCGAAGCTCAGAGGCCGAATGCCGAGGGAAAGATTAATACGATAATATGTAATCACGCCTTTAGTGCCGAGGCCAAAGCCTTTCCTCCAACCTACGAGTATAAATGAAATGAGTTTATATTTTCCTGAGGTTGTACTGGTTTAAACTTACTCTTCAATACATCGATTCTAGAGTCAACGTAAGTGTTCAAGCAATCACATTTCTTGCCCCACAGAGTGTACCCCCACCCCTTAAATCCAACTACTGTAACTATCTTCTAAATTTTGTTTAGTTTTCTCTCTGAGAGATAATCGATGTAACATAACGATACACATACAGATAGTAGATCGATCAGATAAACTAACGTAACAGCTACAGAGCAACATCGGTATTTTCAAATAAACAGCATTATAAATCAAACATAACCAACAGCTACTGTTACTATCTTCAGAATTTTGTTTAGTTTTCCTCTGAGGTATAATTCATGTAACCTCGATACTGAACACCGACAGATAATTAATCGACCGGATAAACTAGCGTAACAACCACAGAGCAACGTCGATATCTTCAAATAAACATTACAAATCAAACATTAATATAAACATAATTGGAAGGCCTTCAGGTAAGAATATTTTGAAAAATATTTTGAAAGATGATTTTGAATGATCTTAAAATGGTAACGCTCTTGTAAAATATCTTTACTAATGTAAAATATTAATAAAATAGAAATAATTAAATTATGTTTATTGACTGGAGAATCACAACAAACTGACAAATAATAATAATGTAACAATGACATGAACAGATGATCAACATTAATTAAAGTCAGTACCCAACACTCCTTCCCCCATACGGCAGTCTTGTAAGTATGCAGGAAGTCTCCGCTGTCGAACTGGTCGAGGGCCAAGACTGATTCGAGTACTTATATCTTGCTCTTCCACGCCATCTACCACAGGGATGCGCTCTCTGGAAGTGTGATCTAGCTCTTGTTCGTTCTCGGTTAACTGTTGTGAAAGTTTTGACTTTGGTCGGATCTCGGACGGAGTTGGTCAATGTGCCGGCGAATTAGTAATCCATCACTAGTGGTAGAGAGGACTCTCATAGTCCTAACTTTCGCCTGTAACAAAGACTTTTCATTTCATTTCATTTTTCAGTTCATTTCATTTCACTGGTAGTGAGTTGGTAACTCACAGGTCCGGTTACTTTCGTTACCTTTGCTGCAATCCACCTGGAGCCACGTTGGTTGTAGTTTTTATCATAAACTAAATCACTTTCCTTGAATGTTCGTCGAGGCGTCTCGTTAAACCTTTGAAAAGATTACGCTAATTTATCATTTTATTTCCCACCAGGAAAATAATCAGGATGAACTCTGTCAAGCACAGTTCTAATTCGACGACCGTATAGCAGTTCACTAGGTGAAACATTTGTAGAATAATTAGGGGTCACATGAGAAGACAGTAAAAACTGTGCCAATTTAAGTTTCCAATCTCCGGATATAATTCGCCGTATAGCATCCTTAGTGGTCTGTACCATTCTCCCGGCTTGTCCATTAGAAGACGGGTGGTAGGGTGCAACAAGTACAGGACGGATCCCGTTCGAATCCCATCCTCGTCGCCAGTTTAAAATATTAATAAAATAGAAAGAATTAAATTATGTTTATTGACTGGAGAATCACAACAAACTGAAAAATAATAATAACGTAACAATCAGAATAACAGATGATTACGATGAATTGAAGTCAGTACACAATAACTAATATCTTGTTTCGTGTTTGACCTTGACATGACCTTGTGTTGCAGGTTCAGAGGATGTGAGTGACTGAGTGCTCACGGACGGCATGTCACTGGATGAAGCATGGCTCAACGCAACATGGAATATGACGCTGGAAGAGTACCTGATCGCCATGAGGGGGCCGAAACACCTGCCCCTACAGGTAACTCACGCAAGAAAACTCTACATTTGTACTAGATAAAATTAAACACTTGTAAATAAAACCAGTAAGAATGGTTTAAGATGGACCTTTGTGTTATAACTGGTTATAGCCTTAGAATAATGTGTTAATGAACATCTTAAACAAATGATTCTAAGGCTATAAATGTCACTACTCCCACTAAGATATAGTGAAACGTAAGGTGGCATGGAGAAGAGACTTGGAAAAGTGACTTTGAAAAGAGACTGAAAAGAAACACATTTTGGGTTAGTTGTACAGTTTTATTAGCCTTGGACTCTATGACAAGAATACGAGTACAGCATTTTCTTTTATTCATCCAGAACTAATACACTGACTCGAATTTCGCGTTTATTAAGTTCTGTGTATTCTTTTGTTCAAAAGAAACTATATTCTGAGAATGTTCATTGGTGATTAAATTCATATGCCGATGTCTCAAAAGTCACTTTACCGAGCAAAACTTGATTATATTATTCCTCATGTTCAAGAACGTGTGACGTAACTTTTCAGTTGGGAAACTGTAAAAATAATGTGTTTACACAAAACCCATCAAATACACCACAGCTGAGAGCATCAATTTCGAATTAGTTTGAAGCCTTCAATAATAATAATGCTTTGTGTAAAGATTTAATTGTCAGGGTAAAAAACGCACTGAAAAGTGAGTAGAACTAGACGGGAAGCATTAAGAACAGCTTCTATAGTTGTTAACTTCTAAACTAACATAGTTTAATGTAAATGAATTAAATAGTTACGTACAATTTAGCAGACATTCTTACTTTGTCTTGGTTGCTTACATAATGATGCACGTAACATAAAATAATACAGTAGTTTTAAAAATAAATATCTTGTAATCTGGTGTCGATCGTAATCGTCTACAGTGCTTGGTAAATACATTCTGAACCTATAGAGGAACCGGAAGTTTAGGGAAAACGTGTTCTTAGCATCAAGTATAAAGAATACAAACGATTTCAAAAATGCAAGGAATGTTCAGCGAATTAGTCAGTTAACACTTGTTTGGGTTTCAAACCAGCACTTTTTTCAAGGCTAGCAATCTAACCGTTTCCTGATATGTTTGCAGGTTGTATTGCCGATCACTGTGATCTACTGCACCATATTCCTGACCGGTGTACTCGGCAACCTGGCTATATGTGTCGTCATCGCTACCAACGCCTCCATGCACACCACCACCAACTACTACCTCTTCAGCCTCGCTGTCTCTGACGTCACCTTACTGCTCCTAGGTAAGGTTCACGAAACTCAATGTTATGGTAGGTAAATAGCGCATTGTGCCACATGGCTGAGGCAGCCCACGCACAGAATGCGCTTCGTGCGCTGTCGTCTCTCTCCCCCTCGGCTCCACACACTCGTGTTTGTCCGATTTTAATGATTTAAATGTGACCAAGTCGTGCAAATTCCTAGAACAAACGAACATACGCGAGCGTCAGTGGCTTTACTTGTGGATTTCCTCTCTTTTGAAGGGGTTTGTATTCAAAAAATTGGGGGCCTTCTCTCCGTATTTTAAGTAAGTGGTAAGTGGTGCAAAGTACGTCAAAACAAACTTCAGAATCCACTAAAAACATTCCCCAACAAATTTAACAAATATTTTCTTGTTTAAAAGTTAAGGTGAGGGGGCATTTAAACCCCACTCAATATGTTTGATGATGTATTTCATTTCACAAGTTGTCAGTGGATGTTATAACGACAAATATCTCAACTTCATCAAACTAATTGCGAATCGCGAGCAACCTCTCCGCTGATGAGTGTTGTACGGAAGCAAGCAATGCTGCAGTTTATATTCTCGGAAAGAGTTGTTTATGATTAAAGCTAAGTTGAGATTAGCACCGACAGGAGACGCTTTGAAGTTTGCGACAATATTAATTACTCAGTGACAGCGAAGCTCGAACATCAAACACGTTGACTTGATCAACAATCTTCCAGCGACATTTCATCAACCAGCTGTTTGTACAGTGGCAACACAGGCAGTGATGGCTTTTGACCAAGTTTCAGTTGGAAAGCAATAATTAGTTTTATTATAAATATATAAAAGGAGAGTTTTAAATGCCCCCACCACCTTAACATTTGAATAAGAAAAGAGTTTAAAACCTTCTGGGGAATGTTTTTATAGAGTCCTGAAGTTTGTTTTGACGTACTTTGCGTCACCCACCTCCCACCCTAAACTGGTGAAGAGGGCAAGGGGCCCCCTAAAATGTTCTAAATACTGGTGTTGAGGCACCCTCTTGTGGTACCTCAAAAAAAAGGTAATTGCAACACAAATAAATGATGCAAAAACATTGCATTGTTCTATCTCAATTAATTTGTGTTATACCCCTTTAAAGATTACACGTTGTCAAGTTTAAAATGTCAAATTTTACATACAATATTTTTGAATTAACGAAATCTTTTTCAAAGTCCTCTAAAAGGTCTTGTTACAGGGTTTTAATAATGAGTTTTGGCAATGAAAATTAATTGTATGTGAAATGTGGCATTGTTGAAACCTAACAACGTGTTATAAAATGGGTAAAATAAGAAAGTAAATTGAGATAGAACAGTTTTCTTTGCGTCGTTGAATTTGTACAGCAAATTACCTTTCGTTTGAGGTGCCACAAGAGGAGAATTCGTATTTAGAAAATTTGGGAGCTTTCCCCCGGTTTTTGGGTGGGGGTGGGTGACGCAAAGGACGTCCAAAAAACTTCAGGGCTCAATAAAAACATTCTCCAAAGGGGTTTTCAAAATCTTTGCTTTTTCAAAAGTTAAGGTGGGGGGGGGCATTAAGGAGGCAACTCAGGAGTTTTCAAACTTAGCAAATATTGCTGGAGAGTAAATTGCACTAAAGTCGCGGTCGCTAAATGCCACTAACAAGGCGTGTGGGAAGCTACTCTACGCTGTACAGTCTGAAACCTCTGGATCCTAATTAAGCTTATTAACGGCAAATTTGCTAACTGAACAAAACTTTGCAGAATGGGTTCATGACACGTCTTTTATTTTATTGCGAACATTCTCCTGAACTCTCACTATAGTTATATCCACCTTTAAAAAACGGCGTCAAAGGCCAGTTTTAAAAGCGTTTTACTTGGAACGACTTGTCTCTAAAGCTATAAGACTTATAAAGTTTAAATACACTGCAAATATTTAAAAACAAAATTCGCTACAATGAAACACTCATGCTTTCTGATATGATGTTTTTAATATTCAAAATATCCAATACAAATTGGAATATTAAAAAAGAACGTGGCGTTAGCTTTGAGGTTTTAGCTGTTGTTGCCACTATTACTAAAAGTACGATATAAACTTACAAACACAAGCCAAAGACTAGATAACTGAAAACCAGATCAATGCGTTATTTGCGGTATTGGATCAAGAACCGAGTGGAAGTGGTTTAATAACGTTCCGGACAACACTGACACCTGGCGGCAAAGCCATGAACTCACTGAATCACTCCAGGCAGACTTTGTACGATCGTATTGTTTACATTTAAAGAATTGATTAGACCAGTGAGAATTGTTAGGCATTAGGGTACGCAGTGCTGTATTATTACCATGCAATATGTATCTTTGGTCTGCATTGTAGCTTTTTCTGTCGGATATCTGAGATTATCTTCAACGGTACCTCTAAATAATTAATTTGATTTATTTGTTTGCATTCTTAATACGTATCAAGTAGAGTAAACAATTAGGCTTTAATACAATATAGTACGCTATAATTATTAATAGTATGAGACATGACTTTTCTTGTTTTTCATTTTTTTGCTTACGTTCTAGTGAAACTACGTTTTATCATACAAGTTGTATTTAACTACTCAGCAATATGATTATATGATACACATACGCTGGTTAAAGTAGTGTACGATAAATGGACTTGAAACCAACGAGTGTCAAAGAAAACGGTTCAAGAGGTAATACTTAACAAACCTGTGCACCTTTAAGCATTTAATCCTAACCCCGCGTATTTTGGCCAGCTACTGGTTGTAATGCCGAATTTGAACTTATTTCTTCATTAAATATCGCGTGTAAAGCTTTGATATTGTTTTACACGGAAATGACGGAATGCTCATTGATATTTACTCATAATACTCAAATTTTCATTATAAGGTTCAAACCGACTAACATAGAATATTCACACCACTACTAAAAATATGTCAAGTTGTATTCCATAGTTTGGATATCAAAAAATACTATCAAATTATAACGTAATATTTTCTTGTAAAGCATTACATTAAGAAAAGTGATTCGAGCTGTCTACTGCAATGTAATTGGTAGCCTAAGTCAAATAGCTTCGGAGAGTAGTTTTAAGTAAAAGCTTGAACTCTACGCCTACGACGCCATTTTTATGATGGTGGAAATGCTGTGATGGCAGTTCTTGGGAAATTTCACAACATGATAAACCTGTCCTGAACAAGTTCCGCAAGGTTTTGTCCTGTTGACTGTTTTGCTGAGGTAAAGCCCTATCGGTCTTAGGCAAAGTTGTCTTGTGGATCTCTCGCTTGGGTTCTTTGCTGAACGTGGTAATACCTCGAGATTTATTGCTACTTAATATAACAATTTTCTGAGTACCTCGAAATTATTTTTAACATCAAATCTACTACAAAATAACGAGAAAAGTAATTTTCGTAGGATAAAAATCGTAATGGTGGTGGTTGTTAGTTTCAAGAAAATATTTCGAGCTTTTCAACCACTTTAGGAGGAAAGGTACTCTCTACGTTTCAGGCAGTAAGGAAAATCCACCTGGCTTTAGGACCTAACCTAATTTATCTCATTATTTTAATTACACTAAGCCTAAAACCTAAACCAAAGACAAATCAAATATATAGCTTAGGCTCTCCCACGTTTTCCTATTACAATCAAAACAAACAAAATATACAATTTAAACCCCTGTACAATGTTTCGTGCCAATTAACAAATAACGTGCATATTGTTAGAGTAATTAGATTAATTAGGTTAGGCTCTTAAAAACGGGTGGGGTTTCCCAATTGCAAAACGTAGGGAGTAGTTTTTCTCCTGAAGTAACTGACAGGTACGAAATACTTTCTCGAATGTATTTTTCACTGGACACGGCCATTTCAGGAAACATTTCCACACTCTTGGAATTCACACCGAGGCTCTGGAGTGCAGGCTATGTAACGAATCTGAGGAGACGGCCAAACACATCATATTAGACTGTGATAGGCTAGGGTCAGGAGAAGGGGTCTATTTGGCAATTCACAGCCAGGTGATGAGACAGACGTTAAAATTGGAAGGAAACTTTTAGATCTCATTGAAGGTACTGATCTAGGTCTTCCATTCTAATGGACCATGGGTGCACAATAAGCCTCGGTTGACGTCCTCATACCCTGCACACCTAATCTAATCTAATCTATCCCTGAAAATAATCTACGTGAAATACGTCTTCACTTTCTCCAGCTACAGGTCTATGTCTATTGGTTGAGAATAGTTAATAGGCAATCAGCCAGCACAATGGAAGGTGGCTTCGTACAATACAGGCAATCATTTCTACGCTACTACACCCAATCAATGCTACTCCACCGTACGTTACCAGGCAATCGAGAACAATAGGCCGTATTTCCCGTCATGCCTCACAGTTCACCTGAGATATTGCTAAATGCCGGAACCCAAATGTACAAATAGCTCTATCATTCAACAAATTAGCACAATTACACTTGAAAGAGCATAACGATTGCTTTAATTTTAAACTGCACAAAATGTGTTTAAAACCAGCTTTCTGAATTAAAACTCACAATTTTAAACTCCTCTAGAAAAGCCTTTTAATATTATTGTTTCTTGTTTCTACGAGTGCTCAATACATGTCGGCAATTTTTCATTTAATATCTAAGGCTTCCGGTTTACACCGCGTCACACCAGCTACTGAGGATGACTCTCCACAGCGAGGTCGAAACGTTTAGCAGTATTTGTATTTCAACTGTACGCTGTGTAAACCGGAAGCCTTATCTATTAATGATGACACTGGCCGCAAAAGCTTAAGAATTAAGAATTTTCATTTGTCGCCTGAGAACATTGATGAAAAACCAACACGTTAAAGGTAAAGTTTGCTTTGTTTAAGGAGGTGAAGTTAAAACTATAAAGGCCCCTCTACCACTCACCGTCGGCCTTTAACTAGCGTTACCGCAGAGTCACTTTACAACTTGTTAGTAATGATTGCGAGATTCGAACCTGCTCCAGCGGTGTGATAGGCTCTGAAGTCGCGCACGGGTCACGGGGTACAATTTTGTCCAATAATCTTTTAATATAATTGTTATATTTAAGTATATATTATTATGTAAATGACTTGGTGGCGTGACTTCATTGGCTACTTGTTTAAAAAAAGTTGTATTTAAAAAATAAACAAGCAATTAAAACAAAAAATGTGGACTTTTGTTAAGATATCATTAAAGCAAAAATAGCAATTCAGCTCAGCACCGCTACGAGAGCATTTAATTTGACGAAAGAATGAAAGTTAGGAAATTCTAATCATTGACTATGGGAAAAGGTTGCGATCAAACTGTGCAGGATTGTTTATCTATGACATATAAAAAGGCAAAATTCAAATCGAAACATATTTGGTAATTGAAACGCGACACAAAAGAGCGTACCCATGAAAAAAAAAACAAAACATGGGTATTTTACGAAAGTCCCATAACAAAATAATGTAAGAGAGAAGGTCCCAAGGAAACTTATGTTTTACATTTTTCGTATAGGACTTAATCTAAGGGCACAGCCTGTACTTCGCACGCAATTCTTACTGCCTTCTAGCAAGCCACTTGGCTTAATGCCCTCCTGGCGATGTCCACCTGGCTTTTGTAGGTTGTCTTTCCACTTTTGTTGTTGTTTTGTATAAGTTTCTTCACGGGAACTCACTAGGAAACTGTATTAGCTGACCCTAAATTGGCTTTGCTTCTTGAGCTTGTCCCTTACCTCTGCCGTGGATACGCTTACTAACATGAGTCATGATGTTGTGTTGCAGGTCTGCCCAATGACCTGAGCGTGTTCTGGCAGCAGTACCCCTGGATGTTGGGTGAGGGGGTCTGCAAGATACGAGCTCTGGTGTCCGAGATGTAAGTTTACATTCAATATACAGTATATAGTTTGGTAAGTGTACACAACAAATTTTAGATTCAGTAAAAAACACACAATTAAATTATTTGTAATTTTCAATGTTTTAATTGTTTTGGTTGTGGGAAAATTCAGATTAAGTCATTATTCCTAAGTGGTCTGAGCTTATTCATAATTCCGTAGTTCTGACGTAGCATTGCTAGAGAATTATCGAACGCCCAATTTTACCGCCTGTCAATAATACAAGGTGTTTTTATTTTTAACGCAACGCAATTTTCAAACTGTAGTAAGTCCCTCTTTACGAGCAATATATGTTCATAAGTTTATATCACTAGTTTCTTCGCTTCAATATCTATCAAATGGTCTGTAATATTGCGGTTTCGGTGTCCTATTTTTATGTTATTTTGAAACAAACGCAATCTTGGATTTTAGCAAAGAAAAGCGTTTATTTTGGGAATACTTAAGAACAAGATAATTTTCTTTGTGTCAAGAGGCGTTTGAGAACACAATTGCAAGTGTGAGTAGGCTATTTACGTTTGATGTTTCAAAATTATATAGGATTTTTGGGGGAATTTTCCAAACCAACCCTAACATATTCCTATATTTCATTATTCAGTACAGTCCTCCTTCTGTATGTTTTCTGTAATAATACTAAGAACAAGATACAATTTTTGTGTGTGTCAGGAACATTTGAGGTCAAGCATTCCCGGACTAGTCAAAATGTTTAAAGAAACTGGCTCAGTATAGAGCAGAAAACGTAAAAGAAAGTTTACTGTACATAATGAAGAAGTAGTGGATATGTTAAGGGTTAGTTTAGAAAATACCCCTAAAAGTCTTTAAGAATGTTAAAACAACTAAAGCAACTTGCCTAAATACACCTGCAAACCTGAAGATCAATAAAAAAAATGATCTTGAGTATTCTTCAAAAACAAATACTCTGTGATTTTTGCTAAACTCCATGATTGCTTTTGTTTAACAATAGCATAAAATTATGTAATCAAAGCCACAACATTACCGCAGAAAAGGTTAATACAAGATATTGAAGCGAGCAAACTAGTGATAAGAACGTATATTGCTTGTAAATAGATAATTACTACAGTCTTAAGGTGGGTTGCGTTTAAGAGTGCGCAGTAGTGACTGTGACCTTGAGTTTCGACCCATAAGAGCAATGTAAAAAGCACTTTCTTGGGACAATTCACGCCTGCAGGTTTCATTGGATTTTTATGAAATAAACTTTGTGTTAAAGTGCATGAAATGTTTTAATGGCTCCGCAGAGCCGAATTTTCATTTGCTTATTTAGAAGATCGTGACATAAATTTAAAAATTAAAGCATCTTTGTACTTGTGTTTCTGAAAATTTAAAAAAAAGTGGCCAGTACAGTCACTGCAGTACATCGTCATCTTTAAAATAAACCCTATTTCAAAAAGATCCGATGTAAAGTGTGTCTCAATTTGCGTGAGGTGTCTCAAGAAAACGCTTGTTTTTACATGTTTCTTATGGGACAAAACAAAATGTCCGACGATAAAATTGTGCACTCTTAAAAAACCCTTTGTAGCTCGTCTTACAACTACAAGTATAAATCGACCATTTCAAGCTTCGTATTGGAGGAGCGTAGTCTGGTTGCGTTTTGTGAAAGTAAAGTTTGTGTTCTTATCCAGCTTCCTGAGTTTCACGATGCAATCCCGATGTTCGCCGTTTCCTCCTCAACTCGCACAACTCATGCCCACTTTAGTCCTCTGGTCAATCACTCGTATACGTGGACCCTATTCGAGTAAATCAAGTATCAACCGGATGTTGTAATTGTAATTTTAAAAAAATCAGTAATCGCAACACTTTTGAAAGGGGCTCAAAGTTTACGAAAATCACATAAATGCTGTTTTTTACGGTAGTTTTGAAACTTTGGCCACCTATTGTTCGAGGCCGCAAGAGCAAAATTAACCGGTTTAAAAGATGACTAAACGTGAATTTTCGAAATAGTACCGCATAACAGGCAGGTCTAGAACGTTGTTTACGCGTGTTAAATGGACTAGGATAATGGAATCAATGCGATCTACATAACTTAATTTGAAAATCTGCATAGAACGCCTCCCATATGACTACTCCACCTCTTTTCCTTAAATATCACGTAGTTTGATCTTTAAACCCTTCGTAAGGGGTGGGTCAAGGGATTAAAACCACCGTAACAGTCTAAATCACCATTCTGTGGTTCTCATAAAAACCTGACCCATTCTTGGACTCTTAGATTTAATAATATTTTGAACTCCCTTAATAATTTATAATGCATTATGTTTTAACACATAATTTATTTCCCACAGGTTCCCCCGTAATCATCGGCAACGAAAGCATTGTTTCAAAGTCTATTTTCAAGCAAGCACAGAAAATAAGAAGTTTGAAATTTAAAATGGGCAAATTTAAAATAGCATAGAGGAGGACTTTGTAGGCTATTGAGTTAGATCAAGCGTTCAACATTTAAGAAGGGTACACTTTCGAAACAACCTGTACTTATCCGTGAGCTGTTACTTTATTATATAGGTCAGCATTTACATAGCATAAGTTTTATCAGTTGCTTACCAATATTCTATCATCAACTCATTGAATATTATTTACTTATTTACATCTGAGTCATAATCGCCAACGCAATGTTTTGCACATTAACAAATAAATAATAAAGACAGGAAGAATTTAGTGCCAATAGTCTAATGACGTCTCTGAAGATTCCTCACTTAGAGGTGGAATGTAAATGGGGCCTCACTTAACGGTTTCATCAATATCTCTCAGGATCTTAGGTCTTTACCGCATAACCCAGGTCGTTCTATGTCACTAGTAAACGTCCTGACACTTTAGATAAACACACTGTTTTAATAGCAAGTACACAATACATTTTTACCATTACTGGCTAACAAAACCCTTCAAATTTGGTTAGTAATAGATTTTCCACAAAATTATAGTTCAAGATCCATAGATATTTCTACCCTCATCTGTTATTTCAATGGGAGCCTTTTTCATATATAAAAGATTAGAAAAGGAGTTACCATAATGCATAGGTTACTAAATCACATTCATTCCAATATGTATTTAACTCGTTAAAACGGTAATTTGATCATGATTTTCTATTGGGCACAGGTGTTCAATCTGGCACCAGAACTCAGTTCTCTTATAATCACACTGTCAATAGGAATTCCAATAAGAGTACATGTGAACTCTGATAAATGAAAAAAAACAATAGTTCTTCTTTTTAATGAGAAACACATGTACCGGAGAACTGAAAGTTCTTAATGAATGAAAAAGTAACCTTATGCTAAATTTGACTAACAACCCACGTTTTGGGTTAAGATTTACGAATTCTTCAACGAAAAACAGATCTCATTCAAATAACAGAAGAGTGTTAAAATACCTGTTTGGGATTTTGGAGTATTATTTTTCTAAATTCGAATGTAAAATAGGCTTCCAGAAATGGATTCTGCTTTAGTAGAACTCTTTAGTAGAAGCTAAAGAAATAGTACACAAAATTAAATTCCCTAATGTATTTACAGATTTTACAAAACAATCTTTTCAACTTTTGCGATTTTTGATAACCACACAAAATGAATAGAGGTGAATAAAATATTAGTATTATAAAAAAGAAACTTTTAAAGTTTAAAACCTTTTATAAAAACTATTAATAGCTTCAATTTTGTTTCTGAGAAACGCCAGTAGGGAGCAGGAAGTAAGTAATGGTTCCTCTAAGAGAAGAAGAACTCTATCTTGCTTCGCTGATATAACTCTGTTCTTGATCCTGGGGTATTTAGGTTACAACAGTCTCGACACAGGGATATAACCTTTGCCTTTCTCTTTGCTTTCTGTGAGATCTAACCTTTAAATCAAGGTTCAGGCTAGTGACGTAGTCAGGACTTGGGAAAAAGGTGGATTACGGGGAATTCGGGGTCCGCGGGGATTTCTTAGAAGAGGGCTTCGGGTAGGGAGGCAACAGATACCCTATGGAGACATTTATACCCCTCATCCCACCACTTCTACAAAACAAAAGCAGTGGTCCTCTCCCAGAAAATGTTAAACAGTTCAAATAAAAAAAAAACACACACTGTAAACTAGAT
Source organism: Matsumurasca onukii (assembly GCA_018831715.1). Lineage (NCBI taxonomy): Eukaryota > Metazoa > Arthropoda > Insecta > Hemiptera > Cicadellidae > Matsumurasca > Matsumurasca onukii. The sequence goes on from CM032059.1 coordinate 58,633,144, forward strand.
CATAGGTTCTTTTCGTAATTGCAAACTACACGCTTATATTGGTGATTTATAAATGAAGGAAAAGATTAACAATCTAAACCCAGTATAAGGATTCATAGTCCTTGCAACTATTCAAGTAATGATAGAAATGCGTGATCTGAGATTTTAGCTGAACCCATCTGTACACCCATTAGTTCAGGCTCGTTAGTCGTCTTTCGTGGTAAATCAGTTGATTATTAGTTTAGCATGAGTAAGAACTAATAAAAACTTCATGACATATTGTCATTCTTATGGTTTTTTTCCAAACTAGAAAATCATAACCAAATATTCCAAACATATAACATATATCTATTTTGAGCTCCTCGGCGTGGGTCAAGAAGGGGGACTTTGATCTGGAACTCCCTTCGTCGTAAACTAGGCCTTTAATTAAAGCAGACGTGGTAGGAAAAATATCAAAAGAGGCCGCATTTGCTAATATCAAAAGAATATTAAAGGTTCCTGCCCCTCAATAAGATTTTGAAAGAGAATATTAATTGAGATCTTAATGGGCTTTGCAAAAGGAGCAAGAAAATAATAAGTATGCAATTACCATTCATCTCCACTTAGAACTTATAGCATATATTATTATTGTCGATAAAAACTTACCATCCACTTAACCAATAACCATCTTCATCCACATGTTTAATCTGAGGTGTTTTCTTAATGGGGTTTGTTTATAACCATCAAGAACTAAAGTTTGGTAAAAGCCCAATAGTCTCTGTAGCCTCAGATATATAAAATGAAACGTAACCGGAAGACCAACGACACATTTGGCTGCTATACATATTGTGATGCTCTAAGGGTCCGCCTCAGTTGTCACCTCAGAGAAGGCTGAATCCGTCCACCCACCACCCAGGGAACACACAACACTTCGTACGTAACAACTGGCTAAACAACAGGCGTTCTTTCAACTGGTGCGGCCTAAAAGTCAAACCAAACGCCTGAAAGAGTTTAGGCGGCTCGTTTTCCAACTTTCAAAAGAATTTTTACATTAATAAACATGCAGTTAAAAGCCCCCACTCTTACCTTTGAACGAATGAAAAGGTTCGAACGTGCTTTTGCATATGTAGTGAGAGTCAACTGAAGTACCTTTAGGCATATTATGGGGTTTGCCCCACCCAAAAATAAGGGGCAATATCCCCTATATCATACGACCCCTCATAATAAAATCGCTGATTTTCAAAAGAGAGCAAAATGTATCTTGTAGCATATAATTTTAAAGCTTTGACTACCCAAAAGCTAAATCCGAATTTTTTTAAATTCGGGAAATGATGGTGATCACATCGATTTATCTGCTAAAACAATGAAACACGTTTTGAGGCACAATTTTAAACAGGAGCACAGTCAAGTCTTTTTAATGGTAGCAATGATTTTGTGTTTTCATACCATTTGAAATAAGAGGTCACATGATGGAGTAAAATAAATATTTCAGAGAGTCACCTCCCACTACCCCTATTTTGGGGTAAGTCAAGCCCCCAAAAGGTACGTCAGTTGAAACTCAACACATATGCCAAAGCACGTTAAAAAACTTTCATTTATTCAAAAGTTAAGGTGGGAGTTGGAGTATGAAAACACGTCATTTGAAAACTAGACTAGGATTTTTACGGCACGTATATAGACTCAGATTTCTCATACGTTGTTCACAAATTAACTTTGAAGTTGTTAAGTTTTGTGCTTTTCAGCTCCATTTTGTACACTTTAAAACGCATAATTTCGAAACAAAACGCTCTATACGCGTGTCGGAAAATTCTTCTAGTTTCCAAATAAATTTTCTGTTTTGAAAGGTGGAAAACGGGCCACCGTGAAGCCTTTCATTGAAGCGTTGTCGCGCAGCTGAGGTGGACCCTTAATGACAAGTTTAACAAATATTGAGGAAGGCGAACATTTCGTACCTCACTCGAATCCGTAGCCAAGCAATCACAGTGACATTACCTTTTTCACCAATTTACCTGAATCGAATGTTGCAGGACTTCATACACATCAGTACTGACGATAGTTGCGTTCTCAATGGAGAGGTATTTGGCGATATGTATACTTCAGCGTGCTCTATCACAGTGCTGTGGGTAGTGTCCTTCATCAGTGCTCTTCCCTTCGCCGTCTTCACTAAGGTACGTGTGATGGTTATGAAGAGACTTGGTGATATGTCACCCTCTACACTCCTACGCAATGGCCGGACTTCAGCGTGCTCTAAGAATCATCACAGTGCTGTGGGTAGTGTCCTTCATCAGTGCTCTTCCCTTCGCCGTCTTCACTAAGGTACGTGTGATGGTTATGAAGAGACTATGCTACACTCTTACGCAATGAGCGTGCTCTTGCTGTGGGTAGTGTCCTTCATCAGTGCTCTTCCCTTCGCCGTCTTCACTAAGGTACGTGTGATGGTTATGAAGAGACTTGGTGATATGTCACCCTCTACACTCTTACGCAATGGCCGGACTTCAGCGTGCTCTAAGAATCATCACAGTGCTGTGGGTAGTGTCCTTCATCAGTGCTCTTCCCTTCGCCGTCTTCACTAAGGTACGTGTGATGGTTATGAAGAGACTTGGTGATATGTCACCCTCTACACTCTTACGCAATGGCCGGACTTCAGCGTGCTCTAAGAATCATCACAGTGCTGTGGGTAGTGTCCTTCATCAGTGCTCTTCCCTTCGCCGTCTTCACTAAGGTACGTGTGATGGTTATGAAAGACTTGGTGATATGTCACCCTCTACACTCTTACGCAATGGCCGGACTTCAGCGTGCTCTAAGAATCATCACAGTGCTGTGGGTAGTGTCCTTCATCAGTGCTCTTCCCTTCGCCGTCTTCACTAAGGTACGTGTGATGGTTATGAAAGACTTGGTGATATGTCACCCTCTACACTCTTACGCAATGGCCGGACTTCAGCGTGCTCTAAGAATCATCACAGTGCTGTGGGTAGTGTCCTTCATCAGTGCTCTTCCCTTAGCCGTCTTCACTAAGGTACGTGTGATGGTTATGAAGAGACTTGGTGATATGTCACCCTCTACACTCTTACGCAATGGCCGGACTTCAGCGTGCTCTAAGAATCATCACAGTGCTGTGGGTAGTGTCCTTCATCAGTGCTCTTCCCTTCGCCGTCTTCACTAAGGTACGTGTGATGGTTATGAAGAGACTTGGTGATATGTCACCCTCTACACTCTTACGCAATGGCCGGACTTCAGCGTGCTCTGAGAATTATCACAGTGCTGTGGGTAGTGTCCTTCATCAGTGCTCTTCCCTTCGCCGTCTTCACTAAGGTACGTGTGATGGTTATGAAGAGACTTGGTGATATGTCACCCTCTACACTCTTACGCAATGGCCGGACTTCAGCGTGCTCTAAGAATCATCACAGTGCTGTGGGTAGTGTCCTTCATCAGTGCTCTTCCCTTCGCCGTCTTCACTAAGGTACGTGTGATGGTTATGAAGAGACTTGGTGATATGTCACCCTCTACACTCTTACGCAATGGCCGGACTTCAGCGTGCTCTAAGAATCATCACAGTGCTGTGGGTAGTGTCCTTCATCAGTGCTCTTCCCTTCGCCGTCTTCACTAAGGTACGTGTGATGGTTATGAAGAGACTTGGTGATATGTCACCCTCTACACTCTTACGCAATGGCCGGACTTCAGCGTGCTCTAAGAATCATCACAGTGCTGTGGGTAGTGTCCTTCATCAGTGCTCTTCCCTTCGCCGTCTTCACTAAGGTACGTGTGATGGTTATGAAGAGACTTGGTGATATGTCACCCTCTACACTCTTACGCAATGGCCGGACTTCAGCGTGCTCTAAGAATCATCACAGTGCTGTGGGTAGTGTCCTTCATCAGTGCTCTTCCCTTCGCCGTCTTCACTAAGGTACGTGTGATGGTTATGAAGAGACTTGGTGATATGTCACCCTCTACACTCTTACGCAATGGCCGGACTTCAGCGTGCTCTAAGAATCATCACAGTGCTGTGGGTAGTGTCCTTCATCAGTGCTCTTCCCTTCGCCGTCTTCACTAAGGTACGTGTGATGGTTATGAAGAGACTTGGTGATATGTCACCCTCTACACTCTTACGCAATGGCCGGACTTCAGCGTGCTCTAAGAATCATCACAGTGCTGTGGGTAGTGTCCTTCATCAGTGCTCTTCCCTTCGCCGTCTTCACTAAGGTACGTGTGATGGTTATGAAGAGACTTGGTGATATGTCACCCTCTACACTCTTACGCAATGGCCGGACTTCAGCGTGCTCTAAGAATCATCACAGTGCTGTGGGTAGTGTCCTTCATCAGTGCTCTTCCCTTCGCCGTCTTCACTAAGGTACGTGTGATGGTTATGAAGAGACTTGGTGATATGTCACCCTCTACACTCTTACGCAATGGCCGGACTTCAGCGTGCTCTAAGAATCATCACAGTGCTGTGGGTAGTGTCCTTCATCAGTGCTCTTCCCTTCGCCGTCTTCACTAAGGTACGTGTGATGGTTATGAAGAGACTTGGTGATATGTCACCCTCTACACTCTTACGCAATGGCCGGACTTCAGCGTGCTCTAAGAATCATCACAGTGCTGTGGGTAGTGTCCTTCATCAGTGCTCTTCCCTTCGCCGTCTTCACTAAGGTACGTGTGATGGTTATGAAGAGACTTGGTGATATGTCACCCTCTACACTCTTACGCAATGGCCGGACTTCAGCGTGCTCTAAGAATCATCACAGTGCTGTGGGTAGTGTCCTTCATCAGTGCTCTTCCCTTCGCCGTCTTCACTAAGGTACGTGTGATGGTTATGAACAGACTTGGTGATATGTCACCCTCTACACTCTACGCAATGGCCGGACTTCAGCGTGCTCTAAGAATCATCACAGTGCTGTGGGTAGTGTCCTTCATCAGTGCTCTTCCCTTGTCTTCACTAAGGTACTGAAGAGACTTGGTGATATGTCACCCTCTACACTCTTACGCAATGGCCGGACTTCAGCGTGCTCTAAGAATCATCACAGTGCTGTGGGTAGTGTCCTTCATCAGTGCTCTTCCCTTCGCCGTCTTCACTGAGGTACGTGTGATGGTTATGAACAGACTTGGTGATATGTCACAGGAATACTGTTAATATGAAACTGTAAAAAAAGTAAGTAAAAATAGGTAAAAGTTGTCTTGCTTAACAAGGTGAACAGCACATCTCTATCACTTAACCTTGATTTTTAGCTAGCGTTCAGCCTAGTCACATAACAAATTGTCAGTGGTGTTTGCTAGGTTCGAACCCACGCCACCGGAAAGATGAGCTCTAATAACACGCGTAATACCAACCAGCCACGGCACCTCCAGTTAAAATAAAATCTTCCGCCAGTATAATACATTAAACTATTTAAATTGTGTTGATTATAATTGAAGTAAAGTACATTTCGATGTAACGATTAGCCTACAAGTTATATCTACTACCCGTAAATCCTATTTATTTTGGCTTCAGCTAAAATAAATAATGGATTTGGGTGTTGGAAATGAGTAAAGAAAACATTGAACTACCCAGTCTCCGAGGATTAGGTTTAGCGCTTTCAACCGCATTACGAACTTGTGATTCGATTGATTGATTCCACAAATAAACCTTAGTGTTTAGGGACAGTAAAAGTGATAACAGTTTCTCCTCAAGTGCCAACGCAGTATAAGTGTTCAAGAATAACCCACAAAACAGCAAGGGATTGTTTTATAGATTATAAAATATTACAGCTGTATATATTAATGCTGTTCATAATACTTACAATACAAGCTGTTGAAGCTTATTACGTGTGTTTGGCGTCATCAGTAGACTAGAGAACTGGATTAAAAATCTGCCAAACACTACGTGAATGTTGAATGTTGTTTCAGCTGGCAAGGATTGATAGATATTGGTAGTGTATAAAGTAAACACAAACATCGCTGACCCATATGTGGAGAGTCCCTGGAGGGTTAATATGAAACAATATGGGTTTAGAGAGCGTGGCACAAGAGCTTATCAGTGGAACAATCGAACCGGTCAAGTGATAACGCATAGTTTTCTGCGAATACACAATCCATTATGTTAAGCACATGACCATGTTGCTAATCCAAACAATCAATGCATACCTACAGTAATTACAAAGCCGATAATATAGTATAAATCAAACGTGGGGACAGAATCTGTAGAAAGTATGACTTAATGCCAGAACGGGTTAACGGACGGACTGATTGAATGTTGCTTAGAGTAGAAAGACGGGAAGTAGGATAATAAAGCGGACGGACACGGTTGGAACCGTTGGATTGATCGTTGGATGTATATATGTTGTTGAGAAGTGTAAAAGGACGGACTGGTAGGAAACATGGTTGGTTAGATGGATGTAAGGACATACGGATGGACAGCCTCCATTAGGCTTAGGTTTATACAGGGTAGCTGAAAAGCAACTTTCATTCCTTTAACGTTTTGATTTTCAAAATATTATCGTTATGATTTGTGGGTTGGGGCTACATAGGTGAATTATTTATTCGAGATTCTCCATGCTTTATACAGGGTCGGAAACCACTATAGTATTTTCATAGGTGCAGCAAGGCACCCGCTGCGTCGTACATATAATAGCATAACCAACACTAGATATAGCACTAGAGGAGACTCTAAACAAAACACTTATATGACAGGTATCCACCAAACACAGACAAGCACAGGTCATCTGAAAAAGGCGCCACTTTTGACCTCTCAGCCATCTTCATTTCAGATTAATCATCATCGGTTTTTAAATTTACACCTAACGATGGAGTCTGAGTCTTCCGAAACCAGTCATAATGAATAAAAAGGATATAAATACCTCATTGCCTGTAGATCTGTAGATCTAGATGTGTTGATTTAACAATGCATTTCGGCATAATGCCCATTTTCAAGTGCCTTCTTCTTTCTTCTTATACTACACTACACTAAACAGTCGTCACGATCATACACCGGTCACCTTTCGCACTAATTCTCTAGGATCTACCAATATTACCAGATCATAATGAATTTAAAAGGATAATAATAATGTATGGATTTGGTTTTTATTTAATGTTCGTATAACGTTTGGTATTTCTCAAAAGTGGATATATCTTTACACACACTTATAAATAGATATCAAGTTTTACCATTTGATTCAGGAGGGCTGACAAGCTCAAAACCATTTTTGTTCTAAGACGTTTCGTTCTACATGGCAATAGAAATGAATAGATCTCATCCCTGAGGAGTTGCAGGTTATCTTTACTCACCCTGTATATTATTTATGTGATGTTGCAGGTGAACTACATCACCTACCCGCCCACTTCAGACGAGGTGGTAGAGGAATCAGCATTCTGCGGCATGTTGGACGAGAATGTGCCCAAGTACTTCCCCATCTACGAGTTCAGCTTCGTCATCTTCTTCTTCTTGCCACTGATAGTGTTAGTGGCCTTGTACACGAAGATAGGGTTGCAGATCAGAGCCAGTGCTCTCGGCAACAGTGTGGACGGCTCTGTCCACGGCGAGACCAGGCAGTCCCAGTCCAGGAAGTCCATCATCCGCATGTTGTGTGAGTTTAACACAAACCTACCGTACATATTCATTGAGAATAGTTACCATATACAAAATACTAAAAATAGGCCAATTGACTTTTATATGAGTGATTTTTTTTAATAAATGAGCGTTGCCAACAGCAATGCAAATTTGCAACTTGTTAAATGCAAATTGAAATAACCAAAAATTAACTCTTATATAAAGTTTTTGAAAATCACAACAAGAAGTACAAACATGGGAGTCGTATTGCATTAACAACACGGGCAAAAATCATAAACTCAAACCTAATGACCTAATGTCATCAGACCTAATGACATTGAAAACATAATTTTGCATAATTACACACATTATTATCTTCTTAGTTGTAATTTAATGTAAAAGCTTTATTTATAAAATAATTTTTTTAAATTTTCGTTGTAATTGTTAAAGACGGTGTATGAACATTAGTTTTGGTCTTTTAAATTTTTATGTAACAGGTTTTCTTGAAAATAATAGTGCATTGCTGTTGAAAGCACTTATAAATTAAAGAAAATCACCTATATATGATTTTTGTCTTTTCAAATATTGGTTACACCAGAAACAATAAGCTAATGAAGTTACTTAGATCAATAATTATATGATTCTACAAGTTTTTCTTCTACGTGTAGGTCACTGAAATAAATACTTCGACAAACAATTGAACAAAATTAAGAATTCCCCATTTAAATAGGTGCTAAGAACATCGGAACTGTTCTAAACACCACTTACAACAATAACGTATTCAAGTTATTACGGGCTTATTAAATCGCATAATTGTAACATTGAGTCATTTATTTTACGCGGAAAAGGCTTGTCTGGAGTTATATTCGGAGAAGAAATATTTCATTGTTATTCAATTAAGTGAGAATGATTAATGTTGCAAAGGTATTTTAATCCAAGGAATGGACCATTTCCTCCTTTTTACTTCCTTGTACTGTATAGTAAACATTTTGATTGGTACAGCTTCATTTACATTGTTTTATTCAAACCCACTTTGAACTGCATAGATTGCACGGCAAAATGTAATTTCACCTTGCATACTAATGTGTGCTTTATGGGGAAGTTGATAAAAGAGGAAACTTCAAACCTTTAAATTTTGCATAAATATTCATAAAACCGTACAGTTTATAAAACACGCCGAGAGCTTAACAATTTGTATGGAGATTTTATTCGTCCCTAGTTAAATGCGGCATTCTTAATCGTCGTCGAATTGTTTGTTGAAGCATTTTTTGTCATTTATTTTAGTTATATGAACGTAATCTCTCAAAATTTCTAAAACATTTAGCTGTGTATTTAAAAGCGTATTATCTATTTCAGAGACACTAACACAACACAAAAATTCTGGCGGCACCGGGTGTTTCTAAAAAAATGATTTAAAGTATTGAGTATACAGTATAGTAGTTATTCATATAGTATTAACTTCTCATTATTATACCAGTTCTATATATTTGTTTGGCCACGTCTAAACTGAGTTCCCAGGTATTCATATTAACGGATGCTACAGTCAGATGATCACGGATCTTCCAGAATACACAATGTTTTTTACATGTCCCCAAAAGAAAAAAAATCTAGTGGATTAGACTAAGTGGTTTGCTCCTAAGTGTTGTTCTAACTTGATATCCTACAGCGTTTTCCTAACAGGTGGATTGGTAGACGTGGGCCAATTGCATGGCCACCAAGGAGCCCAGATCTGACTCCACTATTTTGTTTTGGGGACATGTATAATATTGTGTATTCTTCCGTGACATTCATCATCTGAGGGAGAGGATTGTTATTCTGGTTTAGACGTGGCCAGGGCAACAAAGCTCATATAAAACTTTAGTATTTTAAAAAAACTTGAAAAGATTCTCTTTAATAATATATATGTTTTAACCTATACTGTATACTAATACAACTTTAAATCAAGGAGTTCTTTTAGAAACAACCGGTATTTTGTAAAGCAAAATCACTTTGTTTGTAAAGTGAATATACTGTGACGCTAAATGAAGGTCGATCTTGAGAGGTAGAGAGGACTTCGTAGTCCTAACTTCATATCATTGAACAAAACAAACCTTAAACTATAAAATAATCGAGAAAGGAGACAATTTTAATAACCAGCTGTGGAAAGTAGAGTGGCACACCTTGTATAACTAAACAACGTTTACCTTGTAGTACCTACGTAGTTGTTTTCAAATGTGAATAAAAATAGAAAAATAACTCAGATTGTAAAGAGAAGACACAATCATGTTGAGTGAGAAATTTAAATGTGGTTGGATATTGTCTACCTGAGATCTGTCGTCTGCCAACCTTTTCACACAGCTGGAGAGATGTGTCTTTTAGTTTGAAATATTTCCGCCTACACATGATTCGGTAACTGGTACACGTTTAACCGTGTAAATGGCCATATACAGTACGGATTGTCCTCTTGTTTGAGTTTGTTGTTTGTGTTGTTTGCGTTATCGGCAGCTGTGTACGCTAACAACCATTTAAGCCCCTAGAATCCGGCTAGAGTGTTTGTTAGTTTTGCTCTAAAAGCTGTTTTGACACAATGAAGTGCCAAAGTTGCACTAAAACTACGATTTCCTAGGAATCGGTGTCCGCTTTATTACGGCCGTATTATGGCGGTGAACCTCTTTTTAGTTGTAATCATATGACGATGTCTCCAAATTTTTCGAAATTGGATGGTCGGCTAATGTTTGGCCGACGTAATGTACTTAGATCGTTGGCTTACTTTTCTGCACTTTGGGCGGCAAAATACTGTTGCCCGTGAGTGAGTACAGGCCGGAAAATTTCGGTTACTTTCTAAATATAAAAGAGTGAAAACCACTCAAAAAGAGTGAAATTAGGGTGTTAAAACCCAGCCACTCTCATTAAAGAGTGGCTCGGTTTTCACGCTTTTGGAGTGGTTTTCACTCTTTCATACTGAGAGTGTAGTATTGTTGAGTGCGTTTGTAGTTCAAAAGAATCAAAAATCAGCCCCGAAAAGCTGTAGCGGCCAATAAATTAAATAATGCTGGTATGTTACATTTTGTTTTAGCATCCTAATCAGTGATTTGAGTGCAGATCTATTTATTGACCTGTGATTAAACTTGTACAGCCTGAAATTCAACGAAAGTTTGGTTATATTTTAAGTTGTAGTTAGTAGTAAAAGTAAACATAGTTTGTGTAGACCAAATTTAATTTCATAATATTATGCACCAAATTATATAAAGAATGTACCTAAAGGCATGAACTTGGCTATCGCAGAACAAAATCAGCCATTTATTTCTAAGAAGATTCTTTGACGAATTGCTCAGCTATTTAGCCTGTTGACAATTTGAAGTACGAGTTATCTAAGTTATCTGAAGTATTTACTAACCTATCCAGAGGTCAAATCTCACGAAATTCTAATTTAGACTATACACAAAATATGAAATCCATTCGGACTTTTCACACGGTGCAGGTAGCTTGCTCCAGGTCAGCAAGGTTGCCTTGGTTGACAGTGAAAACATGGCTTTGAAGCTAACGACTGCTAAATCCATAATATTTAGACGTTGAAGCTAAAGTCACAAGGGGTCGAGGTTTCAATTGTCTTTCGTGATTGCAGAGAACCTGCTCCTCGTTTGTTGCGCAGTTTTTCCGGCAGTTTTCATTTGTACCAACCTCCAATTCTTCTAACAGCCAGGTAACCTGTCTTGTTGTAGCTGCCGTGGTGATCACGTTCTTCCTATGTTGGGCTCCATTTCACGCTCAACGCTTACTCTACATCTACGCTCGAGAGTGGACGTATTACTACCAAGTGAACGAGTGGTTGTATTACATTGCCGGCTGTTTCTACTACTTCTCCTCCACTGTGAACCCGGTACTCTACAACATCATGTCTGTCAACTACCGCAACGCGTTCAAAGCTACGCTGTTTGGCCGAGGACGACACCGCGAGTACCACTCCAGCTTCAGGGAGAGCTACGTAGACGGACGCTGGCAGAGGACTCTCACCTGGCGTAACAGAGAAAAGGTGATCAATAAGTTTTATATTTGAGAACATGTGTAAGACTTAATTTAATGCGGTCTAGTGTACTCCCACTAATTAACTTATAACAGCAGTTTTAGCTGCAGTTAAAAGTGTTTGTAAGCTCTAAAATAAATACCGGCAGTATTAGACTTCATAGTGCATAGCGCATCTATAGTATAGAAAGCGTCTAAAGGCCTATTGAGAAAAGAATTCAATCAGATATAGGTTGCTTACACGATTTTGTAGAAACCCTTAGCGATCTTGTTACCATAATTGCGACCAAATAAAGCTTGATGCTTTTAGATTGAGCAGTGTATTTTTTCAATTCCCTGTGATCCACTAAACAAATTTTTCATTAGTTGACAGTGTTTAATGTTTGCTTGATTTCAGAGTCCTCCTTCGACGCGGGACGTGGTAGTAATGATCACGCCAGACAAATGTTGTACCACGGTTACCACCAAGACTAGGCACTGGCCCAAGACACTGCTAACCGTCACCATGGACTCAGACACCCCTGAGAATCAAGCAGACCTCTCCAACAAGGTGTGCATCCAGATGGAAACTTGCATCTGAGACCAACATAAGTATGAATGTCCTTACCAAAACATGACTATTGGCTGTGCTACATAGGATAGATAATCATGATGTAGATAATCAAAGGTATTAGTACGGAATAGCTTTTATAATGTTAATTTTAAGTATTTTGAATATGTAAACTAAGCCAGGATCCCTCTTTTGACAGTTTAATGAAAGCGTTACACCACTGACACTGAGATTTGGACGGTTTAGGTTTTATCAGAACTGTGAGTTCTATGTATGAACAACTATACACTGATACATTTTTTCAATGTGGATCTTCTTATTTCCAAATAATGTACATATTGATTGGGATCTTCAAACACAGGTCGTTTTAAGAAGGGTTGAAAAGCTAAAACTGTACATACGCAATAGTTGTATTGTGCTCATGATGTTTTAATTTGAACCTTGTATTGTTGTAGGCCTCTGTGTAATTCATATTTAAAATAAAACAATATTATTTTAATAAAGTATGGGTTTTATTTCGCCCCGAGGTTATGTATGAATATACGTATGGAAAATACAACCAAAATGGGTCCATTTGTTAGAACATACAGTATGCGCCAAAATAAACAATACTGCAATTTTAAGATTGTATTTATAGGAATGTTAGAAGATAAACTGTATACTTAAAAGGATGTAAAATATATTTAAATAAATTCAATTCACGTTTAATATGACTTCAGTTCGATTTCAGATTCATAGCGTGCTTGAAAATTTCGTATAACTTTAGTGAAGATGGGTTGTTTCATCCCTCTTACGTACTTAGTTTTTTTTCATTAGTTGAGTTATTGTGGCTAGTGGGTACTTCCGGAAAATGTTTATAACCACCAAGGTTTCTGGAAATTATTCTCAACGACTAGTTGCTTACATTCATTTTTAAAGAAGTTTGCCTCAAGCCTCTATTTAGTGACTGTAACACTTGCTGCAACACTCTCCCATGATTTTCGTTAGTTCACACAGTTTTTGGGGGACCTGAACAGTGAACAGCTCTTCCGTTGGGTCAAAACACTACTCGTTCTACGACATTAGTGAAAAAATAAGCATTATATAATTATTAAGTGGATTTTTGTGGAAAGGCTCTTGAAAACCTAATGCAGCGTGTTACAAACCGGGCCCACCCGAAGTCCAACTCCGTATGAGCGAAAATAATGCTCTACGATAAAAGCTTCCTCTGCAGTAGTTAGCGACATGTTAGCAAAAATAACCTCAGACCTGAAATAAATAAAAGTCTTATAGACTTTGCAACAATCAAAAGTTGTCATGGCTAAGCGACAAGGCAACAATAGCGTATTAAGTTTCAGTATTGTTTATTTTGGCGCATACTGTATTTGCAAACCGTAGTGGGTTTGGTTTAAGAAGTATTCAAAGTCTACAGACAAAAGGCACTTTTATCAATTAGATGTTATTGAAATATATTTTTGAGATCTCTCTTGGGTTCAATTAGATAAAAGATAAAAAGATAAAAAAGATAACAAGATAAAAACTCTTTACTTACTCGTATAACTTGCTTTGAAAATACTATTGTGGACTTTTAAGGTTGAAAGATAATGGTTAATCTTTTGTTGTGTCTCTCCGAAAACAATTTACACCGTCTTATGAAACACAGATTTTAAATTTGTATCACAAGTTTCACAGTGCATCTAATACAAAATTAAATACGTTAATTTATGGACAGTTAATGTCATATTTTTTAACCGCAATGGAGTTTTTGTACAGAATCAGTTAAATGTCACCTTATTCTCGGTTAAGATGAGAGTTAAATCTTGTAAAGATATAGGTTTACTAAATCTGTCACAGTTAAGGAAGATTTACAATTTATTCCTGCAACTGCAAATTATATTTCCATGATAAATGATGTCAGTAATTGAAAGTTTCAAATCTCGAACCAGTTTGTCGCAGACCTTAAAATAGAAATATAAATTACCGCGTTTTTGTCTCGTAGATTGATACAGTGATCGTAAAGTTTCGCACAATTGTCTGGGATTTTATGGTACAACCCACAATGAACTGAACCTCGTAGCTTTTAAAGGAGTACAAGTTGAGTCTCTGTCAAGACGAAACCTTTAGTTCTGAACACACAAATGCAAATATTTTTTGTAAACACAAATTATTATTTAACACTAGCTATAAAGAGTCAACTTTGTATCCAGGATCGTTCAAGCAATGTACGTAGGTCTATTAGTGTCAGGGGTCTTCTTTAACATAAGGAGGAGTTCAAGCGTCCTTACTTTAAAAAACAAATTGCAATTTTCTGTTTCCCACATTCACTTTTTATTTCTAAAAACTTTTAAACGACTTTTTAAGCTTAGTATACTTTTTTTAAAAGTAATCTGGTATAACAAACTGAGACAACTTTCGGCTTTAAAACGAAAGCAGAGGGCCCAGCTTAACCCAACTTAATGACACTTCACAATTTCGACTGTCACTTTTAAAAGCTTATTTACAGATGAAATTACCTGAACAGTTAGTTCTAGCTGGTATGAGGCTTTGGTACAGATAAGCATGGCGAAATATTAATCAAACTAACCAACAGATAGTTTCACTTCTCAATGCATCGAAACAGTTTGGGAAAACTGACCGGATTAGTAGGTAAAGACAAAAAATTTTAAACTCTTGTTTATGCACTAATTTAGCTAAAAAACTCCTAAAATAACATTTCAAAGCTGTTGACCAAGTATGTCCAAAATCCTCGTCATCCTACTTTCCCATGGTTTTTCTGGCGTTTATTCATCTGCATTAGTGATGAAAGCGGATCAGCATTGTATACAGATTACGGACGCATGCAACAGATCTTTGCACTTTCAGTTGTATGAAGCCATTAGTCGGCCACAGGTGTGCAGAGTGCAAACCCTAATGGCAATCAACCCGTCATCGCATTATCCGGCATCCGCATTTTGCCGCCAATTTTATTAAACATTACCAAACAATAGCACGGCATCACTATCACAATACAAAAACAATACAAACAATACAAAACAATATATCAAAATAATATCAACATTGTATCAAAACAATACAAGTTTCTTATTATAACAATTACGAAGGACAGTACTAAAAACTAATTAAAACGTTTGAAAAATAGAATTTTAGAGTTTTATTCTAAGACAGACGTTTATGATCTCAGGGTTTAAACTATGATTGTGGACATTTTCAATCGTTAGTGAGCAAGATGGTCATAACGTTTTGGGATCTGCAATCTGAACTCGTCTTCAGATGAAAAGTAACCTAAAAAATAACACAGAATATTAAAACACGAGCTAGCCTAAAGTAATCAGCATAAGCTGACCAGTCGTTTTTTAATGTTCTGTGTAATACTTTAGGTTAATTGCAGATCCCTTGAAACGTTGTGATCATCTTTCTTATTAACGCTGGAAAATGTCTGCAATAATAGTTTAAACTCTGAAATCCTCTCACCGTCAACACACAATTTTAAACAAAGAAGTTTTTGATCCTTTTTGTAACCAACACTGATTAAAGATGTCTTTAAACTATTTTGAAATCTTTGCCGTGAAGCCTTAAGACAAACTAAATTATAACAAATTACATGGTGACCCATAAGTAAAGTGCCAAACTCTAGGACAAGATTATTTGGGTCAAAATAAAAAGAAAGTCAAGAATAAAAATGTTTCT
Organism: Matsumurasca onukii; assembly: GCA_018831715.1. NCBI lineage: Eukaryota > Metazoa > Arthropoda > Insecta > Hemiptera > Cicadellidae > Matsumurasca > Matsumurasca onukii. Next base: position 58,648,836 of record CM032059.1, read on the forward strand.
AAAAACGCTTAGTTAACTAGATATTTACCATTTTATATATTTCACTAATTATTTATTATCTTCCGAACCATAAATCGGATTTGACTCAAACTTAAAATACAATTGTATCTATGTAAGACCATTTATGGACAAAATTACCAGGATGATCCAACTTATATATAATTTAAAATTCCCTAAAAATACCATAAAATAGCCACAGTTTCAAAATAATAAGTTAGATCATACTGGTAATTCTGCCCATATATGGTCTTACTTAGATACAATGTTATATTAAGTTTGAGTCAAATCCGATGAATGGTGTGGGAGATAATAAATAACTAGTGAAAAATATAAATTAAGGAATATCTGGTTAACTAAGTGTTTTTGGAGAAATTTTCATTCAAGATTTTCTCTTTACTTTGACCCATATAACCTTTTCCTAGAGTTTGGCACTTTACTTACGGAACACCCTGTATAGCATATTAAAAAAAACTAAGAATACCTTTAACGTAGGAGTTGAAAGTAGCACACGCCGTCTGATGAAATCACGCAGCAGGTTGTCAAACTGCAAATAAGGAAACAAAATTTCAATTTATTTTCAACCAATGGGAAAGAAGGGCGTCTTGGCACGATTTGAGTTCTTTGTACATTTTCTTGAGCTTTTCATGCTATCATCCGACTTTTTTGTTTCATTTCATGACGAAAAGCCTCCATTCAACGTACCAAACCATATACTCATAAATAATAAAAAAAGAGAGATTGCACGTTGTTCACATGAAATTGCTCGGCGCAGAAGAAGATTGGAAGTACAGAAATACGGGGCCACATGAATTTTTTTCTATGGGTTATTTATTTTGTATCAATAGTGGTAAACACTTATATTATTGCAGTTTCAAGATAAGTTGATGAACATTTTTATTTGCATCAAGACAAAAAGTATTGTTTAACACTCGTCCCAAAGGCGTCTTTTTGACCTTCGCTCAATTAACGTCCTCGTGTCAAAAAGTGTCACATTAGGACTAAATGATGAAATATACACAATGAAAGCATCTTGTACTTTTTACCACATAATTTTTAATGTGGATAAAAAGGTAATTACTTGACGTAGATAAAACATACAGTTTGAGTGGTAAAGGAATGTTAATTTTGACTTTAGACTAGGAAGGAGCTTACCTATAATTTCTTTAATGTATTTATTTTTAAGGGGCATTACAACTAAAATACAAGCATTTATCTTCTTAGCGCCATCAAAGTAAGACGGTTGTCAAATGAGCGAGATTTACAATAATTCTTACAGCTGCGATTGACGCTTGAGTGATTGATGGAAGATGTAATTGAAAGTTCTCGATCCTTCATCATTTATCAACCGTGTTGAGGATAGCACAAAACATCATCGAAACATTGAGCTTTATAGTGCATATGTACTCACCTCTAATCTGTACCATTAGACCAGGTGAACTGCAAACACGCACAGTCGCACATGCCTGACCTAATAACTTGAAAGGCTTTATCATCTAGTTCTTCCGGTTCACACCACGTCCAAACTTCACAATTAGGTTGAGATATTTCGTCCTCGCTGTGGAGTATAATCTTAAGTCACCGATTGCCTGAAACTGAAAGGTTTTAGAAGATCTCGTGAACTAAATATACTTTCCAAATATCAATATCCTATCAATATAACTTTCTAATATTCTAAATATCAAGCTGCTCTAGTATTTACACTTACTGTACTTCTGATGAAACATTTGGGATGCCTTACGAAAATATCTCTCAAAACTTAATTATGTAAATCATATTTATAGGCCTACTAGATTCTGTGCCTGAGTTTTTGTAACTAAAATTAGTCTTAAATACTAACAGGCGGTGAATTACTAAAACAGTTTGTGAAGACAGAAAACAGGTCATTACTTATAGTTTTTAATGTCCTAATTGCAAACACGTAGTAAGAAAACACACTTGTACTATCCACCTTCAGCAACAATATTACGGTACGCCTGGACGGTATTTCATTAGCCTGAAAGCGTGTGAATATATTCTCATATTGTACATGTTCCTGCCAAGTTACCAGGGGTGAGGAAAACTAACAAATCAATGCCACAGAGAATAAACGTTGCACTACACGTTCATGTATGATGTAGTGCTCTGTTCGCTAGTGTTGCTGTCACTCTGTGTTGAACATATCCTGTTAGTTGCTTCTTCGCTCCTGTTTTTGTTCTGCAGGAAGCATTCAAAATGTCAAACAAGAAAATGACAAAATATGTGTCAACTGATTTCTGAATCAACACTATTTATGTTGTATTACATTGTAATCTCTACAAACTGTATTGTACTTGGTTTAAACAGCATTTGGAAAGGAATACTCTTGTTGAGTTGGGAAAGGTTAGATGCTGTCACATGGAAAGAGGGTTGATTCAAACACGGCGGTGCTTTTAACTCCTTTGTCCGTTGTACTCGGCTCTCAGCAAAGTCACGTGACACTATTAACTTTCTTAATTTCACTTTCCCGAAGTAAAACAAATAAAAGTAACATTATATTGAATTGTATACAACAAAATGGTAGTACAAACCATAAAACTATAACCACAGATAACATACTTGTATAGTTTATTTCTGCTATAACTCAAAACTTATTTGACGGCCAAATTTTGTTGAACCTCAAACCAAGATATTTGTTTTAACTTTGTCTTGCAGTCCATCTGTCCGGTTGTGACGCAGTTTTAACTCAGACTACGGACTTATTTAAAAATATATTTAGTGCAGTATTATTATTTATCACTAGGTCCTTGTATGAAGCATTTTGATATGAGATCAAAAAGAAACTTTTAGGGACCGAGTGATTATCACTACCTTTTGTCATGATGAAGGTATTATAGGTATGCATGTAATGAATGTACCTATTAAATTGTATTTTAATTTAAAATATCTTAAATTTAGCACCTCAACAGCTGTTGATACGCTAGTTCATCCTGACTGATCATCAGTTAGCACTAGTATCAATTTGGAACAGATTGTGTCTCAGATAGTAGCCATATGATTTGTTTTCAATGTAATCAGATGAGAGTGGTTTCCTAGAAAACGGTGTATGTAAAGTAGCGGTGAAAACTAGTTAAGGGTTTTCTCGCCAGGTGACACATTTTGTTTTGTAAACAAAAGTCTAGCTTATCCATTACTTAAGCTATGGTTTCCCAGAAAAAAGTTCACCGCAATATTACGGCCGTAATTTAGGGGTGAACCTAACCGTGAGGCAACACAATATTTAAACAGATGTCGACAAAAACAACTTTTGACATGTTGTTTATTTTAGTTGTCAAATCTGATTTACGTATAAAGTAATGGATAAGCTAGACTTTTATTTACAAAACAATATGTGTCACCAGGCGAGAAAACCTTTAACTAGTTTTCACCGCTTCGTCCACCGTTTTCTAGGAAACCACTCTCATCTGATTACATTGAAAACAAAACTCACCGTCATATTACGGCCGTAATGTAGCGGTCACCGCTTTCTAGGATACCATAGCTTTACGTAAATAAACTTTGCCAACTAAAATAAACAACATGTCAAAAGTTGTTTTAGTTTACATCCGTTTTAATATTGTGTTACGTCCACCGTCACTGCTACGTTGACCGCACATATTACGGCCGTAATACGAGTCAACGCTTTCCTAGGAAACCATAGCTTAAAATAAACAGTTAGATTGGTTCTATTTACAACAGTATATTCACTAGAGCTAATCGACTGCTTTACAGTATATAAATAATTCCAATCAAACAACCAATTGAAAAAGCTGATGTCCTTGCCACAAAAAGATAATTTTAATAAAAAAGTGCAATTATTGCAGCTCGTCAATACATGTGTCTAAAACAGTTTTTTTTAGTTTTACCTACAAACCAAATGTACTCTATATAAGTAAGAAATTTCAAGGTTCGTTTTTAGTTTGAAACCTTGGCTTCTTAATCCAAGACAGCTGAAGTGTAGTATTCAAGTGTGACTGAACTCTGTACTTTATCACTTTGACTAGCCACACAAGGCGTAAAATTAGAGTTTATACAATTTGCTTTTTAATTTAGCGGTTATCGACTAAACACCATATTCATGTAATTTCAGTCATTTACAACACTGCGTTAACGCAGTGAAGTTATAATGCAAGGTATAATTCTACTAACCAAATTCTATGCTAAGTGCATATTAGTAGCCGAATTCAAAGTAGATCAAGAAAACCCTATGTAAGAGTATCAAGAAAACTGTATAGAATTAAACTCGGTAAGATTAATCGAGTTGCAGAACTAATTACATAATAATCGTTGTTTGTTGCTCGCTAAGATCGTTAGGGAACTGCCGGTAAACTGCAATAATTAGCGGCAACCTCACGAAACCGGAACTACTACTGCCAACTTAACAGCAAAGATATTACCAAGTTGCGACGATATTGAAATCATTAGCAATCAGAGTTAAGGTCAAACTAATTATCGTATTTACTAGGTTTATTATTAATGTGAAGTTGTCCACGTTGCGATTATTACATACAACCTACACGTAAGGTGGCAAGTCAAGTAAATGTTTGAAAGTCAAAGTCAATTATTAAGTAAAGTTAACAAAACTAATATGGATTTGACCGAGTCGAATAAACCTTCATAAACTAAAAAAAGATAAAATAAATATACTGATAAAAGACAACATACGTTGCAAGTTTTACTGTATACAGCATGGTGACATGCAATATAATTATGTCAACAGCGTAGTATAACTAATATTAAACAAAAACGACACTTCCCATTTGAAAGTCCAATTCTCACGTACTTCACCTAAATTGCTATCACATTTCTCATTTATTTGAATTGCTATCGATCCTCTTTGATGCTATCGTCGGCTCGCGTTCTCCCATCGAGTGCTATGACACGCATGTAGTGTAACATGTAGTTTTCACAATTTAGTCTATTATAGTTATTTTCCGACAAGTATTGAATTTCGTGGGTGATTGAGTTCGGTTTTCTGAACTTTTTTTGGATTAGGTAAGACCATAGTCACGTTAAGCCGTTGGTCTGTTCCATTGTTCGTTGGGTTATTAATTAATAACCCAATACGGGGAACTGTCGGCCGTAGTTTGGAAAAAAGAAAAACTTGTTATTAAGTATATACAATAGAAATTATTTTCTGTTGTCGTGGTAAATAAAAACAAATTGTATTTAAATTAAAATAGTTATACGATAAATACAAGTAAAATGCCATTACATTCTGAATACAACGATCACTTGTGGCTTAGACTACCAGGCAAGTAACATTTCACACGAGGGTATAGTGGAAAGTTACAAAGAAATCACAAACATTTGACTGACGAAGAAAAGGAAGGCCGGATGAGACAGACAGGATCTTCCTTATTATCATCCAGGACTGCATTAAGCCGGTATTCACAAACTTAAAATGCAACTCCTTGTAATTGAAACTATTCTGCGTAACCTTGTAAAACTGCTGATTCTTAACTACAAGTAAATCATATTCGATTTTATATTATTGCCATTATAGACTCTCCGGGGCAGAAACCGTCGGGAAAGTGTGCGAGTGATATCATAAAGGGAAACAGTGATTGGTAGGCCAGGATTTGGTAGGATTACTTGGTTTATCCGATCACGTGTATATGTCCTTGGTCATATTCAATAAAGATAATACTTTAAATATTATGGGGCCGTATTTACCAAAAGAAAGTATTAATCGGTACTTTTAGTTTCGAATAAGAGATAAATGGGCACAATCATTAAAACCAGTTTAATTGTGTTGAGCTTGGAGTGGACAACATATTATAAGATCCTCTTTTTAAAGTGATGTATTGTTTTTGTATAATGGGTCAGCTTTTAAAAAATCAAATTATCAAAAGGCACATGTTTTAACAGAGCTATAAAAGAAGAAGCAATTAGTTTTGTCATTGTCAACTGGAGCTTCTGCACTGTTACGCCACGGTTGTCTTCAATAGGGTTTCTGCGTTCTGAAGCTTGCCTCTTTTACTCGTACATGATACAGCTAGTTTTGCCGGTACTTCGTGCTGTGTCTCTTTCGACTGGGTGGGGTGGAGCGCATGCTTATTAAAAACAAGTGTTTTTTTGAATTTCTGTAATTTTAGGTCTGATAATGAAAACCGGCACATCTGCTACTTGAGTCGAAAAAGTAAGCTCTAATACACCAGCAAAATCAGTTCTGCAGTTTTTAATATTCAAAGAGTTTTATAGTCCCCTTAAATCTTATAAAGTTTTAAAGTGTGATGCAGATTTTTATTGAATAATATTGCAAGGCACATATTTTGGTATCAGACACATAAAAATCATTGTTCATCAAATTGAGCTTAGTACTTTCGTTTTAGGATAGGCCATCACGGTATAAGAGGTATCTTTTCGTTGGGGTTTAATTATTTAAGTGCGATGGAGTCGTGTTTGAAAAGGAAACAAAAGGCAAAGCATTAGTATATACAAACTATTTAGTTTTCAAAGTGTTTTCTGAGTCTACGAAACCGAATTTCATGAATATGTTGATAGTCTTCGTCTTAACGTTGCCCCTTTCCATTTGGCGGAGTTGGTTTTCCAAAAGGCTGTAGCGGTTGTGCTGCAACAAGCACGTTCAATCGGCTACTTGTGATTTGGCTTGATATAGACTCTTGGTAGCGCACTACTTTGACTATTGGGGCAAAGGGCGAACCACCGTTGTTCTGTTCTAATTATGAGGATAGAACAGTTTTGTGAATGCTAGATTTAAAACTCATAATAGTGGCGGAGATAAATTTAAAAAGAAAAACGGACTTTTCCGGGCACTTCAAGATGAAAGCTCGCCCCTACGTTTCGGGTAGTTGGGTAACTCCACCTGTTCTCAAGGGCCTAACCTAAACATACGCTACATTATAGATAATATACTTAGCCTAACCTTGACCTATGAGCCACACAAGACGCACGCGTAGGCGGCTAGCAAGCTCAGGTTCAGTATTAGGCCTACCACACACGTTCAGTTCGGCCTTACATTTTCTTCTTGCGATTTTTATTCCTCAGACATGTTTTAAATTATTACTGAAAACGGAAGCACCAGAAGAATTTACATTGTTTGTATTAAAAACTCTATCAGAACAATTTTAGATCCCACAATTAGATTCGAAACTGATCAAAACCAACCAATCAACATAATTGAAAAAAGTCAAAATTCATGAAAGCAAATCTAAATTCTACCAAACAAAATATAACCCTAAACAAAATGAAATATTAGGTATAATGATTAGCGCAAGAGGAACAATACCTAAATTTACGAAATTCCAAAGTCTATCAACAGAAGAAATTGTAAGAGCAGCATTAAAAGATTCAGTATATTTTATTCTCAGAAATCATCTTTATAACATGAATCAAATCTAAATCACAGCATATTGTAATTGTTTGTTTATATTACGTTTTTTTGCAAACCTGGATTGTTGGGTAAGTTTATTCTTTTGAATAAAGTTATATACATACAGGGTGTGTTTTAATGCACCCCCATCTTAACTTTTGAAAAAGGAAAAACTTGTTGAAACCCTTTGGGGAATGATTTTATAGGATTCTGAAGTTTGTTTTGACGTACTTTGCTTCAACCACCCCCACCCAAAAGACGAAGGGGGAGCGCCCCCCTTAAGTTTTTAAACGACAACCCCTTTATGGCACCTCAAAAGAAAGGGAATTCGAATACAAATTTAACGACGCAAAGAAAAGTTGTCTATCTCTACTCGTCTTTTTGTAATACCTGTTTAAAGTTTGCTAGAAATCAGCTTTAAAATGCCACATTTCACATACAATTTTTTAAAATGACAAATTTGTCTTGAAAGTCTTTTGAGAAAACATCACAACCCTATAACATAATCCCATAGGATATTCTGAAGAAACAATTGTCTTAAAAAGGTTTTAATTATGTGATATTTAGCATTTTAAACCTGATTTCTTGTATTCTTTAAATTGGTATTATAAAAAAGGAATAGAGATAAAAGCCTTTTCTTTTCGTCGTTGAATTTGTATTAAAATCCCTTTCTTTTGAGGTGCCACAAAAGGGGTTATCGTTTAAAAGTTTGAGAGAGCTCTCTTAGGATAAGGTTAGGCTAAGTATTATCTATAAAGTAGTGTAAGTTTACGTAAGGCTTTTGAGAACGGTTGGAGTTTCCCAACTGCCCGTAAAGACGTAAAGAATAGTTTTCTTCCTGAAATGGTCGGAAAAGTCCGTTTTTCTCATTAAAATGTTGTGAACATCAGTGAAGAGCCGTGCTGATGCGGTGCTCAGTGAAGAAGACAATGAATGCAGTTAGTGGTGTAATGAAGTGCAGCTTTTGTGTTTAAGTTGTGCAACAAACAACAATGGTTGAGTGGATGAATTCATTATTCACCACTTTATGTAATATGTTGTGATATTCTTAGTTTTCATTTGAATACACAAATTGTGATTTCAATGCACGTATTGATTTACATTTTTCTATCTTCATCTGTTTAAAATTTCAAAGGGTGTATTCATAGATTTGACTCACACTGTATATTTAAAGTTTCACCACTCGACATTTAAGGCATTGGAAAGCTCAAAACTGCATTCCGTTAACAAAGTATAGAGTTTGTTTTTGAATTATTGAACATTATAAAGAAGCATTAGTGGTTTAAAGGAAAAGTATTACGTTTCTTAATACTTCTGAACACTGCTGGAATAAGAAGTTCTAAAGGTATTGTGAATGTTACAAAGTAGTTACAAAGTAGCTTTAAAACCTGCCATCAAACACAAGATCTCAAAGACTTCCATTGTATATTAAAAATCAATTTTTTATGAGCTTAAATTTAACCTAATTTACTATTGTGATTTTCTAGGGTGAAACATGAGTCCTTACTTGTTACGTTTCATGTAGACCCATTGACTTTGTTCATATAAATTGTAAATACAAGATAGTTATAGCCTACTAATTAAATGCGTAAATTGGTTCCAAAAATTGTAACTTCAACTATGGTGAAAACATTTACTTTAGATAATATAAAGCCTATTTAAAACTGTAAATGGCTCTATGCGTCAACTTGTATCAGCTTTCTTTGTGTGACGTATACTTTGGAGCCTACAACATGCCCACTTGGTTAGTTTAGTCATCGGCATATTTTGGGGTTTGGGGGAAGCTGTTTGGGTTTACGCTGCTGGGGTTTATGGTTGGATTACCCGAGTCTTAACCCAAGGATTCATCACTGCAAACACCGATCAAACGTGGAAAATCATTATGTTGAAGATTAACCTTAATCACGATATACTGTACAGTGTTAGTTTGATTTTGTACCACCCATATCAGAGAACTGTGATACCCAAGGCTAACCACAGTTTGCAAAAGCGGTCGTATCGAGGAAATATATTGCCTGATTGGTAGGTTGTTAGTTGTGCTAAACCACTTCAATCTAAAACTTGCCAGCAGAAGGATGTTGCTACTAAAGATAGGAGTAACGGAAGCAGAGTTAGTGAGCCTGCAACAAAATACACGGTTTTCTATGAGTAAAATACCAATTTTTATTGGTTAAAAATGCCACTGGTCTAATTGAATTTCCGCTCCTGCTATTCCAGGCGTGTGATGTTGGTTAAACTAGAAGAGGACATTTAAAACGCGAGCTCCTTGTACTGGAACTTGTCAGTTTGGCTTTTTTTATAGCATTCTCCTTTCTTTGATTCTGATATACCGCTAAACTGCGAGTTAATCTGCTATGCTTTTGTAACTAGTTAAGAACCTTACAGGAAAATTGACCAATGTTTGGTTTGAAAATTTTGTTAGTTTCACAAATTTGTGTAATTGCTCCAACTCTCCAACCATTCAAGATATATGTATACAAAAACGCCATGCAGAGCCCACCGTTATTTGGAGAGGTTGAACTGGATTACGTTTTCTTTAGGACGTACACACTTTTAAATGCATATCAACATTTTTAAGAGTCGGTTCAGTGTTGTAGGATAAAAAGGCCGATTCAAAATTAATAATGCATTGTAAACCAAGCTTTTCGTGGAAAACGTGTTAGTACAAATGTTACTTTTAATTGAATATTAATGTCATTTACTGACATTTAGAAATGTAAGGGACATCCTGTGATATTGTTTCACACGAATATTATTAGTTTTGCCCTCTAAACTAAACCCTCAATGATGCTCAACTATACGCATTATATACTGACTATGTATTTCTCTAACCTTTTTTAAAAGTAGACATAATCAGTCACTATCTCAGATGAAATGTGAAGAGCTTTAACTGAAAACATCTTTTCATTCTTACTCAGTATTTGTTAAGTACGTATTATCAATAGCTTTAGTGAATATAGATTTGCCAGCAAAATGGAAATGCAAATAATGAGTTTAAATTCTTGAGTTTGCTGTAAACAGCGTCAAGGTCGTGTAATGTCTGGACCACAGAACAGAAACAGACCAATCAGCGGTCACCCCCCCTCCCTCCCCACGACCATGTAGCTAGTAGTGTTTATTGCGTCAGCACTGCAACTCCATATGTTTAATAGCTGAAAATCAAATATCTCATTTTTATTGTAAATTATGTCAATTCTTAATAATATTGCATCTAAGGTTGCCGTGCATTGTTATAAACAAGTTCTTTTTAGGCTGATTTTTAAGTAAACAATATTGGATTAATTGGTAACTACGCAACGATATGGTATTATTTGTGTAAAATTATGCAAATATTCAAAACGGGCAAATTTCCAACCGATCTTCGTCCTACTGGCATGTTCCGGTGAGTGTGATTCTTTGTTCAAAGTACAGTACGTGTATAAAACTTGTTACATACAGTTGAAATTTAATGTTTGAAATACATGAAATATATAATAATTGATAAAATAGTTTGTAAACAGCTCAAAATAGACTCAAAAAGTCTATCTACACTGCCAGTACGGGTGTAACGTTCCATATGTGGCTCAGATATGTTTACGAAAGCAACACATAAAACTGACTTAAACTCTGATGAGGATAGGACAACTTAGGTTTTCCACTTTCCCTTTAAAACAACCGAAGCAAAATTACTACTTTATTATTTGCAGACATTTTCCTCCCTCATTACTATTACACGTGCTTGTTATACAGGGTTAGTGGATAAGGAAAGTTGCCTCATTTGTCAAATGTAGCCTACTCGTATATGGCTGAGCCTTGACGTCAATCGGTTACTGATTAAGGCCGTTCGAAAATTGCTAAGGTTATTTCCTCTTCAAAACATGTTCTCAAGTACATTATCACTAAATCACTATTTGAGATGCCGACCACTCTCATGAGGGTATTTTAAGTCAAATATGTAGTGAAGGATGAGTGTGATGAGTGGTAGTAATGAGTTATGAGGTGTAGTCTTGTTACAATTAAGGCCAACTCTTCCTTAGAATGGGTCATTAATTAATAGCCCAATGACCAATGGAAATACAAGGACAACGGCTTAACGTGACTTCCGAACCACGCAGGTGATGGTCTGATATGTCTAAACGATGGTGGGAGTTGATGCGGGTATCATAAGATGATCACTGAAACTATCTGAGCCGCTTTAGACCGGATGATTAACCTCAAAACCTGACCTCCATGAAGCTGGATTACAGGACCACGCCACGAGTCCCAGTCAATCAGGAGTCGCTTTGACTATCACTGGTATTCGCCGGAATCGCGTTAGCAGTTGCAGCAATGTGCTACTAGGTTAGTTATCAACCCAAGCCAAGCACAAGGGACACCCGTACTGGCAGTCAGTCAGGAGGAATTTTTCTAAATCTGCAGCATAGAGTAACTAAGGATATCTGCAGTCACCATAAGTCAACCAGCTGAGATTGTTGTAGGTTATCTCAGTAAAAACCACTAGCGAGATCATAATCGTAGTCTACCTCTGAATACAAACATGGCTGACTTTAATACACAACGCACGTTATATGGTTTATTTTAAAATATTTAATTAATTTTAATTTGTAGCGCTCGAGAACAGTATTTGAGTTAATTAGCCTAATAATTTATTTAAAACTATCTTGTAGTAATACTTATTACTATCGAATTTCCTTTAGAAAAATGAGATGTTCAAGCCGTCAGCATGAAAAACCCCCGACCCGGAATCATGAAATGAGCACCGATCCTGACCACCAGAACACGTTTTGAGAATTTTTTTACAGGTCAAGTCACGTTTTTCATCGAACTTGGTATAAATGTCCCTTTTGCGTGCATCTCAGAAGAGCTCGTTAATCAGCAAAATCGGATATCGGGGGATCACTCCAAAAAGTGACTTTTCACTACAAGAGCACAATGAGTTGTGGTGTTTCAATGAAGTTTAAAATGTGTTATCGCTTCAAGAAATGAAAAAAATCTTGTTTTGTAAAAAAATATATGTCTGAGGCCGAAGGCCGAAGCGAGGCTGTGAGTCTCGTAATGCCCGAAATAACACAGGAGTTGTTAATAATAAAACTATTTTAAAATTACCATTCAATAACACAACTCCACGTTTATAAGTCAATCGGGCTCTTTATCACTCTATCCCAAAATGTGTCCAACAATTTATAACAACTCTGTACATTAATTAAAACTAATTTTAAAACACTTTTCTAACATCAAACAAATGTAAAATTACTGAGCATATTTGCGCAAGATAGTTTGTGAAGTTAGCTAGTTATATTTACAAGAGGTAACGCACAAAGGAACTGCTGCGAGAGAGATGAAAAGAGCAACACCAACGCCGGAGAGTTCTTTACACAACAACGCTTGTCACGACAATTTTTGATGAGGTGTTTTCTTGTAAAGTGCACAAACGAGTTTTTGTAATGCAAAGTATCCCAGTTATTTGATGGCGCTAACTAGTTAAAAATAACTATTTATTGATAATTTAATTTAAAATGGTTTAAACCTTTAAAGAACTCAGATCATGCTTCCGTGGGTTCAGTTTGATTCTTTTCATTCGGTGTAAATGTACTTTACAATTTGCAAAGTACTGCCAATTTACAATTTATCACATTTATCACGTAAAGTTAACCGACGGACATTTCTTGACACATTTCCTTCGATACTATCCCGTTTTCCCTAATCTTATCGAGTTGAAACTTTATTTTCACTACGATGTGCGTCGTTGTTAGGACAACGACTTAATCCTACATAATAGAGACATTGATAAAAGGAACATAAATCTACAAACTAAATCCCGACTCTAAGTCAAATGGCAGTTCATGAAACGTCAAAGGATTCTAAATAATTAAGTTAAGTCACCGCCACCGTTGCAGAGAATCAATCTGTTGAAGCTAGAATCAATCTGCTCTTCGGTTTGACGATCATCAATCTGGAATCAGTTCTAATTTTATTTTATGTCTTTTTTTAACCAGATACACGTATAATAGTACCTAGTGAAACTCTTTTCGAGATTGGCCACACTCTAACACTGTTTCACTGTTATTTACAACAATTCAATTATTTTTATTTAATTAAGCGTTTAGGAAGCTTCAACCACAAAACCATCTACAGCTCCGTGTTCTGCATCCAAGGCACGGCAAGTGATCCTTTGCTAACTTCTAGACTAGGTAGTTGGTTATCTAAGTAGACTTATACGTGTATGCAGGTTTTTGAAAAGTAAATGGACACACATAACCATTATACCTACAAACCAAATATTTTGGTCTTGTATAAAGTTATTATTGTTTCGAAGGAATACATTCCTACTTTTGTACTTTAAATTTCCGTGGTTATCCTAGGAAACTTCCTGTTCAGAGTAAAGTGGAAATGTTTGACGATAGGCTGTACCTTGCAGCACATCAATGTAAAATATATACATTCTTGAGTTGAATGCTGCAAACTGTGACTCACTCCAACAAAATATCCCGCTTAATGAGAGAGAGTTACACAAAACGTAATATTTATGTGAGAATTAATCCTGATTTGCTTTGTCGCTGTGCCCACTAAGCTACAAGTATACGCTGGACTTAGTGACATAGCGGCGTAAATTGGCTCATATCACAACGTGACAGCAATATTTTTATGCACGTGTTGTCAATGGGGATGTACGCTAAGTTGCGGTATAAAATAAGTCTTTAACGATAAAATTAACTTGATATAATCCATGGCATAACATTTACAACAGTAAAGAAATACTACAGTTAAAATATAATGCATTGGTTATTTGTTGTTTTTCCTGTAAATAGTTTCTCATTATGGATATTGGGTCCCTTACAATTTTGTAAGGTGAAAGAACACGTAGTTAAGCTTTTACGTATAAGTTCTACATATAAAATTTCATACATGATCTGTCCAAATCGTAATGTTTTCAAAAGTCCACAACTAGTTATGGTACTGTCCCTCGAGATGAAATACACAATCATCTCAATTATTGAAGTTTGAATTTTCCTTTAAATAAACAAAATTTGATTTGAAAATAAACCTCGTTTCTTCATTAGTTCACTTGATTGGTTGAGGTTCTTTTTTCTTTTTTTTGTCTTGCACGATTCTATTTTTATTTACCCTTTTCAATAATTAAACGTGTATACTCTTAAGCTATTAAAGTAAAGGACAGTGAACATCCTCATACTCTGCTCACGATGCATCTAGTGATTGTGTGGTGCCTTGTGTTTCTCAGTTCTCCTTTCAGACGGAAGCCAAGGGTTTCACTCTCGCGTCAGACATGTCTGCAACGTTTGCTGCCCTGACTTCCGCCATGCAAAACACGCACAGGCATTAGGCAACGTTAACAAACATTTAAATACTCTTTCTATTTCGATTCTCCCAACTCAGTTTTTTTAATCGGAAGAACAAACTTCTGTCATATTGATTTCCGGGTGTGAATTCTTGGGCAAGTCCAACGGCTTTCCCGTAGTGTTTCAAGCTTTTCAAAGGATCGAATTACTTTTACTAATAAATCTTTATCTTTTGGGGTATTTATCGGGGTTATTTTAACCTATATTATTGATGGAAGACGTACCGAGAAGAGTACCGAGAAGAGTGGTTTCTTTGCCGAGAAGAGTACCTTTAAAAGTCATTTATACATATGTGCGACATTTAGTTTGTCTTCCATTAACCCTTAGTGGACCTTGGTTAAGATTTCATGTAATTAAATATTGTTCAAATTCTGCTTTGGATATTTTTGAAAAGCTTTGTTCCTCTTTTAAGTTTATATGTATAGTTCGCTATGGTTTTTATGAAGCGTTGATCGCTGTTTCACGGCCGTAATATGATATTGAAGTTTGGTGTTATATTTAACTATACAAAAGTGTTGTTCTAGAGAGCGTAGCCGTTTCTTTTTTGTTTGCTTTGAAAACCAAAAAGTTTCTTTACAATTTTATGACATTAAGATACACTTTAGGAATCCGGTTCTTTGATATAGACCTTAACCCTGGGACCTCCTTCATCCAAAAGCAATCCTGTCTAAAATTGATTAATACGATACCATCCAGCCAATTCTAAGAGTGTTCCAAAGCCTTTAAACCAATATAAATGAGTTTCTGTGAACAGGTTATCATTAACATAGTGCTTTCAATGACAATTTGTGAAATCTTGTGTTTTTCTGATGGCTATTAATACATTGCCATATTTATATCGCAGTACACGATATGAGCGTGAGTTCTAAATTACGTATTCAGGACCAGGCGTATGGTTTCACCTCGTCTGATTCTTCTTTAAATACTTTAAACAGTCATGCATTTTATGAGTTATCATAAATAAAGCGATATGTTTTGTTAATCAAACTTCAGACCGATAGCCCTAATGTAATACAAAGTTAAGTTAGATGAATTTCATCAAGGTATTAGCAGAAGTGTATAATTAGAATACTAGAAGGCATTTTTCTCGTTGATTTAACGCCACAACATTTTAACTGACCCAACTTTGTTCAGGTAATGTTGGCTCCTTTCCCTGTTACTTGAAAGTTAAGATAGTTGAGAAAGGCTGGTTAACTAGTTTCCAACACTTTATAACTGTCCTAAGTATTCTTTGTGAAACAGTACTCATAACTATTCGTAAAATATGTTTGAAATTTAATATAAAATTGTATACATACGTTTTTGATAGCAAATCATCTTGTTTTATAAAATTATAAATTATATTTTTTTATATTTCGAGAATCTAATTATATTTCAAGTTTCTGCATATTTATCGTCAGATTATTAACACAAATGAAATTTAAAAACATATTAATTGACATATCAAACACTTATGTAACAAAAAACATACCCTCGGTAAATTCTACTAGGTGCCCAACAACTTACGTCCCTCTTCGACTCCACCCAAGTTTATACTTAGGAATACGTGACATTTTTCACGATTTGACCCCTCAAGAAGGATTAATCAGAGGTATTTTTTTTTACATAGTATCTTGGGTGTTTGTCTTGTCCACGTCCTGTAAATAGCGATGTTAAAGGTAAATTTAAGCCATGCTGAACATGATTTCAAACAGCAAAATAAATGATACTAGTATCCTTAAACACATTTTTCTGAAGCTCTTAACCAACAAGATAGCCTAAGACGTGCAAGGATGTTAGCGCAGAATAACTTCTAATGTTTTAGTGTGTGTTCTCAGATTTATTGAAAATTAATGTTTATAAGCTTTAAACAAATATGGAAATTAAGAGATAAAATGTACCTTATAGAGCTTTACTATACTTAGCTATACTTAGCTTTACTACCTTATAGAGCTTAAAATGTACCTTATTAGCTTTCTTTCATTTGTCAATTCGTCGAAAGCTTGCGTCGAACGATTCCAAACCCTCTTTAACCGGAGTTGTTTTGAAAAACTGCTACGGAAATTGTCATTTAACGTCAAGTTAAAAAAATATGTTAAATAGAAGACGTCTGGGATATACTTTTAGAAATGTAAGATGTTTTTACTTTTCACACCAGTATAAAACAAATTCATTTAATAACATACTTTTAATTATATAATAATATACAATTATATTGTATTGCAATACATGTAATAATACATAATGTGGTTTTTATTAACTGTATATTAAATAACATACTTTTAGTTAAAACTGTATACAAAGTTCAATTTATATCCAGTTTATGATTAAAATCAATGATCCAATTAATTATTGAAACAACAGAAAATATACTCCCTGGCAATTCTAAATATTCTATGTATTCATAAATGAGTTTTTAGGAACTCGATTATATCAAAGCAACTCTGAAATGAGTTTAGCCGCCTCAGGGAACTCGTTCACTCACTTATAACAAGTCGAGCTTTAGTTATAATTTAATTGAATCAATCAACTGTAAATATTTATACTCGATATGTTTTAATTGAACATATTATATTAGTAACAAATTACAGTAGTTTAGAGATGTACAGTTTAGCTCTTCATGGTAGTGGAACTGTACAGGGTGGTTGAAAAGTAACTAGGCTAAAAATAACTGTAACAATTCCCACCATAATTATCTAAACTTATTGAAATACCGTACACATACGCTTAAATACATATGAAAAAAATGAAAGATAGTTTTAAATTTCCACTTTGGCACCGGTGATGTTCGCCAAATCCTCCAAACGGCCGGGGATACTATCAATATTTTTCTGAAGGAAGTCAATTGGAATACTGGTAATATATTCTTAAGTGCGATTTTCCAATTGTTTCCATTGTTTAGGCTTGCACTTGTCCTCTTCTTCCTTACACCTGGGCTTCTTGCAGGCCATTCGTGGCGTTCACGCCGTCTCGGCCAACGTCCAGGAAACATTCCGTCCAACCACTCACGAACAGTTTTTAGCAAAAACTTATAACAATGAACCAATTTTAGTAATCAAAGGACACCTTATTGAATACTCAATATTATGACACTATTGCCAACATGAAATTCGTAATGTTGCAGTATGTATAACATGACATTATTACCTAGTTACTTTTCAACCACCCGGTAGATCCAATGAGTCCTATACTTTAAGATAGGTTAAATATAAGTTTTTTCTTATTTATATTAAAAAAAGCTGTTTTGATTTTTTAAACTTTTAGGCCACGATATAACCTCTTATAAGAGAAATGAAAAGGATTTAAATACGTACACGTGATTTTTATGGAAAAAGAAAGGAAATTTTACGATCAGTGAACATGTCTGATGGATTGTTTATAATTAGTAGGCCTACATTGAATCGTTTAACATACATTTTGATTCGATACAACCCCTTACAAAAGAAAGCTTTAATAGGTTTCATTCCAAAATGTGACAACGGTGTGGTAGTAAAAGGATAATAGCCCCATATAATGCTTACACATGCTTTAACACGCTTAAATCGATCAGAAATCACAACATGGCAACACTGAACCATTCACAAAAATAGTATATTTCTTCACTAGGTTCTAAAGTAACGATTTTTGATACGAGCTAAAGTAACGTCTAAGGTGCAGCAGAGGACCTTAAATAAGCTTGGATCAAAAAGACACTTTTGAGATGAGAGATTAACGATACTTTTTGTCATGATACGAATAATTATGAGAAATAAATGTTTTCAACACTATATGGTACAGTATTTTAGTTTGAAAAAAAAAACACAGCTGATACACTTATTTATAGTAAATCAAATTCGATTATTCAATTAAGAGTGTTCAAATTCAAAACAAACTCATTGAAGCAGCTGATGTCTATGCCACAATAAGATCATTAAAATTATCTTTTTCCCCCTAGGGAGTAAACGATCATCAAAACAAACCTTTATTTTTCTGGGAATAAAATTCACCTTTAGCATGTCATTACGTGAGTCTAAAGGAGCTATTTATAGATCACAATGACAGAAAAAAACATTTCGACGAAGTCATTTTTTGATTTAATATTGGACCAACCACCGCACCGATTGCATTTGACTAAAAAATTAAGTTAGCTGTCCAGTAGTCACGTCTAGGACCAAAGCACTTTGACCAGTAGAATATATGATTCCTAGATTTGTATTAATTAGACGTTCTTAAAGACAGCAAACACTTGTCTAAAGTGAACTAATACTGACGTACGTCGATCAAGTGAGAGCTCATTAATAGTAGTTAGTTACATCACAGAATTTAATAAAAGAACATGATAAGGAAATAGGTAACCTGCGAGGAAATACATTATCTTGCTGGATATTTCATTATAAACTGAAGTTTATTACTTAACAGTTTTCTCTTAGTTTAGAAAATATACTACACTTATTAAATTACATGGGATCTTTCTTCCTCGAATAAAACGAAATTAATCTGGAAATATATTTTCATCCAGGTATAGTCTGTAATATTATTACGGTAACGCTGGTTATATAATTTAATCATCCTCTCATTGTCAAACACCTGGAGGTTTGATTTATTCTTGATGATGGCACACGAGGGTTTGATTGGATAAACTCACAAATGATTTTCAAGTCATATCATCGAGTGTCCCTGAGCAGGTTTACTTGGGGTGAAAAATTATCCAACTTATAACCGCCAAATCACCTCTACTAACCGTTCAGCCGTCATTTTCGGGGTGTCATGGTTTTATTTTCCTGGGGCAAAGGATTATTATACCAACTTACTTGAAATTTTCAATACACCTTTATAAATCTCAAACGAATTTGGGAATATGATCGAAGACGTTCAAGCTTAGCTAGTAAGCTTTTGCGGCCAGTGTTACAACACTATAATCTAGTTTTTCCGGTTAACACCGAGTCAAAACATCATAATAATTAGTTTTCTTTAATATGTCAAGATACTGCCAACCAGTTAATATATTCTTCAATTACAGAAATAATAATAAAAACACAAATCTACATAAAAGATGGTTTATATTTCGCCAAGAGTCCATGTAGTTTTGCAGTGTTGAATAGAGTTCAATATAGTTTTCCTTAGGTAAAATAATAAAAACAAGCGGAAACAGTAAGTGTTTTTCTAAAGTATGATGCAATTATTACAAATACATTTATATTTAAATAGCTTAAAATTGAAAACACAGCTGAACTGACGTGTCTGAAGGGGCTATGGATTTATGATGTAAGTTGAGGAAGGTTTACAATGAATAAAGCCTGTGCACGTGTCAAGCATACAAAGAGTTCAATCTGTACACGGAGTAGGCTTTGTGAGAGGCGTAGACGCATAAGTTCTTTTTCATGTACGCAATTATTGTGTTAAGTGAGGTCTCTTGATAAATCTGATGAGCATAATAAGATTGAACAAAAAAATAATAAGTTCTGTATCTTTGACGACATTTCACCAACTGTCCATAAAATGTAATTACATAGTGTTTGATAATATAACAGTATACTTTATTTATTTATCGACGACAGTGTCATTTTACAATACATATAACATAATAGCGATAGTGTAAATTATGAAATATAATTATAGTGTGTGCGCTTATGATGGAGAAAGAGATATATATGGAGAGTAAGCTACGAGTATTAATAATGAATATAGATTTAAGCGTAAGTAACATAATAGAATATATAAGGTGATAAAAACAACAATGAATTAAAATTTAATTGAAAATGTAATGTATATAGCTAATAACATTAAGATAATAATAAAAGACTATAAAATAAAATTTTTTCAACGACTATAAAATTACAGTTATTTATTCTTTCACACCCGCATTAAATTTGCAATAAATATAAAGTTATAGAAAACACTACAAATAAACAAAATATTATGTTTAAATAATTTTAATTGCAACTTCCAATTTACTAAAACATTTTATGTCAAGTGAAACGAAAAACTTCCTACTTAATAATAATTGATGTACTAATAATAATGTACAACTTAATAAACAAAGTAAAAACGTTGTTTAATAATTATTATTTTGCTTTTGCAAAGTTTCAGACTGTTACAATGTTTATAAATCAGCTGTGTTTGAAAATCAGCTGTATTAACATTAATAATTCAAGTTAGATAGCTGTTGTAATCTGAGTTGTTTTCATTTAGTGTTTCCACCTCTTTCATATTGTGTGGATTTAGACCTTATTCTAATTATACAAACATTATAATGTTCGATTCAGAGTTATAATGTTACAAAGTTGGTAACGTTGCAGGATAACAATTCTGTGACACAAGTTCGAAAACAAGTTCTGTGACCATGTTTTTCTTTGTTGACGACAGCTTTCAAACAACTTAACGGATAACTTGTAAATTAAGTAGTAGCATATTTTTCATTCATAAAGGTTCCTCCGTGATGTAATCTCCTTAGGTCATTGCGAGAGAGTAGTAAATGTAACTTTAGCCGTAGTACGTGGCTATTAACCTTTGTTAATTGGAAGAGGAGGCACGGTTCCTTGGTATCACCAAACGATACATGGTTCTCAAAGCAGATTACCGTATTACAAGAAGATGAGGCAGCGAATTTGAAGTTAATCACCGGGAGGAAAATATGTGAACCGAACGGGGACTTGAACTAAAGTAACCTTAATAAGGAAATTTACATCTCTCAGTGAAAGAATACTACAAGATAACAAGGCCGAGCGAGAATGCAATCAGTTTTCGTTTCATTACACCATCCATATGTTTTAGGGATGATTTAGGCAATTAAAATTTTTAACATAATATTTTGTTTTATACCAAATTAATTTTTGATCACTTTGTATTGGTGTGAAGTATTAGAATTGTTTTAATTTTAAGTTTGTAATTTTTAGGAAAAGTTAAAAATCGGACAATAAACTTTACTATAACATGAGAACTTATATATATATATTTTTAATAAAAGACACCATTAACGTTCAAAGTAGTTCAACAATATAGTTCGATATTACATGTGTTGATTGTTCTCAGAGATTCTTATACGTCTAATGGTCGCAGCAACAAATGGTTATGTTTTTTACGTTTGCTTCGAAAACTCCATTAAGTACTACGAAGTAATATCAAGGTGTAGTCACAAAACAGCTGACCAATACGTACAATTCCAAAGTTGTTTTGTTTAGTCATCACATAATCGATTTTGAAGGACTTGAAGGATTTGATCAAAGATGAATGTATTCAACTACAGTCAAGGCTTTGTAGTTGAAAACTCACCTTAGCAATCTGAATGTTAACTAACATATTCCAACAAACTCTAAGTATTATTTTGTGCACGCTTTCCATACCTACAAAGAATATTGTTATCTACAAATAATCTATTTAAGAATTATGTTTTAATCGTTTTGTTTTATAATCCTGTAGTGTTTTTAATTATTTTTCTCAGTGTAACTGTAACGTTAGTTCATAAAATCGATTTGTTCAAAACCAAGCGCCTTAGATTGTACAACATTACCAATTATTACTGATAACACCATCAAAATACCTTTCTGTCTAGAGAGATTTAAAATAAACCTGCGTTTCCCTTAAAACAATTCTTACTTAAAATCACTCTTACAAGTGTCAAAAAAACTATTTTGAGAGAAAAATAACAAAACTACAAACTAATATTATAGGTTGATAGCGTATTAGAACTTTTACCGAGTGTTTAACTTTTGAACTCGTTAAAATTTAAATGGGAAATGTTTTATTTGATACTACTATAAATTGTTTAAAGATTAAGTTTACACCGCGTCACAGTTGAAATAATATAATACTGCTAAACGTTTCCGACTGTTGGAGAGTCATCCTCAGTAGCTTGTTGACTGGCTGAGACAAGCTACTTGTAATTATATTTCAACTGTTGTAGATACTACCGACGCAAAAGCTTAAGAGTTAAGAAGATATTCAAAGACGTTTCGTCTGAACTTTGTCAGATGTCTTCAGTTTAATTTAAAAATTATAGAAAGAATTAAATAATTGTATAAAGAGGTTAAACAGTATAAAGGTAAATATAAAGAATACGTATTATTCCACATTTTTAACGTGTTCAAATGAATTTGAGGGATGACAACAAATTCCGAAAAGCTTTGAATTTTCTCTGTTTAAAAATGAAAATAGTGCATTAGAAATGTAAGGTTAGGTAGGGTTATGTGATTGTTTACTAATCTATTGTCAGCTTCAACCCAACAGCTTGCCTCGTTGAGAGACGCCCTGCGGAGGAAGTCCCATTGGTTTCAAGTTGAAATACTTTTGATTTTTAGTCTAAAATGCACTTTTGAAGTCGTGTTTACGGAATTTGTTTCCATCCATGTGCATGGGAAAGAGTTTACTTAAAGAATTGTTTAAAACAATATCTTTTACCAGACCTATATTGATGCACAAACATCTCAGTAAACACCTATACCGTTAAACTTAATTCACGGTTAATCAACGGTTACCTCTAGTCCCAACGGAATAGTTTCAAAGTTGTTTGGACCGTCAATTGAAGCTTATCAACCAAAATTGTATTCAACCTAAATAGAACTTGTATCTATTACGTCATTCGGTTTGACACCAGTTAACTTTGAGGATTTCTTTTTTACCCTTTAACAATTAATATTAGCGTGCAAATTAACTAAAGTAGCTAATAAATGTACTATAAACCTCATCCTTATAGAATTTTAAATGCGTTATGTTAATTTTCAAAGAAGATATTCAGAACATTTTGTAGACTAAGTGTATATCTAATAATATTTTATAACAAAGAAAACTACAAATCTTTTTTAGTTTTTAGTAAGTGAAACATAAACACACTTAGCACTTGGCGGTCCCATGGCGGGTTGGAATCTTGCGCGCCTCCGGAGCTAATCACTCCGCTGTCGCGGGTTTGATCCCTGCAGTCACCACTTACATTTGTAATTTGACTATACGGTAACGCTAGGTAAATGTCGAAGTTAAGTGGTAGAGAGGACTTAGTAGTCCTAACTTCAAGAGTTTTGAAAATGTATTGAAATTGTGTTGACACTAAGATAACTGGTGTTACTTTAATGTATTGCAGATACATTAACAGACATCCTTGGGGCTGTCAGATACTAAACTACTGTGGAATGGACATAGCAAAGACCAGCCAGCAGACCCACTCAACGGTTGGACTTAAATCAGGAAGAGGTTCGTTGGGCCACACCTTACACTCCATACACTCAAGAACAACAGGCAAAATCTTACACTAACATCACATAAAAACTGGTTTCAAACCAGCTAGTAAAAAATTTGAAGAACTGTTTGAGACCTGTGAAGGACCAGATCCCACCGAGAATCTTCGAAGTCGCTTGCAGTTGCGGTTCTTGAATATTGGTGAGACTAAAAGATACATTTCATCGAGAGCTCAGAAATACATCACACACACAAAACATGAAGATGTTCAAAAGTCGGTAATAGTAGGAAAATAGCAACACGAAACTTGCGGTAGACTTTGACAAAGCCTAAGTATTGGCAAACATTTTTCACTGTTACCCGAAAGTCATCCTAGAAAAGATTAAAATAACTAGCCTAAATATAATAGAACAGTCAACAAAGAAGACAGCATTAAACTTTCCAGAAGCTAAAAACCAGTCCTGAAGAAGTCTTTTCGATAGTGTCACAGTCATAAAGAACATCTACAGTTAGTATTCATGCTCCAATGGACAGTTGGCAGCGATCTCACCAATAGGATTGCTGACAGCAAGTAGCGTAGTTTCAGCCAATCAGTGACTCTACAGCGAGACCGATATATTTCGAACCGATTGTTATGATATTTTGACGCGGTGTGAACTACGTAGATTAGAGCTGTGGAAATTAAATACTCTTCATTTCAATACAAGTTGCCGTCTCTATATAATACTCGTAGATGAAACGACCTGCGCTTTCTCAAGAAGGTGTAATCTGTTAACTTGTCGTGCGGCTGCCGTGTCTGCTAATGTGAAACAGCCCATTACCTCTACTGAGCATGATTCATCACCTTCATTGTTCTACTCTGTTGTGTAGATAATGTCCTTAATCAAGTTGAGTTATACACTACCCTAGTCTCAGCTGGAAACCTCTCTTATGACGTTTCAGAGTTAATATTAAGTAAAGTAAGCTTATGTAAACGGTAACAGTGTAGAATACCCCCGCAAACGACCAGCTAGTGATTCCGGCTTTCTAGCACAAAGTAATTTTTATTTAATAAAAAATGGAAATATTTGAAACACTGGAAAATATTTTAGATTAAGATTTGTTCTGTATTTTTGATGTATTATTTAGTAAAAAGATAGTTTTCATTCTATGTTTAAAAAAACTATCAATTGATTTCGGGAGATGTACATTTTACTTTACTGACTATGGGTAGATTTATTGTATCACAATGTCTTTATTGTATCGAAATTTTCAAAGCGCTGTAATAAACACACTAATAGGAAAAATATAAAATAGTATATTCCATACTAGGTCCTAAAGTGACACTTTTTCACACTAGGGCAAGTTAACTATCGAGGCGCAGCCACGGACGTTGATTGAGCTAGGGTCGAAAATACATTTTTGGGACGAGCGATGAACTTTGTCATGATTCTTTTTGTCATGATGCAAATAATAATAAGAAGCAAATAACAATAAAGGTTTTAACATTAAAAAGACGCTAAAAGTAAACTGTATTTGACCTCAGGAGTCTGATTTATACGGTTTTGAAGGAACAGCTGATACACTAATTTACTACGAGCTAAGATTTCCTAGCAAAGCGTTGGTCGCTACCGCGTTGACTCGTATTACGGCCGTAATGTAGCGGTAAACGTAACGGTGATGGTGGACTTAACACAATATTTAAACAGATGTAGACAAAAACAACTTTTGACATATTGTTTATTTTAGTTGTCAAAGTTTATTTACATATATAGTAATAGACAATCTAGACTTTTATTACACAACCAAATGTGTCACCTGGCGAGAAACCCCTTAACTAGTTTTCACCGCTACTTTACGCCCAACGTTTTCTAGGAAACCACTCTCATCTGATTACATTGAAAACAAAACTCACCGTCATATTACGGCCGTAATGTAGCGGTCACCGCTTTCTAGGAAACCATAGCTCAAGTCAGAGTTAATTGTAAAAAAACCCAAAACAAATTCGTTGAAGCAGCAGATATCTTTACCACAAACAGATAATTAAACATTCCTTTATTTACCTGAGTTTAAAAGTGACATTTTAGCATGTCAATACGTTACGTTTGTCTCACGCAGCTGTTTTAGAGCAATATGACAAAAAATATTATATGTACTACAAAGAAGTATAGCAAGAAATCTTTAGTATGCACTTAATCAGATTTAAACAATAATACATAAGTAAATTAATAACCTTTTCTCGTTTCGATTAAAAAACAACAGCTTTAGACACATGTATTGATTGGCGTGCTAAATTTGCTTTTTTATTGCCAGGAAAGCAAAGGTTTGTTTTGATGATATTTTACTCCCTATGGAGGAAAAGAAGATTTTAATGATCTTCTTGTGGCATTGACATCAACTATTTCAACGGTTTTTTTATTTCATAACTGACTTATTGCAAATCAGTGTAACAGCTGTTATTCAAAACAGTATATATCAAACTGCTGAGTTCAAAACGCCGTTTACTCTTAGTTTCTAAACAGTATTAAAACAGTTGTTGAAATTTATTTTTCATTATTATTTTCATCATGAACAAAAGTACCCTTCATTACTCGCCCCAAAAGTATCCTTTTGGCATCCGCTCATTTGACATCTTCGGCTGCGCCTAGGACGTTAACTTGGCCTTGTAACACTTGTAAAGTTACTTCAGAGCCTAGTGCTGAGATATTATAGTTTATTTGCCATGTATAAAACCTATTGTGTGACAAAACAAAAATAAAATATTACTGACTACATCACCAAAATACTGCATTACTATCTATATTTATAAAAGGCTTTGTCCTGACTGACTCACTCACTCACTCATCATCGCCGAGCCAAAACTATAGGGCCTAAAGAGTTGAAACTTTGCACACCTGTTTGTGGTAGCCCAAAACCACCCACTAAGAAACGGTTTTGTAAAATTTTGATTTTAAGGGTGGTTTTTGAGGGGGTGAAATTAAGCAAAAATGGGTCGTGTACGTCTCTACTATTTGACCGCTAGCGCCTAAACGAGTGATCCGATCTTCAATCTGATGGAAATCGTTAGTGTGGCATGAAATTATCTACAAGTTTTATATCAAACACTTTTTGTATCTCTCTTAGTTTACGAGTTATTGAGCAAAATGTAAAAATCTGGTCACTTGGCCCAGTTTCCCCCGCGCCCCACCTCACCATATTGACACCCTCTTCTATCCAGTTGCTGCCTCTGTGTAGGTAAAATTTCAGATAACGATGTCCTGTTAATCTACTATTTAGGCCTTGCAGAATACTTTATTTATTCAACGTTTATTCAGACTAAGATAGACTTACCTCTACGTTGAATGGTTGAAACAGTTACGACGAGTATATTACTGTTCTAGAATGGTTATAGGTTCGAATTCTTCAATACTGCAACTGTACTGTACTTCAATAAAGCAATTTAAGAATTCTAAAGATGTATCGAATGATTATTAAAAGTATGAAAGCTGAATTAAAAGTATAAGCATGGGTAAAGGTGTCAAATTTTAAATGTCTAACGCTTGAGTGTTTTATAAAATTGTCCATAAGATGACTATTAAGGTAAAACAGTTTTACGGCAGTACGTATTATTTGACGAGATACGAGTATTACCTTGCGATTCAACTTAATGGCAACAGCAAATTTTTTAAAAATTAGTTTTAATTTTAAGGAATTTCCAAAGACATAATATACTTAGTAGGTCTAACCATAGATTTGTGGAACAAATTAGTATTTGAAATATACATTTTGCGCCCAGCTTAACCTAATCTATACAAATAAAAAAGACTTTGTCTGATTTGGTGGTTAATTTGCAAAGACCGAAACTGGCGTCAACAAAATTCCTGTCCATCTGTCTGTAACGTTTTAAGGCATCTTGGACCGCTCATAACTTAAAATCGGCTGAAGCTATGGGGGTGAAACTTTGTTTAAGAGTTTTGCCCATTACGCAGTGTGTCTTTAGCTATATTTTATACCCATACATCGTCAACAAAATAAATGGTGAGGGACCAAAGTAGGCACTTAACACGTTTTTAAGGTACATTGGACCGCTTATAACTTGAAATCGGCTGAAAATATGGTAATGAAACTTTGTTTAAGAGTTTAACCCATTACGCAGCGTGTATTTAGCTATTTAAAATATCGGTACCCACTAAGAAAGGATGTTTCTAAATTCAAAAATTTAGGTGAGTTTTAAGGGGGTTTCATTTTGGGAAAACTATCTCAGAATTTCTTCACTTTGACATTCAGAGAACTGGGAAATTCTCACTTAAGATATTCAGAGCATCGGGAAAATTTCCTTACTTCGACAATCAAGGCACTGGGTAAAAATTAAATACTTTTGAACGGTGCGGGTTAAACGCACGAAATTTTACAGGCCTTTTTTATGGTCTACAAACTACTTTTCTAATTAGTTGTTGGCCCGATGGCACCAGTGGGGTGCAACCAGTTGGGGTGAGTAGAACGGATTTTGCAGATGACTATAGGACATGGCATATTGTTGAAAAGGTATTTTTAACACATTCAATGTGACAAACACCGTTTCTGGGAAATTGGCCGGTCTTAGGTTATTGCCGGTTAAAATGTCAAACATTTTAAGTTTTAACGGCAATAACTTTGATGGAATAGTCCATTAAAATTTGGTTTGCATTGTTTTTGGTGAACATAAATTTTAACGATATGCAACTTGCCGCAATTTAGTTAATATGGCGGGGTATTTGTATGGTGGGGAGAACGCTTCTGTCCACACTGTTTACACTGTCTGCAGAACTGCCAACGACCCTCCCGCGTAACTGTGGTTAAATCCTAAAAGTAAGATTCAAAGAACAATCACTACCGTCTGTCTTTATATTTGTAACATGAGTTCTGAAATTAACTAGGGTACGAGTAAATCAGACGCTATCAAACGAATCTTGACACATAGTATTGGTTAAAATGCTGTACTGGAATTTTGTTTTAGGCTACTAGAACGCTGGCACCTATGAACCATGCGGCATCAGCAAAGGCTATTTTGACTTTGTTCAGTAGCAGTTGGTACTTGGTAGAGGCTTCACGCTACTTATTCTACTCAATTTACCTGTGGCATTTTTGTTCCCTTTTCTCTTTCTGTTCCTGTGGTTTTGCTTAGGTTTGGTTTCGTGTGATCAAATCATTTTTTATCGTTAGCGGAGGTAAATACGAAATCTTCTTATGTAGTGTTTTAGTAGGTTTAAAAGAAATTGTTAGCTTAAGTTGAGTTAAGCTATAAGATGATAAATTATTATGCTAATACATTGTAAATATTGCTATAAATTAGGGTTTTGTGTAAATAAAAGTACAGTACGACTGTACATTATTAGTTAAAGTGTTTATAAGAAGCAACCGGATAGAGCACGAGCGACCTCTAACCGGTATAGTTAATTTAACATGGAAAAATTTACAAACTATGTTTTAAGTAGATTTACTAGCCAAAATGGGAAAATTGTTTCAATAGAAGCGTAGATCCATTAACAGCTTTAATGCTCCATATTGAAGCGAAAACGTTACACTCCCTTGCTAAACAAAATATGTACAGTATTACGATTATTTGAGTTCTATGTTCTTATGAGGAAAACCAGTTTTAATAAACGTAATTAATAATTTATTGTTTGGCAAAAGTACAATCTTTAGAGTTTATGTGAAGCAACCTTAATAGTTTAGTGCTTTTGTCGAAACAGATTTTTATTTAAGTACGTTAACCGGTTAAAAACGTCGTTTACTCCGTGTTATAAACGGTGCCCAGAGTGGGTCCCGCGGCCGCTCCATCCGGCGGCCTCTTAGTAAACTACATGGTCATAATATTTTTCAGCCTCCCCCTATGGCTGAATAACCAATTTTAGGTACTAAAACCATAACAAGGTGAACTGATAGGCAAACAGTGTAATTTACCAAACAACACCAACATTAAATTTGTTTAGAAATATATTGGTAAATTTAATTACGAAAATTCTGTTTTTGAATCCCGTAGCGTAGCACGGGACTGTCAGCTAGTACTTCATAATTTCGACTTAAAAGAGCTTATACAGTCTGGTAGTATGTTAAATAGTTTAATGCCAATTTGGAAGGGCGATTTATATGACATTTCAATCCTAGTAGGTTCCAACTTATAGCCTATTGACTGCTACTTTTAGTGGTATAGCTCTGCACATTATTGCGTGTTACCAAACTACCATTTGTAATAGATCAAAAATCGTTTCGTTACAGGTTAGTGTAAGGATTCAAGTATAAAATAAACAAGGTTGGCGAGGGACGTGTTTACTAGACTGGATGAAGTAGGAGTTACATTACACTGCACGTGGTTGACGGCCCCCTCGAGTCTTCATTAGGTCACATCAATGAGAA
The DNA here is from genome assembly GCA_018831715.1 of Matsumurasca onukii. Classification (NCBI taxonomy): domain Eukaryota; kingdom Metazoa; phylum Arthropoda; class Insecta; order Hemiptera; family Cicadellidae; genus Matsumurasca; species Matsumurasca onukii. The sequence goes on from CM032059.1 coordinate 58,678,983, forward strand.
CACTGTGGTTTTTATCGAATTCCCTTTGGAAAAATGAGATATTCATGGCGTCAGCATGGTAAGACCCAGACCCGGGATCGTGAAATGACCACCGATATTCCCTGGATGGGGGAGAGGGAGTTTTAGTCAAAATAGTAGTTTTGATGAAATTTGAAATGAATATGTATTTTAATGGTATCTAACAGAGAACTAAAAACTATGAAAACTGCGAAATAAGGGTAAATTAAATATTGAATCGATTCAAAATGGCTCTGCCATCAAATAATGGCACAGCGTAAAAACTCAAAGTGGTCGTTTAAACATTTAATTTGTACATTCACCAAAAAATACGTAATAAATCCTTAAATACTTTTCTTTCTCCAGTTAGTGAAGTAGATATTCAGTATTTTTAATACTAGTTATAAGAAAAACTAAAGCTCACGATATGTAAGTAAGGGTTGACTTGCTTTGAGAAAAAGTACATAAATGATGTATTTATTTTGAAAAATCCTTTGAAAACTAATAAAGATTTATTTTTTATACTCTAAATATCGAGATGCTACTCCAATCTGCCCTAGATAATCTTTTGACATAATGTAAAAACTTTGATGTATACACAAAATAGTCACAGTAACGTTTTTTATTGCAAACCTTTGTAAAGCCTAGTTTTATTTCCCTTGGACTTAAATGATTGGTCTGATTACATCGTTCAGACCCTTAAGTCCAAACGCTGCCGATTCCAAAATTGAGTCGATCAATATTTGTATCCAAGGTTTTGTAAAAATGACCCCTCACACAGAAGCAGCACGCATGAGAAGACCTATCCCATGTTGTCGCAACTGTAGAATCTCTTGACTGAGCATACAGTTTGTGTTGTAAAGCTGGATGTATTGGGTAACAAAAGTAGCAGTGATATTTCACACAAACGACGCCAGTAAACTCCAGTTAACGATAAGGCGAGGAATAATTTAGGCCCCGCGGCGCAAAGTTGCAAGTTTATTGTAGAACCTACACCTATGGTGCTTCACCTTTGCAACATATCAGCTACGATAGAATACATTTAATCTGCTCTCTTCTCCCATATGTTTGTAAATAGTGAGTTTGTTAGGGAACTTTCTAAGTTGATAAACTGGGGCACCACAAACCACAAGGTTAACACCAACATGTTTATGAAATAACACAGTATATACAGTAATATACACGGTGAGTTTTTAATGTCCCCCCACCTTAACTTTTGGAAAAGAAAAAACATTTTTATGACCCCTTGTGGATTGTTTTATAGGATTCTGAAGTTAGTTTTGACGTACTTTGCGACTCTCACCCTTCTCCCAAAGGCCGGGGAGGGGGGAGTGCCCCCGAATATTTAAATACTCCTCCCTTTGTGGCACCTCACAAGAAAGGAAATATTAATACAAATTTAACGACGCAATGAAACATTTTTATCTTGACTCGTTGTTTTGTAATATCTATTTTAAGATTGCAAGAAATCAATTTTAAAATGTTACATTTCACATACAACTTTTTTAATGACAAAGTTTTCTTGTAAATCGTTTGAGGGAAACATCACAATCCTATAACATAATCCCACAAGGTATTTTGTTAAAACATTATCATACAACCATTTTTTTAATATGAAATGTAGCATGTTAACCTGATTTCATGATCTTTAAATAGGTATAACAAGAAAACGAGTCGAGATAAACAAACCTTTCTTTGCGTCGTTGAGTGTGTATTAAAATTTACTTTTTTTGAGTTGCCACAAGAGGGAGGATTTGTATTTTTTTAAATGGGGCCTTCCCAGCCGGACTTTGTGTTAAGGGGGGTTTGCTTGACGTCAACAAAACTTCAGAATCCTATAAAACAATCCCCAAAGGGGTTTAAAATAATATTTACTTTTTGAACAGTAAGGGGGGCATTTAAAACTCACCCTGTATAAGACGTTATGCAAGTTTAACCATAACGTCAAACAATTAGCTTTCAATTTTTTTAGAACCCGGTGACTTGAAGAAGGATTTTAGTTTTAAGGTGAGTGCAAAGGTTTGACTATTAGCATATGATTTTAAAGAGAGTTACTAAGTTTATTTCGGCAAGCTAGTCATAGGTTAAATACTTTTGAAAAGCTACCATCGCAATCAGGTGTTAGATTGTTTAATTCAGTACCTATGAAGACATGGAACCCATGAAGTCCATTACACTGTTTAAGACACGTCACTTGACATAGAGTATTCATTACATTTTTGGTGAGTTTATGAATAAATTAATATTAACGTCTCATCAGAATTAAAAGTAGATTCAGTTTAAAATTACTTAAGCAGTTTTTTAGTGGCCTAACCTTGTTCTTAACCTTTATTAACTTGCGGATTGCTAAACTTGTTTGTTTAGCAACAAACTATTTTTTTACTTTGTTTATATTGTTTTGATTTATATTTTGTAGTCTACACAATTTAACAATTTGTACATAGCAAATATAATAAATAAATAATTTAATTTACAATGTTACAAGTATGAGCTTGGTAATTTCTGAGTAGCTTTACCAATTAATTAAACACTTCTTAAAAATCCACTCAAAATGAAGTGTGTGATTTTAGTTTCACATTTTCCAAAAGACTCTCCTTGAATCATTATTTTACAATAATTGCTATTTACAAAAATACGTGCATCAAACAGCGTGAACGTTTACTTAAAGAATAACATTGGACTATTAGAGGACATATTCGAATGAATGGAGCGTATGATTGTATTGTATGTTTGGAAGGGACCTTGATGTCATAACGAATGAACAGTTTTAGCAATTTTATAGCGATACATATAATATGTGTATGCATTAAGCTGTTTATTTACTTATGTCCTTTCTTACAGTAGCCTACTTTAAAAAATCTGTCACATGTTATAGTGTATAAATACGAGTACAATTAATTTAAAAACTCCACAAAGCTTGACTAGCGTTTTCTTATGTTATTTTTACATGTTCTATTTGAATACATTTATATTTAAAACACTTGACTAATATTTCTCATTTGTGTGGTATGTAAAAATATTACCCTGCAAAATGGGATTTATTTTTCAGGCTTTCCAACAAAAGAAATAGTTCCATTATCTCTGCATCTTGTGGTTACGTAATCAGCGTAGGGTTTGATTACTTCTGACTATTTTATATAACGTTCACAAACCTTTATTAACTTTTACAATATTCACTACTAGATTAGCCAAGATCCACGCAAGTAGAAACAAAATTTATATGCAAATTTCCTTTGAGCAAATGAGATATTTATTCCTTCGGCCGGAAACCTGGAGGGACCGTGAAATGAGCACCAATCCTGACCCTCAGAACTCGATTTGAGTATTTTTTCATACTGTATATAGATATGTACTCGTATACTACACGTGTTAAATTAAAACTATGTACGTCAAAATATAGATTTCTCTAAACTTCATTATATGATTCACTAATGAGGGGGGTTACTTGGGATAATATACAAAAAAAGTAAACAACATTGTACCCTCTTTGCCCAAAGGTGGCTTAGGTGCAATAAAATAAACATCAACCATGCTATTAATGTTTTTGTATAGGCTAGTATAGTTATCTATTTTTTCACTTTAATATATAACTATGTATAATACTAATAAAAAGTAAAACTATAAAGGTAATTTCTGATAAGAAAGTAAGGTTATAACGAAGAAGTAACTTTTCCAAAAAACTATGTATATATGGACGGACGGTTGAGGGCGAAGGCCGAAGTGAGGCTGTAAGCGTAGCTAGTTAGAGTTTAATTAGCGATTTAGAGAAAATCTTCACTTACGCCAACTGCGCTTTAGCTGAGAGTCGGCCTGGTTTATACTTTTACTTTGTTCAGTAGCTTTACATTGTGTATGAATTTAATTGTTAAAATTAGCATTTAATGAACTTTAAGTTATGCTATGAGTTTACTTGGTCAAAATCAACAAATTGAAATACCTTTATTTGTTTTCTTTACATACAATTTAAATGATACTGTTAGGGCCTACACATAATTAAACTTTTTTAATATTTGTGGTAAACAGAAAAGACAATTTATATGCTACTAGTTTCTATGTACAATATTAATAGTAATAGTTTACAGATTAAGGCATTACCCATTGAAATAAATAGTATAGTAAGCAACAAAATGATTGATAACTTATTTAACTTTATTTAGATTATTTAAGCACTGTAGTGCTAGAGTTGTGTTTGCTAGTATATGTGTATAAAAAAAATATATTTGTTTTCTGAAAAACAGCTTGTATTAACAAAGCGACATGTAAACTAAGTCTCGTTTTAAAGTCTTTTGGTTTTAGGAGAAAAAATTATTACATGATTCCTTTGCAACATGGACATCAGCTGGTTCATAAGTATGTTTTGATCAGGCAGCTGTTTCTTATTTTGAATTTTAACTTTGACTTAGGTAAATTGAATTGTACCATTATATTTCAGACTGCTGAGTTCATAATGTTTACTTTGTTTCTTTATTAGAGTAACATGAAACAATTTAATATAAATCAAGTATCTTAATTTCTGAGTTAAAGTTCTAAATATTTATATCATGAAAAATGTATTGTTCTCGGTTGCGCCTCTGACGTTAACTTGACCTCAAAGTGTCATGACCTAGTGATGAAATATACTGTATTTAGTTAATCTACATGCTTTATAACGGAATTATTAACGCATAATCAATAAATTATACAATGCGGAGAAAATAGCTCATGTCAAAATATATATTAATTAAAAACATATATAATTTAGAAATGAAACATTTAACTGCGAAGTCTAGTGCAAAGAGAAAACAAATAATAAATCATGATATAGTAAGCTAATGAGTGAGTGGTTCTTAGATTTTATAAACTAAAATATCGTCACAACAGAAACGCTACCTAAACGTTAAAGTGTTGAAAATTAAAGCAAAGCTTGGTTAAGAAATCCAGTATTTTCCACAAGTTTCAATCTGTTAGTCTATTATTTCAGCGAACAACATTGATTCATCATATATTAAAGCACTCAGAACATATTTACAGAGTAGTTTATCAGGTTTTAGTCGCTTGTACTCGTATCTTGCTAATTATTCACCTGAAACAAATACGAGAGTGAAGAATGTTTGTTATAACCCTGTGTTCAACAAATAATTATCTTTTTCCTTATGAAGTGTTTGAAAAATGTATACAAAAAATTATTAGAACCCTTATTTTTTGGGTACAACATAATTACGTTCTATGATCTGCATATGAATCAAACGTAATGTATATCCAACTAAGGGTTTAAGATTGTTTGGGGTTTACTTCGGCAAAAGTGTTAAGAGAACAAAACCTTGCGAGACGTGTCCAGGAGATGTCCTTAATCAATATGTGAAAGTTTCCTATAATTCGTTCTGTAGTACTTTCCACCATCTGAAACAATCGTGTCAAAATCTTAGAGTTTTGCAAGCTTTGACTTGAAACAACTTTTCTTCAAATCGGAAAAACTCTATTTAAAATTTGAACCTAATTAAAACAAAAAAATCTAAAAGTAATACTACAGTAGGTCCGATATCATGTTTTAAATATCCAAAATATAGAACTATGCTTGTCATTTTTAACACATTGTATTATAGTAGTTTGTTAGTATTTAACCATTGTTTCTCCATATCACTAAAAACATGATTTAACACTCATGTATCACACTCATGATATCACACCCTGCCACACATACGACGCGTGGTAATTATCACTTGATACATCACGTGATACTGGTTTGTTTATGTTGAAAGGACTACCGAACTTGGTGGCATAGAACGGTGGTGCCTTCTCAGGCAGAAATTTTGTCAACAGACTGACAATTAAGCTATTAGTGGAACGTTTCAAACGAATGAAGCGCGAATGAAAATATTGTACGTTTAAAAGACATTTTAACTTCAGAATAAATTAATAATTTAAGCTTTCTATCTCATGATAATTACGATACATACATTTAATATTGTGTCAATGCATTCAGTTATTTATTTACTTCCACGTGCAATTGCTTTGAAGTCGGCGACGGACATGTACGAGTATGTATGCTCATTAAACACTCATTCATAGCCAACCTCAAACCAATTGCACGTGTTCATGTGAGCATGGTTATCACACTTTCCAAACATAAATTGCCTTTTTTTAATGATAATGATATAATTATTTATAACATGTATTTTGGTTTGTTGATCAACAAATAGAATCTTTCTAAGTTTAAGAAAGTCAAGGACTAACAAAGGTTTAGCGATAATGTACTCGTACAAACAAATAGTAGTAAAACAAAATATTGTTTACATTGATTTTATTTATGACATAACTAAAAGGCTACAGTTAAATTTGTCATGACAAAAGATTACTGTGGTATAAAAGGAAATATATTAATATTGTTCATCTCTAGTCGAAAAAGAGGCTTATGGTTTATTTAACGTCCTTAATCGTACTTCGGACGTTAAACTTAGTTCGTGTCAAAGAGCTGCTCTATTGATGGAAAGGTATTATTTATTCAACCCATTTTTACCATGCATACCATAGAATAGTCATGGTATCACGTTTTGTCTTTTAAAGGGTTAATGTGTCTGTGTCCTATTGAGATAGGTATGTTTTGTTTAACAACCTTTTAGCTAGATTAGACATGGTATTGCTAAAGTTTGACTTTACTATTTGAAATAAAATCATCTGTTTCTTAAATGTTAATGTTTCTTTTTAAAATTGATTACATTTATTTCTCATTATTATTTGTATCATCTCTGCAACAGACGTTAACCTCGTATCAAAAAGGGTTACTTTAGGATCTAGTGATGGAGTTATATTCCTGAAACTGTTGTTAAAGTTTAAGTGTGATTTTTTCACTTATTTGTTCTGCTGTTGCCCACGGTATGGGACTTAGTCATCCTTTCTGCTCATGCTGGCAATGCTTCGGACTCCCTGTGTTTTGTCGCTGCCGCTCAAGCCTTAATTTATTGGTTCGTCAAAAACAATGAAATGCAACAAGAACTTAGAGCCTTTGCCTTTAGACATCAGAAGTAATCTTTCATAGGTGGCAAGTACCATTTCGCGGGAGAGTTTTACCAAATATGCTGTATTAACTATCTAAAAATAGTAAATTTCTTCAGCTTTTAAAGAAATTCTAAATTAATGTGTACTCTTATGTACACAAATTACTGAAATACGATGCATATTTCTTACGTAGTTTCGAAATGGAGGCCAAGCACTTAAATTTCATAATATGTATTGAAATTGTAAAAGAGCACGTAAATCTGAGGTCGAAGGCCGAGCATGGCTGTGAGTAAATCGAGCAGCCTCGTAACGCCCGTGATCATATGGGATGCAAAACTGAGGCTGTGAACGTAACGAAAAGTAAAGTTACAATTAACGAACTTTAAAGGATTAATTTGCTGCGCTCACAGCCTCTGTTAGTTTCATCCAATATAACCATCGGCTTTACGACACTGTTCGCTATTGCTGAATCAAATCGCAAGTAGGTAGGGTAAAGCCTACAGTCATTGGCACCTTAACGTCTTAATTTAGGGGGATTTCCGATTTGTTTATTTTTAGATACAAAGAAAGCATAAGGACTGAATTTGATATTTACAACCCCTAATACAACTATTGAATAAGTAGTTTGTAATTTTTTTCTCCATACATTGTAATGGTTATTGTGATAATCATTTTTTTTTAAATACACCAAAAACTACAGTTATTGGAACCAATTTTATAGTCATTGCCATGGGTTGACTACAGTCACTGGCAGTCAATTCAAACAACCTTATTCTCGCGGGTAATGGGATTTTCTTTGTTAAAGTTCATAAAATTAAAACTTCTATTATGATAAAGTACCAAAAACTGATTAAGAAGGAGAAATAGGCCGAGTTATAAGTTGTTCTTGGCTGTCAAGAACAATTTGTGAAATACAAGTGTTGATTTAATCTAAATTTTAAATTCATTATATCAAATGGAATAATCCATACTGTTTATAATGATATGAATCAAAATTATATGTAGGCGCAGGTAAATATATTTTTAAAGTGTCAATGTATAAAAATATAGTATGTAGGTGAAAAAGCATGCAAAAAAGTTTTAATTTGCCAAGAATATGAACATTTTAAGTATTTTAACAATAGAAGTTGTATCTAATAATAAAATCCTCTTTTTGACAAACAGGCCTGTCTTCAAAGTGTAGATTAAAAGCCCTCAAAATAATATACAGTACTTAATTCTGTTAAAATATCATTTGATAATCTGTGCTACTTTTACACATCATCTTCTCCTTCCGAACCGCATTCCTTTTGGACACATTTACGAGTAAAATGAAATCATTTATTACAAATGTCACATTCGATTGCTTGGCTGACAGTCTCTTTGAAATTGTTCTCCGAAATGTAAAACACAATCCTTCGGGGATTTTAGCTGCAGCGCCCTTTGCCGTTCCATTCTTCACGTCTGCTAGGGCATCATCCAAGCTCATGCGCCGGTAGTTACATTTAGGCAATTTTAGTAGTAATCATGGGATATTTCATTCATTGTACTACCCTGAAACGAAAGAAAGTTGGCGTTGGCATGTCAATATCTAATGGTTGGCAGGCTGCCAATGACTGTTATGATACAGTGATTGGCATGCCAATGGGAAACAAAGGTAGGTGCCAATAACTGTTATACATACTCTTAAAAGTAAAATATTAACTTTTCTATCATTCTTAACATATAAATAGCCATTTGCAATAATTCAATTACTGAAACAGCTACTTAATATTTTCATAGTCATTGGCAACCCTATAATCATACGTGTTTCACGATACAGTCACTGGCACCCCTTCAATTCGTGTTAAATTGAAGATTTGAATTCCAACTTAAGCTCTAAATAGCCAAAGACACTTTCAAGAATATGCTAGTGAAGACATAACTTTGAAAGTTAGCTCAAAACTGAATGAAAAACAGATAACAAAACCCTTACTCTTAAGAATTTGCTAAGGAATTATAGGTGAAACGTACCGAGTTCACTGACAAAAATCCTAGACAACTACCGTCCGTGAATATCTGTCATACGTCACTTAACCACATGGTCCATAGTCAATCTGTGGATTGAGGGTTTCCCGCTCATTAGTGCCAACCTAACCCTTGTTTTCGTGAAGTTTCCCACGAACTGCCAATAACTGTATCCCTGCCAATGACTGTATACTTTACCCTAATTGTACGCATCCAGATTCAATATAATATTGTATTTAAACGGATCAACTACTTTGATGGTGATTTCAAAAATGTATACGAAACGGTTTAAAAGGATTTATGAGAGTCGTTTGCTGTTGTAGTGTCAAACTATGTTAACAGCTTGGATTTGAGGCCATAAAGCCAGTTTACTGTTTACACTCATTTTAACTGATGCACCAAGTTGCCTTTATGTGTTTGCAGACTTGTGTAGCCTATTTCTGCATTTATGAAACATATTTTAATTGCAGCAATATTTATTAATTGTTCAAAAGAAATGAATAAAACATTACATTTGACTGGAACACTGAGACTAACCCACTACTCCCTTAATTAAAAGCTGAATTTTTGAAATTCAACAAAAAGTATATTTTACGTCCAGAACGAAATTACATAAGTAAATAAGGAATATTCATAGTACCATCATGCGATTGGTTCCCTAGTGGTGAACGGAACGCAATGTGTTTGAGTGTATTGTCTGGCATTAAGCTATTTATACTGCAGAGTGTTTCAAGTGTCTCCAAATTAAAACATAATGTAGTAATTTTTATTATTATTATTACAATAAAACTTAATACAGGCTACAAGGTTTTTATAGTTAAACTTAAATAGCTGTTCGTGTCTAAGGCATTGGACGGGTCACAGGTTGCGCAGTGCTTCTAAAAGTAAAACTAATCGAAGAATAAAAAAGAATACAAAAAGTTTAAGGGTCTCAGTCAGTCAGTTGCGATACACAGAAACATTCTGAGATCGATAAACGAAGTCAAACCTACAAATGATAGATTAATTACCATATTCCTCGATTGCAAATAAAACTTACTCTTTCAATCACTACCTAGCTAAAATAAAACTTGAACAGAGATCCCGAAAACTCTTTAGGAAGAAATCCTGGAATCTAAAGTTTGATACGAAAAATCTACATCCACATTGCCATCCCACCTTGAAAGAATGAAAGTAAGGAATTAGAATTAACTAAAGGTCGTTAAAACGAGTTAAAACTTACTATCTTCACAAAAAGGACGTATAAAGATTCATTGTGGAATTGCGAATGTAGTATTGTAGTAAAATTATGGCTTGATTCATTAAAGAGCTGAAATAGCAATAAAACTGGCGACGCTTACGGCCTTTTTTGAATGTTAGAAAGAAATAGTTTGAATTAGAAATATACAATTAGGAGGAAGACAATATATAAGAAATATCGTAATTGAAAAATACATTTAAAATATCAACGAGGATACAAGAAACTTTTACAAACCCTTAAAATCTAAAATAACCAGTTATAAATCTCAAAGTCATTGCCTTGAAATATAGCCGGCATGTTCCGCTTAGTAAATTAAAAGTTAGGCTATTAGTACACTTTTACATTTAAGTTGTGTGGGTTTGTCCCAAATTATACAATTTTACAACAAAATGTTGCTTTAAATAATGAATTGTATGCTCATTTAGGGTTTGTGATTAAGGGCGAAATAGAAATACTATACAGGGTGATTCTAAAATAGGGCGCCAAATTTCAGGAGTGGGTTCTTTATGCAAAAACAATGAAAAGAGTTCCTATAAACATGGGTCCTAAAATTCTTCGTTACCCCGGTAGCCACCACTTTGTAATTTTTACTTAAAAACTTATATCTCCAGAACGGTTTGACCGATTGCATTCAAACTTGGTGTGGTGTTTATGTGACACAAGGTCAATTTATGAAAAATAATTATTTCATAAACCTTACAGAAACAAAATGGCGGATGTTTAAATTTTTAAATTAAAATACCATGAAAATGGCGCGTAATACAAAAAAATTAAAGGAATAAAAAAAGTTGTATTTTTGTAATTTTACATAAAGATACAAACTTATTTGTCCGAATTTTACATTAATACTTTCATTTTTTGCATTCTTTTACAACTGGTACATTACCAGTTGATCTTTGATGTTCACCTCTTAGGTGTACAAGTCACACCTGTCAAACAAGTGAATAATATTTACAGTCAGCTGATCCAGAAGTGAGAACTATTACCGCACTAGGTTTAAAAACAGCTGTTTTCAATTTTAATTGTTAACCAGCTGATAGCTAAAACCCATAATAACCCCTAAATTGTTTTACGCTTTCTTGATTGATTTTAAGTTATTGTGACTTTTGGTAAAATGGTTCAGTATACGTATCAAGAACAAGCGGGTATGATATTTATGTATGGGCGCGACAATCGAGTTGGCCAAGAGGCAGCGCGATTGTATTTGCCGACTTTTCCTAACAGACAAAAACCAAACCATCATACTTTTGCTTCCCCTTTTCGAAAGCTTTGTGAGACTGGGAATCTGTAAGTTAAAACAGAAAACCAAGGAAGACCACGATAGGCTACATGAGAACAATCGATCTGGAGAAAAATATTCTAAATCGTATAATGAACCATTTTAACAAAAAGTCACAATAACGTAAAATCAATCGAGAAAGCGTAAAACAATTTATGGGTTATTATGGGTTTTAGCTATCAGCTGGTATAATTAAAATTGAAAACAGCTGTTTTAAACCTAATGCGGTAATAGTTTTCACTTTTGGATCAGCTGACTGTAAATATTATTCACCTGTTTGATAGGTGCGACTTGTACACCTAAGATGTGAACATCATAGATAGTAATGTAAAAATGAAAGAATAATGTAAAATTCGACAAAAGTTTGTATCTTTCTGTAAAGATTACAAAAAATACAAAATACACTTTAATTTTTTTTGTACGCGCCATTTTCATACTTATGAAAAATTTCTTCCGCCGTTACTGTGTAAAGTTCACTTGAAATAGCTATTTTCCTTACAAACTTAAATTGTACACAAACCAAGTTTGAAAATAACCTTAAAACTGATGATATACAGTAAAATATACAAAATCTCAAAAAATTTTAGGCCTTAAGGAACTCTTTCATTGTGTAGAGGTTCGCCCATTTTTTATTTGTTTGCGCAAGAAGATTAATTAACAATGTTTAGATACAAAATAAAATCCCACTTGTTATTAAAATGTTGAACAATGCAAATTTACATGCTTTGCCTTAATTAAAAATTAATACATTATAGTTGCATTAAAAGAAAATTAACACATTCCTTAACCAGATTTTTATATTTTTCTTGAACAAAATTAAGTTCCTACTATCAGCAATGCTCTCTGGAATACTATTTTTTTGGTCCCAAAGAAACAGTAACTTTTGGTGAAAATGTTGTATTTGGCTTAAGCCCTTTAATTGCTTCTGGTTTTCTTAGTTTTTCCTTCTTTACATATTGTTGAATTTTGGCAAGTTACCACTTAGGATGACCCAAATGTTTAATACTTTATAAACCGACAAATAAATAATTCAAAATATCTTTAAGTTAACAAACAATGGTCGTGATGGTTCCAGTTTGCTTTTACGCTTTATAATCTGACAAATTTCTTTTGCATTGCATTAAAATTTTTTCAAATTTTTCATATGTTCCTCCCCAAAAATTCCATAATCTAATCTGCTTTATCGACGAAAATATAGCATTCTTAATATTTTTCTGACATAAATGTAAAAGTAAAATATCTCAAAATTGTGTTTAACTTTTTTAGAATCTCAACATGTTCCAATTTAACTCTTGGTTTAGAGTTAAAAATTTTTATGGTGTTCGTTTGACATGCTTAGTGAGACATTGACTGTTTTGATTAGATGAAGCCATTCAGAACACTATAAGAACACTATTATAATACATTATTTAAAGCTTGTGTGTTAATTCCTTAGATTGAAGTTGATATATTTAGTTCCGGGCTCAGTAACATATGCAATACCTACTAGTAAACCACCATTGGGGCTCTCATGTCTGTATTCATGGCCTCTTGTATCATTCCAGTTGTCTGCTACATAACATAATGCTGTGTCGTCAACAAAGACGTTATTCCAATTAAATTTGCATTACAAGGGTCGTTGATATATATTTAGAAAAGTATCCCCAGAACTGATATGAGGGACACCATTTTTTAATCACTCCGAATTCACAGAAAGTATTTGCTATTTTACACGTTGCTTCGTTTAGTAATAACTTTCAAACCAAGAATACCAATTCACGAACTCCACAACTCTCAACTTGTTTGGATAAATATGTTATCAATGTATCAAACGCCTTTTTATCTAAAATATTCCATAACTCTTTTCCTACCACAATATTATTTAATCCTATATATACCTCATCCATAAAATTCATCAAAGCAGCTTCTGTATTTAACCGTGATTTTCTCTAAACCCAAATTGATTTCTACTAGAAAAAAAATTTGTTTGTTTAAAATTTACTAACTGTTTTTCTAATTTTCAAAGATTTTACAAATGTGAAAGTAAAGATATAGGACGATAGTTATGCAATTATTCACCGGTCCATTCTTATGCAAAGGAATCACCACTGATTTTATACATCTGGGAATAATACCTCTTTCAAAACTTAAGTTGACTAAGTACCAATACATTCAATAGTTTTGGGTATATTATTTTATCAAAGATGAACTATATTATCTATTCAGGTGAAGTACCATTTTAAGTGGATTTAATTACATTGAATTGCAGTCATCTGAACTAACACTGTTGTTCAGCTCATCAAATAGTTAACCTTTTCAATGCGGCTTTGCATATCAACTAATAGGTTAATATTGTGTATTTCCACCAACAACAAAAATCAAAGGCCATAGAGTCTCTGCTAGTCTCTTGTAAACATTTCAGTTCTCATTTGAACAAACTATTTTTGGCCGTCGAATCCATGTGGAAAAATATACCAAAGCATGCATCAGGCGCCGCACGCATGAGCAAATAGAATTTTCTTTGCAATTTGTTACACTTATTCACTCAGTTCATACCTTCGCTTCGGCCTCAGCTTGGCCTCCTATGTTACCACAGGCGTTACGAAGCTATTCGCTCTGCTCACAGCCTCGCTTCGGCCTTCAGCTTGGCCTCCTATGTTACCACAGGCGTTACGAAGCTATTCGCTCTGCTCACAGCCTCGCTTCGGCCTCAGCTTGGCCTCCTATGTTACCACCGTTACAGATTCGCTCTGCTCACAGCCTCGCTTTGGCGTCAGCTTTGCCTCCTATGTTTACCACAGGCGCCTCCTCTGCAACTGGCCTCGCTTCGGCGTTACTGAAGTTATTCACTTGTTTCTCAGCAGTTTATTCTTAGCTACTCTATGCCACAGGCGTTACAGGCTATTCGTTTGCTCACAGCCTGCTCGGCCTCCACAGCTTGGTCTCTATGTTACGAAGTTATTCCTCTGCTCACAGCCTCGCTTCTGGTCTTCATTTGGCTCACACCGAGCTATTCGCTCTGCTCACAGCCTCGCTTCGGCCTTGCGGCTTATTTCCTATGTTACCACAGGCGTTATTTATCTGCTCTGCTCACAGCTTCTCGCTTCGGCCTCACAGCCTTGGGTTACCATTAAAGGCACAGGGGCGTTCACAACTGCTCTGCTCACAGCCTCGCTTCGGCCTTCAGCTTGGCCTCCTATGTTACCACAGGCGTTACGAAGCTATTCCTGCTGCCTCCTTCGGCCCAGCTTGACCTCCTATGTTACCACACATCTGCTCACAGCCTCGCTTCGGCCTCAGCTTGGCCTCCTATGTTACCACAGGCGTTACGAAGCTATTCGCTCTGCTCACAGCCTCGCTTCGCACTTGGCCTATGTTACCACAGGCGTTACGAAGCTATTCTGCTCTGCTCTCACCAGCCTCGCTCGCTTCGGCGGCCTCTATGTTACCACAGGCGTTACGAAGCTATTCGCTCTGCTCACAGCCTCGCTTCGGCGTCAGCTTGGCCTCCTATGTTACCACAGGCGTTACGGAGCTATTCGCTCTGCTCACAGCCTCGCTTCGGCCTCAGCTTGGCCTCCTATGTTACCACAGGCGTTACGAAGCTATTCGCTCTGCTCACAGCCTCCCTTCGGCCTCAGCTTGGCCTCCTATGTTACCACAGGCGTTACGAAGCTATTCGCTCTGCTCACAGCCTCGCTTCGGCCTTCGGCTTCAGACCTACGTGTATTTTTATTGCAAGTTTTATACGTATCGTGAAGGGAAAACTTATTTCAAATTTAACTGAAATCGGAGTACTAATAACGCTGTTGAAGGGAACAATAACTTTTTGGCCGCCATTTTAAAACAACTCTATGGATTTTCATTGTTTATTATACATTGACGGATACTTTTTAAAGTACATATTTATTTTAAATTTAATCGAAATCGGATGAAATTTACCATTTTAAGATCATTAAAACCACTTTTTTGACCAAAACTCTCCTCCAAAAGGGTACTTCCGGTAGTCATTTTGCTGGCTAATGAACTTGACCAAAATATTTACAAAAGTAACATTTCACCAAAAATTTCATGAAAATCGGTCAAAAACTGTGACCTAACAGTTTGCTACGCTCACAGCCTCGCTTCGGCCTTCGGCTTTCAGCTTACGTATTTTTCTGCAAGTGTAATTACATATCGCGAAGGTTAAATGTATTTTAAAATTGATTAAAATGGGACTACTCAGAACGCTGTTATAGCGAAAATCACTTTTTTGGCCGCTATTTTGACTTGAAGAATTGGCATAATTGTGGTACATTGAAAAGTACCATCAAAATACGTATATATTTCAAATTGCATCACAGCTGTATAAAATGTACTGTTTCTAGATCATTAAAACCACTTTTTCGACCAATAGTCCCCCCCTCTCCCAAAGGGTACTTCCGGTAACCCGATTATACTCATGGCTAACGAACTTGACCGAGATATTTACAAAAGGAACATTTTTACCAAATTACATGATATCAGACAAATAGTGCAACATTTAGAGAGTACACACATAGTTTAAACATATTTGTAATTATAAATTGTAAAAAAAATGCTCAAATGGGTTCTGGGGGTCAGGATTGGTGCTCATTTCATGGTCCCGGGGCCTGGGTCTTACCTTGCTGACGTCATGAATATCTCATTTTCCAATGAAAATTCGATAGCAAGAATTCGAGTATTAAGATCATAGTTTTCATTCATATAACGTTGTACGCATATAGACCAGACGATGTACCAACAGTGTGATGTAACTTACTTAACATTAAAATCAGAAGTTCGACGTAGCACGGCTATCATTATTACATTTTCTGACCAATTACTGCACAGCTGTTAAGTTATTGAAATGTGTTTGTTATTGTTGTATTTTTAGCAACTCGTATCTAACGGCAATATTTCTATAAACAACAAAAATGGCTCGTAATGAAACATTCTGAAGTTGGCAGTATTTCACATCTCGACAAGCCACAAATTGTAGTTCTGAAATTGTTGTTTGAAACAAACGTGAGTTTCTAACTGATTCTGCCTGAGGTGACCTTTGTTGTAATAATTTTTCACTACAAAACACAAAGCGGTAATTCTAAGTGTCCCCTGGTGTGGTATTAAGTTGTTGTTTGTACTAACTACATTTTAGTTTTCTGTACAGTTTATAGTTTCGGACTTATTATGACTACCTGTCAGAATTTCAATCTTAACTTATAAAGTGGGTGAACTAGAATCCTTTTAGCTCTCTTTTCAACTGATCGGTTCAATGTCGATTTAGCTAACACAGCTGATAAAACGTGTTTGTTCACCTGACCCTTAATGAAAATGTATTATACCACAGATTACACTATCAAGCACATTTTCAAGTTATACCTCATCCAAAACTACACACAAAAGCAAAATATACTTAACCCGTTAAAAATACTCAATACACGCAACGTAACAATAAAACTATACTCAAATTTTTTTATATTAAACAGAAAACTGTATTATTATTATTATTTACAATATATAAAATGCAACTAACAAGATTATTAAAAACAGTAAATTTCAAATTAGGTTGTTATCAAATTGAAGAATTACATCTGGACACCAGCCCCATCTTCGAAACCTAGCAGACTCGCACTTCTCCACTTCTGTCGGGTGCCTCTGGTACACATGCTGCTGGCTCTCACTACGGCTACCCCGATTCTTCCTCTTAGCCACCCTGAAACTTGACTTTGTGGCCGGTCCCATTGGTTTGAGAGTCTTTCAGACAAATTCTTCAAAAAGCTTTGGTTTGGGGAGCGAATTTAATTTGTACTCAAATCGATTACAGTTTAATTTTGTAAACACTATATTCCTGAATCACTTTTATAATATCAGTAGCCAACTGCAGTGTGAGCACTAAGAATGAAATTTGGGTTAAATACTTAAGCACAAACTTGATGTGACGCTCCAGTCGGTGACACTTTCCATTACAGATTTTAAAACTACTTTGGAAAATTGATATCCTTGTGTTACGTAATTCAGTGTTTGCAAAACAAGCCGAGTCAAAGGCACGTGGCCTTCTGAACAGTGTTTTAGGTCGGTTGTAATTTGAAGCGCTGTACATTTGTTTCAGCGTAAATTTAATGGTTGACTGAGCTAAGTGATGGTTTCTCATTCAACTCCGATATTGGACGGTTTGGTAGTATCAGGTGCGAGTCAGTTTATTGACGTTTTATCTTTTCCTTTTAGCATTAGTAGCTACCACCTGAACCTTTTGCATTGGAGTTAGATTAACCATGAAATTGTAAAACATATTCAGAGACTTATAAAACAGAATATTATGATTCGATGATCTTGTTATTGACAACTTTTTTCAGGATAAAATGTGATAATTATTTTCTAACCAGATTACTGTACAGTCATAATTTCTTGGCAGTTGAATTTGCTATATACGTTAATGCCCATGTGGTCTCAAATGGTCGTGTGATAAATAATTAGGGTTTGTGTCTATTTAAAGTGTATGTGTATAATTTTTTGTAATTACTGTTTATTTTTGATTGCCAACTTGTAGGTCCTTTTTTAGTTATTGAATGTAAACTTAACTGGAACGGGACTCGTGTTTGTTAAATTTAACACGCACTCTCTCGGCATCAACCATAGAAGCTTTCGAAGATTTGGTAAACAGAGAACATAGGTAGTATTGACTAAGCGTCAACAGTAAACTTAGTGGAGCTCCTACAATCATCAACCATAACTACCCGTGACTATGAACACGTGAAGCCTTCAGTTGAACTTCTATTTGTTAATTCAATGTTTCAATTCACAACTAGGCCTAGTACAAGGTAATAATTTAATCTGGTTCATTGTTCGCCACTAACTTTTAATTCAACATACGCCACTCACCACAATCAGTAAATTCAACGAATCCTACAATTTTATATTCCATTCGATTGTCAATATGCAATATACGAAATAAACATAAATTATAAATGTAAAATAATAAATATAATAATAAATATAAATATAAATATGTAATATAAACTATATGAATAAAATATCGTTTAAATGCACGCATTTGGATAAATAAGTAAGTCGTAGAACAATCAGTAGCTATGTTACAGCCTTTTGTTCTGGATTTCATTGTGAAACGTGTAACAATAGAAGCTCTTATCTATAATGTCCAAGAAGATGAATATTAACTCTTTCCTTAATTCAGCTCTCCTGCAGGATCAGCCCAACTCGCAGCTACACATTTACAGATTATATTGAAAACGCTGCGAATGACTTACGTCAACGTTCCAACTTGGTCGAACGTTCCATATTACCTATTTAACTGTGTTAGCTTCGAGTATGATATGATTTTGTTAGGGTATTGTTAGGAATTGTTCTGTTAGTTTAAAATTAAGAAAACAACATATTCAAGTACGATTCTGGCCATTTATATTGTTTAATTTAACGGAGGTAGTAGCCTTGTAAAAAAAATATTTCAGGTTGCCTCAAGCGAGTTTTTTCAAGTGTTTGCCTCTTGTAATTACAGACTATGCAGTAGCTGACCAACTAGTGTTCCTCGTTCACTAACACAAATGAAGATGGTTTTAAGGTTGCCACGAAGGAAGTCTCCAACGTCATCACAGTTCTCTGGATAATATTAAATCTACAAAAGACAAAATTTTAACAAAACTATGACTTATTTGGGTATATTTCTAAGCCGGTATTTAGTTATAAAAGATATGCACGGTTTTCAAACGTCTAACTTCGGAGTAGCTGAACAATTTTTAACCTGATTTTCAAAGTTTCTTATGAGAGTTCCTGCTGTATGTTTGCAGTCTATGCCTATTACCTCATTTCAAATAGCAACTATCATAAATCTGCCCTTTAATCGCCATTTTATATTTGTCATTATTTATTTATTATCTCCCACACCACTTATCGGATTTGACTCAAACTTAGCATAAATTTGTATCTAAGTAAGACCATTTATGGAAAAAATAACCAGCATGATCTAACTTATCGTTTTAAAACGATGGCTATTATATGGCATTCTTAGGGAATTTTTGGCGTTACACCTTAAATAGCGAATAAACGGTGAGTTTAACGATAAAATGTAATGGCTAACGTTTTGTAGTGAATTTTGTTACCTACCTATTGACATCAAGGTCAAAAGTGTCGATTAAGAATCAACAAAGTTACAGTGGAAACTGTGGCAAACATCAAGATAATAGGGTGCAAAGTTGTCTGTTTTCAGCCAGAGTTTCCCCTAAAGCTTCGTTGTTTCTCAATAGATTTTTGTTACCTTGGTGTCAAAAGATAGATAGTAACATTTACTACAAAACGATATTCTTTACATTTTACCGTTAAACTCACCGTTTATTCGCTATTTAAGGTGTAACGCCGAAAATGCCCTAAAATTACCATAAAATAGCCACTGTTTAAAAATCATAAGTTAGATCATCCTGGTAATTCTTTCCATAAATGGTCTAACTTAGATACAAATTTATGTTAATTTTGAGTCAAATCCGATAAGTGGTATGGGAGATAATAAATAATTAGTGAAAAATATAAAATGGCAAATATCTGATTACCTAAGCGTTTTTGAAGAAAAAAATCTTGATTTTCTCTATATTTTGACTCATATAACCTTTTCCCAGAGTCTGGCACTTTACTTATGGGACACCCTGTATATTGTGTCGTTCAATATTCATGAATATCATTGGCGCTAGTCTGGAACTTGTTTGATAGCGTCATCTACAACAGTCACCTTCTCTAGCTGTAACCTGGCCGTCACCTTCTGTGCAATATAGAAATGGGGCATGCATTATTAATACATTAACTTCATAGTACCAACCCCTCAACCACCTGGATCCAGAAGACAAGTTCTGACTTCTGAGATTGCTTCTCATTTACGTCAAGCTCCCCAAATAGTTTTCATAAGGGTACCGAGTCTTACACTTTAAATAAGTGATCCATGCAAAGCTTCTTTTGTTAAACTGGTTTTATGTCGGGTAAACAAGTGAGCAGGTAAATGTCCCCAATTATAATTGTCAGTGCGGTTCAGGTTTCAAATGTCGGTTACTGTGAAGTACCATCTTCAGTCACTGATTGGCTGAAACTGAGGTATTTTCTATGTGCTATCGGCCACAGGGCTGCCGACCGTGTCCAATTGGCTGACGGTTTACAGCCCTGTGGCCAATAGGATAGAATCTCAGTTTCAGCCAATCAGTGACTGAGGATATTCCAGGCAAATTATAATGCTGTTATGGCGTCATGCGAACCGGAAGAACTAGATTATAATAATGTATTCGTCACCAAACTACATTATTTGAAAACACACTGCAACGAGAAGCCAGTTTATAAACAAAGCGCTTTGTTTCCAGATTACTTCGGCTGAAGTCATTAGACCTTTATTGTTGTGGCAAGCCCTCACTTTGAGCTACAATCGTCTCTCCTCTCTCAATTTATTTTTTATCCAACTTTTTATAGCTTTGCGTTTGTATGTGGTTTTCAACGGCTTAAATCCCAATTCAAATAAAAACTAGGCCGACACGGCATTGCTAAAGCGACGTTGGCATGAGTGAATCAAATTTCCTTTGCAATTTGCTGCTCTAAATCACTCCATTCCCAGCCTCGCTACAGCACTCGGCCGTTCCAGTACCTCGAACATCACAAGGCTGTTCCAGTACCTCGAACATTACAAGGCTGTTCCAGTACCTCGAACATTACAAGGCTGTTCCAGTACCTCGAACATTACAAGATTGCTGTTCCAGCCTCGAACATTAGGCTGTTCCAGTACCTCGAACATCACAAGGTTCCAGTACCTGAACATTACAAGGCTGTTCCAGTACCTCGAACATTACAAGGCTGCTCCAGTACCTCGAACATTACAAGGCTGTTCCAGTACCTCGAACATTATAAGGCTGTTCGCTACACTCAAAACCTCGCTTCAGCCTTCGACCTCAGACTGGATTCATAGCATCATCCCACGGATTCATCGCTTAGGAAATAGCCTGCCTGACCACCTGGATTTCTTTGCCATTTCGGATGAACTCTTAAAGAACAACCCTATGAAATTGTTTTCAGCTTAGTCATAGTCACCACATTACATAAACATAGTAGTTTTTGCATGTCATCATATTTATTATCTCGTTCATATATTTACTATCAAATTGTATCAGATTTATTAGTCAGTGTTATAATGTTTTGAGCACAGCATGTCAAGTGCTCATTCAATGTTATCTAGTTTTTTAGTATTTAAACCAAAGTTAATGGTACCTTGTCTTTCTCAATTATTGTTAAATCGTCAATTTCATCGTTATGTGTACGTCTCACTATCAATGTTTGTTGTTTTCATAATTTATTATTCGTCCATTTATTCTTAGATAGTAAATAAATAAATGTGACTGATGTCCCCCTCCCTAATTGTTACCCATAACCACCCCGAACAATAAACTCAAGAAAAAAGAATAAGACGTCAAAAAACACCCACACTATGCGAGGTGGATTGGACGAAATAGACCTGTCTACCTACAAATATCAATACTTGTTTTTTGCGTATCAAGCGTGTAGTAATTGTCCTGTATACCATTAATAAATAAATAAAATAAAAGTGATGTTCGTTCACAGTAAACTTTCTAAGTTTAGAGTAAGTTTTATTACACATCTTGAAGCAATAACTGATCTCATATTTGACCGAAACTTACGGTAGTCCGATTTTTCGGTTAGCAAACTTGATAGAGATATTTCCAAAACGAACATTTGTAACAAATTTCATCAAAATCTGACAAAAAATGCGATCTGCAGAGAGTACACAAATATTAACATATACAGGGTGATTCTAAAATAGGGCGCCAAATTTCAGGAGTGGGTTCCTTATGCAAAAACAATGAAAAAAATCCTATAAACATGGGTCCTAAAGTTCTTTGTTACCCCGGTAGCCACTATTTTGTATTTTTTACTTAAAAATTTATATCTCCAGAACGATTGCATTCAAACTTGGTATGGTGTTTATGTGTCACAATATTTAAGAAACAATAATTATTTCATATAACTTTACAGAAACAAAATGGCGGCTGTTTAAATTTTTCAAATTAAAATTTACCAAAATTCAAATTTAAATTTTTTTAAAATTACCAGTTGATCTTTGATGTTCACCTCTCAGGTGTACAAGTTGCACCTGTCAAACAGGTGAATAATATTTACAGTCAGCTGATCGAAAAGTGAGAACTAATAACGCATTAGGTTTAAAAACAGATGTTTTCAATTTAATTTTCAACCAGCTGATAGCTAAAAGTAGAGTTAATATCTATTAACCCATAAATTGTTTTACGCTTTCTTGATTGATTTTACGTTATTGTGACTTTTTGGTAAAATGGTTCAGTATACGATTTAGAATATTTTCCTCCAGATCGATTGTTCTCATGTGTCGTGGTCTTCCTTGGTTTTCTGTTTTAACTTGCAGAGCTTGCAGTTTCACAAAGCTCAAAAAGGAAGCAAAAGTATGATGGTTTGGTTTTGTCTGTTAGGAAAAGTCGGCAAATACAATCGCGCTGCCTCTTGGCCAACTCCATTGGCGCGCCCATACATAAATATCATACCCGCTTGTTCTTGATACGTATACTGAACCATTTTACCAAAAAGTCACAATAACGTAAAATCAATCAAGAAAGCGTAAAACAATTTATGGGTTAATAAATATTAACTTTTCTTTTAGCTATCAGCTGGTTAACAATTAAATTGAAAACAGCTGTTTTTGAACCTAATGCGGTATTAGTTCTTACTTTTGGATCAGCTGACTGTAAATATTATTCACCTGTTTGACAGGTGCAACTTGTACACCTAAGAGGTGAACATCAAAGATCAACTGGTAATGTACCAGTTGTAAAAGGACGCAAAACGTGAAAGTACTAATGTAAAATTCGGACAAATGAGTATGTATCTGAATGTAAAATTAAAAAAACAACTTTTTTATTCTTATAACTTTTTGTATTATGCGCCATTTTCATGGTATTTTAATTTGAAAAATTTAAACAGCCGCCATTTTGTTTCTGTAAAGTTATATGAAATAGTTATTTTTCTCAAATTGATCTTGTGTCACATAAACACCATACCAAGTTTGAATGCAATCCAATCGGTTAAACCGTTCTGGAGATATAAACTTTTAAGTAAAAAATACAAAATGGCGGCTACCGGGGTAACGAAGAATTTTAGGACCCATGTTTATAGGATTTTTTTTCATTATTTTTGCATAAGAAACCCACTCCTGAAATTTGGCGCCATATATTAAAATCACCCTATATACATAATTACATATTTATACTGTATACAGTTTTTAAAACAGTGCTCTAAACGTGCTCTGGGGTGAGGAATGTTGCTCATTTCATGGTATCGGGCCTAAATCTTACCATGCCGACGGCATTAATATCTAATCTTCCAAAGAAAACTTGACTAACATAGCCGACACGTAGCTTGCTGAGATTTAAATAATAACTCATAGCAAATTTCCAATAAAACAAAAAGGTTTTGATTTATCTTTTTTTAAATTAGACAAAACTCTTTTATTTCTTTAATAACAATCTTTATTACCGAACAATATAAAGTTGTGTTGGTACATATTATAATAACAAGAAAATATAACTACAGTATATAAGCCTAGCCTTATAATACGAATAATTTTAAAACTTATTTTGATTTAAAATAACTATGAAAATTGTTCAGACTTTTAAGTGGTAAGCGAGTGTTCTAAGAACTCTTCTATACTATAAAAAGAGTTGGATACAAGGTAGTTTTTTAATTAATTTAGAATGTTGAAGAATTTTTATATGTAAGGGTAGTTTTTGAAACATTGATATCCCTGCTTGTGATGGTAACTTTTTAAACGATTCCAGTCTATGGTATTCTACTCTGTAGTTGTATACCGACCGCGTACCATGATTATGAATGTCATTGCCTTGTACAAGGCGGCATTTATCAAGGCAGAACATGATAGTTTCGTAAATATAAATTGATGGAAAAGTAAGAATGTTTAGTCTTTTGAACGAATTTCGGTACGAATCTCTTAGATTAAGATTGTCTAAGATTCGGACGGAATATTTCTGTAAAACAAATATCCGACTTATTTTTGTTTTAGCTCAGTTTCCCCATAAACATGTTCCATATTTTCGAAGCGGATAAACAATACCATGATATGCTATTTTCAACATTTCTCTGGAACAATAACCTGCTAGGTTTCTGAGCATAAAGATTCCTGTTGAAACTTTATTGCATACATGCTCGATATACATACTGAACAAACATGCTGTTAAAATAGTTGTACTTGTTTTGAAAAGAAAAAAGCTGTTAAAATGATAAAAGATTAAAAGCTGTTAACTTTCTGTATCCTAGGAAACGTAGGCTAGTAAACTCATACAACAGCTGGTTTATGTGAACTGTTATCTACTAAATGCACAGTAGGTTTTAGCATTATGGGCCAAAATTTAATATCTCACCAGTGCTCCGAAAGTCAAAGCAAAGAAATTGTGACTAAATTTAAAATAACTTAAAACAGGTATATTTTAGAGCTACGAGAATTGAATTGTTTTTATCAATTTAGGAGGTGAACATCCAATATTAATCCATCAACTGTACATTCATTTATGGAAACGCTACAATTGTCTAGTAAAACCAAAACTTTGAGGGACCACCATTGTTAAACAGATGATCCGAACATAACCTAGAAATTTGCAAAAGAAAAATTTGTTCCAAATTTCGTGAAAATGCGATCCAAACCAAAAATGCGACTTGGTCACACATATATACACAGTATACAGTATATACAAAGTTTTGCAATTTGATTTAGGGGTGTTGGGAAGCTCAAAAATGATAACAGTTTTGTTCTACGATGTTTCGTTTTATTTACCGATAGAAATAAATAGCTCTATTAAAAAACGCTAACAAGAGACCTAGTTCGTGAAATGGTTCCTTAAAAGAGGCTCGATTATATTAACGCGAATTAAATCTAAAACCCAACTAGTTGCTTTCAACACAATTGATGTTAGTTATGCGAGCTTTTCGAGAGGTGTTGAAAAGCAAAAAAACTGCAAACCGCACTTTTTACGACGTTTCAGAAAGAATACATTTTAGGTCATATTTAGTTTATCTTTGTTTAAAACATATAAAAAGAAACCGCTTCATAATGTCTTGAAACTATCAATGAAACAGTGTGTTACTAAACCTTCATTTCAGCTGTTAAAATGAAGCCAAGTGTAAGGGCTAATTTAACAACTCCTTAAAAAGGTGTTCCCAAATGGAAAACTAGAACCTCTATCTTTGAGTCGTGTTGTGGAGGAAAAGTCTTTTTGTAAGCATTAAAAACTAGCACTACCTGACAATAACGCCAAGTTCTAATCAAGGGCACTCAATAAAGGGGAACGGAACAGCTATTTTTAATTTGCCGTTCGACGGGTGATACGCAGAAACGAGCAGAGATTTATTTAACGTACGTGTTCACCTCCCACTGTGAGAGTTATTGAATTCACTATTCTCGTAGTGGTTTTCAGTCAATCATTTACTGGGCCAGCGATTCACCCTTTCACCTTAATAATCTACAGTAGTAACAACCGTACAACGCCGTGAGTCGCTTATTTTCTTAAACGCAATTGTGGTTGTTTGTGTCATTATGTTTGTATTTGCAAAAACACTTGAAACATTTAATCAGGACAATGCACAATGGGTTTTATGAGCATTGCAAATGTTATGGCTGTTTTAAACAAGTCCTACAACTGAAAGTATGTGAATTTCTTGGTTGCTATGTTAGGTTTGAAACTGTATGAATGTATGAACTTCATTAAACAATCGTCGGCTTATACATACATTATAAATTAATACGCGATCGCAAAAGTTTGCCACTAGTTCTTGAATAAATTATGAAAAGAATTCATCTGCAATAAGTTAGTAAATAACGACTTAAGCAGAATATTAATTATTGGAACGACCCAGATTAAAAGCAGTTCCCAAGCCAAGAAGTTGTGCAATCGAATGTAACAGCTTTCAAATCAGGTGAATGTTCTGATCCATAAACCATGAAACAGGAACGGAAAACTTGATCAGATTATCAATATCGTAGAGGTTTCTGAGTCTAGGGAAAAGAAATCTAATCTTGAAATCAAACTTTTCCAGGTTTTGTAGTCCAACCGTCCAATAGGTAAATAAAAGCAGCCATTATTCCCTTTTTGGTACCCATAACCACCCCAAACATTCAATTGTATTCTTCAAAAGAGTACAAAAAATAAAGTACAGGTACCACTAAATTAAGGGTGGATTGGAAGAACTCACCAATTATGTTTCAATTGTTATGTATACCGTTGGTCCTTGTATTTCCATTGGTCATTGGGCTATTAATTAATGACCCATTCTAAGGAAGAGTCGGCCTTAGTTTGTAACAAGACTTCACCTAATAACTCATTACTACCACTCATCACACTCATCCTTCACCACATATTTGCCTTAAAATACCCTCATGAGAGTGGTCGGCACCTCAAATAGTGATAAGTTCATGCCCACTTTAGTCCTATGGTCAATCAGTCGCACACGTAACCCTATTCGAGTAAATCGAGTACTAACCGGATATAATAGTACACTCTCATATAATAGTACGCAGATTACAACTATAAGAGAACTATTGTCAAAGATTCCTCCAACGCAATAAATGTAAAGACTTCTAGAAGAAATTTGAATACAAAGTTAAATATGCTTAAAACTGTGTTTTAAAACACATTTAAAAATATTTATTTTAAGATTGTTTGAAATAGTTGTCTAAATAATTTTGGTTTTTGGGATAGGTCCCCATAGAATCTCCACGTTCTCCTCCCACCGATATTTTCCTAAGTAAAGCCTGATAAAGGACTGGGAAGAACTAATTTTGATGAATATATGCACATTATTGTTGTACGTATTATTGAAGGAGATTCCAATGTTTTGACACAGAACATTTTAGTTTGTTTGGTTCGCTAACAATATCACACATTGTAGATACGTTCATAATAAACTAGCTATTTTGTAAGAATACGTTAAATGTTCAGTGCACAACACCACATATAAATATTATTAAATTGCGAGGTAGATGCGGTGAACAAAGTTTCTAGGTTAGGTTAATGCTCATTGATGCGCTACTCCATGCTCAGTTACCTTCACCGGTGCTGTGCCTTTCCTCTGTTCTTGTCTGCTTTCCAACTATATAATATTAACGACTTAGTTCCACCAGCAGGTTATAGTGATAACAATAAAACGTCTTTATTTGTGTTAACAAAAAGGCGACGTTAGGGCTTAAATTAATAAATCATTATTTGAGATGCCGACCACTCTCATGAGGGTATTTTAAGGCAAATATATTGTGAAGAATGAGTAGTGGTAGTAATGAGTTATGAGGTGTAGTCTTGTTACAAACTAAGGCCGACTCTTCCTTAGAATGGGTCATTAATTAATAGCCGGTTGGTACGCCTGAGTTGAAGTGATTGCACGCTGTGTAAACCGCTCTTACTATTTCACGAGTTTTAAGTTATTATAAACGGTAATAGACAGTGAGTAGTGTATCGCGAGTGGCTTCAATTACTGTAGATCATTTGTAAAGAGCAGTGAGTGTTAACTGTGCTTTAAGTAAGTAGTAAGCTACATTTAAAGTCTGTGCTCGGGAGTTTGGAACCGGTTGAAGTAAGTGAGTGGGTTGCGCAGAAGCCAGCGCACCGGTGTAAGCAGTGATACCAGTCGCGCACGGGGATAGATAATTTCCCATAATGGGAGACTCGCTAGACGCATGGCGCGGGAGAATTGGACTTTACGGTGGAGCTTCACGGATGGGTAAAGAAGTCAAGTGTCGTAGTTCAAGTGTCAGCTTAAGAACAATAGTATTTTTGGCATTTCTTCTCGTTATCGGTGGAGTTGAACAGAATCCTGGGCCTAATCCTTCGTTGGAAGATGTTTATAACCTAATGATGGAGTCAAAGAAAACAATGGAAGAGAAATTTAAGGAAATTACTAATAAAATTGATAGTGTAGAGAAAGGTCTTAATGAAAA
The DNA here is from genome assembly GCA_018831715.1 of Matsumurasca onukii. Lineage (NCBI taxonomy): Eukaryota > Metazoa > Arthropoda > Insecta > Hemiptera > Cicadellidae > Matsumurasca > Matsumurasca onukii. The sequence continues at coordinate 58,707,459 of CM032059.1, forward strand.
GTTTGCTGAGCACGAAAAGAAGATTTTTGCCCTGGAAGAAGAGAATATTGAACTGAAAGAAAGCTTAAAGAGATTAGAAACCAAGCAAGATGAATTAGAAAATAGAAGTAGAAGGGATAATTTAATATTTTATGGTATAAATGAAGATGGTACTGAAGTTGGAGAGTCATGGAATGATTGCAAAGTTAAAGTGCTAAAAATTCTTCAGGAAAGAATGGGATTAGGGGAAATCAGAGAAGAACACATTGCACGAGCTCACCGTCTGGGTCATCGAAGAGGGAGCAGACCGATAATAGTCAAGTTTGTCAATTTTGGAGTGAAGGAGAAGATTCTGGCGGAAAGAAGGAGTTTAAAGGACTCAAATATATACATCAACGAAGACTATTCGCTACGTATCCGTCAAGAGAGGAAGGTGTTACTGGAAGAGATGAAATCGGCAAGAGAAAAAGGCTACAAGTCGTCGGTTTCCTTCAACAAACTCAAGATCGATAACAGATGGTATCGATACAGCTGGGAAGAGGATAGAGTTGTGGAGATTGGAGAGCGGCAGACGAGCCGGGATCCAGGACAAGAACAATCTACTAGTAGTCAGCAGCAGCAGACCAAGGCGACGACGCGGAGGGCGCCGAAGGGGACGCAAAGAGGAGAGACGCCAGGACGTGGGATCGAAGGGTGGCTTCGGCAGAGGAAGGAGGAGACCAACACCACCACCGGAGGTCGAGGAGGACGAGGAAGAAGATAGGAAGTCGCAAGCAGCGCAACTCAAGGTACCCGCTTCAATTTGTGTCAAGGAACTTATAATTTATTACAATGTTTTTTCTGGAATGTGGAAGGAACGAATAATATATCAAACTATTTACATAACTTAGATTCGTTAAAACAGTTTGATTTGATAGCATTAGTCGAGACATGGTGCAGTGAAGTGGGAAACTTTAAATTAGAGGGATTTCAAAGCTTTGAAAAGGTAAAAAGAAGGATTGGCTTAAGGGGTAGATTTCCCGGAGGTATTTTGGTATTTGTTAGGGACTGTTTTGAAATACAATTAATTGATAATGAGATGGAAGAAATTATTTGGCTTTATTTTACTAGAGAAAAACTTATCGTGGGAATACTGTACAACCATCCTCTTAGTTCTAAGTATGCAAATGAAAGATTCTTTGGCTGTTTGCAAGAAGAGAAAGAATTAATTGAAATTAAGTATAGATGTGAACATTTTTTATTGCTTGGGGATTTTAACTGTAGAATTGGAGGGAGTAATGAGATTAATTTAGAAGAATCAAATTGTAGTGTACCCGACTTTTTAGACGAAGAATTGTTTAATGATAGATACAACAATAATCATAGTTTAAATTATGAAGTTAGGGACAGTCAGGATTTAGTAACAAATAGACAAGGTCAACAACTAATAAGCATGTGTCAATCTCAGTCACTGTTGATAATGAATGGGAGGGGAACTGATAAGCCAGGACATTTTACTTTCATATCAGAGAATGGTTGTTCAGTCGTAGACTACTGCATTGTGTCTCAAACATTAACTGATAAAGTAGTAAGTTTTGTAGTAGATGATAGATACGTTGCTTCTAGTCACTTTCCACTTATATTAAATATGAAAACTTCTAGTCAAGATAGCGTAAATAATGTTTCTAATGTAGAGAGCGATGTGACTCCTTGCAAACCCATCACACTCCACAAGTGGAGGGAGTCGCGGGGGGAACAGTTTATTGCGGGTGTGGATTCAAACCCTATTTTAGACATGATGTTGATAGGAGTACACGAGGCGTTAGGCAGAGACGATACTGAGAAAGCAAACGAATTGTTTATCAGAATGTTTAGTATGTTAGGTAAAGACTTTAGGATAAAAGAAGTATCATATAATAGGAAAAATAATCAGAGTTGGTTCGATAAAGAGTGTCGAGATCTAAAGATTAAAACTAGTAACATGTTGAGAATGTTCCGAATTAAGAGGAGTAATCATAATTTAGTACGTTTTTTGACATCGAAAAAACAGTTTAAAACTATGTGTAAAGTCAAAAAAATGGAATGGAATGAAAATTGGGGGACAAGGTTACAAGCATTACTGGAAGGAGGGAATGTAAAAGAGGCCTGGAAGCAAATAAAGTCTATAAATAGAGTACATAGAGAGAAAGTAAAAATATCACCAAGTGAGAGCGTAGAACATTACAAAGATATATTTGGGATGAGGGACTGTTGGACGGTAGAGGGACAATTAATAAATATTGAAATACCGGAAAGTATACCGGAGTTGGACAGTGAGATAACGCTACAAGAGGTGTCAAAGGTCATAAGACAACTAAAAAATGGGAAAGCAGTAGGTATAGATGGAATGTGTGGGGAGTTTTACAAAGCGCTAGTAAGTAATAACAGATTAATGAATAGTTTTCACAGATTGTTTAGTTTGATATTCAACGGGAGAGATGTCCCTAAAATTTGGGGGATGGGTATGATTCAGAGCCTGTACAAAGGAAGTGGGAACAGATCCGACCCGAATTCATACAGAGCAATCACCCTGTTGCCCATTATGGGAAAGTGTTACGCCAAACTGCTGAACAATAGAATCAAGTTGTGGAGTAAAAGTTATAACAAAATTTCAATGTTTCAGTGCGGTTTCAAAGAGGGGTACTCAACAGTAGATAATGTTTTTATTTTAAGAAATTTGATAGATAGAGAACTGAACAAGAAAAGGGGTAAACTGTACTGCTGCTTTGTTGATCTTAATAAGGCGTTTGACTCTATTTCCAGAATGGCTCTTTGGTTTAAGCTAAAAAAGAAAGGAATGAGTATTAAAATGATCGAAAGAATTCAGGCAATTTATAAAAATGTTAGTTTTGGCGTGAAAATTGATACGAATAAAGTAACTGATAATGTAAAATTAGAGTCTGGCGTTAGACAGGGTTGTCAGATGTCTCCTGTTTTGTTTAATTTATTTATAGACGATATAGTGGAGACGTTAGGTCAGATAGATTGTCACCCACCATACCTAGGACGTATTCCCGTAAATGTACTACTTTACGCGGATGACATGGTTCTGCTGAGTTTGACACCTGTTGGGTTGCAGAGAGCACTGAATAAACTGGATGAATATTGCAAGGAGTGGAAGTTAAAAGTAAATGCTATAAAACCAAAATTATGGTATTCCAGAAGGGCAGTAAAACCAGTAACACATTTGAGTGGAGAAGTATGGGTACCAAAATAGATGTAATACAGGAGTTTAAGTACTTGGGCATGATTTTAGACAGACAAGGAAAGTGGTTAGCACATCAAAAATCAATGAAAACCAAAGCTGAACGAGCACACGCTACAGTACGAAAAATTCAAAACAGTAAACTGCCGATAAAGTTGTTGAATCAATTATTTGACACCTTAGTTCAGTCAATTAGTTTGTATGGTGCGGAAATTTGGGCGGATAGGTGTGAAAAATCAGTTGTAGACAAGGTAGGACTAGCGCACTGTAAAAGAGTATTGGGGGTAGGCTATTCAGCAGCAAATTGTGGAGTGATGCTAGAGACGGGAAGAGTGTACACATCAGCCCTAGCCGTAGAAAGGATGTTGGTGTATTGGGCCAAACTAAAACATTTTCAGATCAAAACATTACAATTAAAATGCTTGGAAATACAGGAAGGAGTCGAGGGCAAAAGTAGCTGGTTGCACGGATTAAAAGTAATTTTAAAAGATTTAGGCATCGATTATATATTAGACACCAGAGAACCAATTGGAGCTGTGCTTGGGAAAATAAAATGTAAAGTAAGGGAAAAATGTTATTATAGTATGTTGAACGAGGCTATGAGTAGGAAAAGTTTGAGAATGCTATACGCACTGGGCGCTCCGAAGAATGGGTCAGAATACGTGTACAAAGTACCAATGGCACAAAGAGCAATAATAGCGAGATTCAGACTGGGAACTTGGGTATGGATGTGTGGGAGGGATACCGGAGGTAACAGGCTATGTGAGTTGTGTGGAGAAATAGAGGACGGAGTACATGGATTATCTGAGTGTGAGGTGAGTGGATTAGGAAGAGATCAGTTGGTACAGTTGTTCAGCAGAAATGTAAACAAGGAGCTCAATGAATTGGCCGGCAAGATAAGAGTGTTCCTTGAATTGATAGAGCAAGGTTGGAGGGCAAGGTCCACGGACAGTGTAGAGGACACTGTTGTGGCTGTCTCCCCCGACCCCCGCCCTCTCCTTCCGAACTGATAACTGGTTAGGTCGACCACACTTGTCTAGTCAACCCTTTACCACTCATTCATTCCCTGTCACATTTGCTCTAATTGCAGTTTTTTTTTTCTTTTGCTTTGTGCTTGCTTCTCCGGTCCTTGGTGTCCGAGGCAAGTACGGGCTGGCGAAAAGCCGGATGTCTTTTACTTGACATAAAAGCAGCGTCTGTGTTGGCGTCCAGCCCAGGAACGCTTGGGTGCCTTGGTCCGGGGGGGTCGGCTCAGAGTATATTTTATTCCTCTAGGTTAGATTTTTATATATATATTCCAAAATTTCTCCAGTGTATTCTATTTATTCCATAATTTCTCTGATAAAGTAAACGAAATTATTATTTATATCACAAATTTAATTATAATAATAAGTAATTTATTTATTGTTATTTTGTCTGTATTTGTGTCATTATTTATGTATCCTGTATGTTAACTATTATGGTATTTATAGTCTATGGATTTGTTAACTATTTGTTAATACAATATATAACTGTGATAACTATTAGTAGGATATTTGTTTATAAGTTTAATTAAATTTATTGTTTGTTCATATTATTTATTTATTTACAATCTTAATGTTTTGGTATTAATTTTAAATCACATATGTATTGATATATAAAAAATATTGTTTAGTGCATTTAATTACTGTAGTTTGTTAAAAATATCTATATATATATATATTTAGTATTTAAACACGTGTACCACCAACCTAAAGACTGGTAAACATAAGTAATCTATACTGTAACAATGTTGTACATGATATAGCCCTATGGGCAAAATCAATAAAGAGTTTGAATTTGAATTAATTAATAGCCCAATGACCAATGGAAATACAAGGACCAACGACTTCCGAACCACGCAGGTGATGGTCTGCTATGTCTAAACGATGGTGGGAGTTGATGCGGGTATCATCAGATGATCACTGAGTCTATCTGAGCCGCTTTAGACCTATATCATCCTCAAAACCTGACCTCCACGAAGCTGGATTACAGGACATAAAAGCCCTTTCTACCACTTAACCTCAACAAAATAATCATATAAAACCAACTATAACTACAAACTAAATATAAATAACAAACAAACAAAGTGTCACTCATGAAGAAATTTAAATTAAAAATAACTAAAGAAGAATAACAATATTTTTAAAATCTAAACAAAAACGAGAAACAGATTTTTTTATGCACAGGTTTAAAGTATTTGTAAAGAGATCACTCCTCAAGATCCTGCATAAGTTGATTTTTAATTTTCTTCCCAAACCTGACACAATCATCTATAGTTCTGATATAAATGCCAAGGTTGTTCCTTAATCGTCACACAGTGACAGTAAATGATTTATTATATGAATTTGTCCAGTATATTCACAAACGTTGTCTCGTATCAGTTCTTACATAATTCAGGTTGTGTTTAGGCGTACCCATTGGTTGATGTATAAAGAAAAAAACTATTTTAGATGTTGAACTTGTTTGTTCTAATTTGTATTAGCATCTAATACATTGCTTTGATACATGTAGATAATTTAAGAGTTTATTATTTTTTAACCGACTTCCTACGCAAGGAGGAGTTTACACAATTCGACTTGAGACTTTTTTTTTTTCTTGTATGTTTGTACACGCATAACTTTTTAACGCGGCTACCGTTTTAAACGCAGTTTGTTTTGTTTTGTAGAAGTTACCGCCCCGGTGGTCCCATATACAAATATTTTAAATCAAATAAACTTCTATATAAAAGTAAAACCTAAAAAATCTAAAAATCCCTGTATTTGCGGCATATCTTGAGCTGTAAAAGCACTATTTTGAGGTACATAAGGGCTTAAAATACACTATTTCGATGTAAAATTAAATTTCCAACAACTTGGTATCCTTAAATCACGAAAATCTTTGGTATCTGCTGAGACAAAACATATTTTATTCAAGAATTACATGACAATTTTTCTTTGTTTGACTTTATACGTTTATAGAAGCCGAGCTGTACTAGTTATCAAGTTTTGAAGACACCAAGTGAGGGTAAAATTTAATTGTCTTCAGAAAATATGGTTTGTGAATATGGTATTCCTTATATTTACGGAGATACGGCTTCCTTCTCGCTAAAAAACACAACATTTTAAGCATTTTATTAAGTTTCAAAGCCATAACAGCTGTTATTAGTTGAATATGTTATAAAGTAAGACAGCTGTTTACTTACTGTATCCTTGGAAACCTAGGCTAGTAAAAGAATAAGCTCAAAATTGACAGCTTACATTAATTTCTGCCCAGTGCTCTGAATGTCAAAGTGAAGAAATTCCGACAAAATAATTAAATTGAAATTATTACTTAAAACGGTCGGTTCCAGAGGAACAAGAGATGTTTTGATGTTTTAAAGGTGATATTCTATTATACAGGTAGACTTGTACATTAATTTATGGTAAAGCTACAACTTATGGGTAAAACATGACTTTGAATGACTACTATTTTTAACCGACTTTCTACGCAAGGAGGAGGCTACAATTCGACGTGAGACTTTTTCTTATATGTTTGTACACGCATAACTTTTGAACGCGGTTTAATTTGTTATAGAGGGTACTCCACAGTGATTCCATATGAAAATCTTTTGAATCAATTGTAAGCTTCTATATAAAAAAGTAAAAAAACCTTATATTCTGTATGTTTTGCGCCGTAAAAGGACTATTTTTAAGCAAATAAAACTTAAATGACACTATTTTGACGTAAAATTAAATTGCCAATAACACGGTTTCCTTAAATTCATGGGACCTTTGATTTCGGCCTAGATAAAACATAATTTGTTCTAAAAATACATGAAAATCTTTCTTTTTGTCTTTACAGAGTTATAGAGCTATACATTGATCGAAGTTTTGAAGATACCTAGTGAGTAAAATTTAACTGTATTTCAGAAAATATGGTTGGTTAATATGATATTCTTTATATTTACGGAGCTTTGGCCTCCTTCTTGTTAAAAACGCAATATTTTAAACATTTCTATTAAGTTTGAAAGCCATAGGAACTATTTTTGTCTATATATATTAAACATGGTAACAATATCGTTCTGTGTATACCTAAATTTCCAAAAAGTATAATGTTTAAAATTTTGTATAACCCTTGAACACCCTAATAAAACGTCCGAAATGTCATGTGGAGTCGTATACTGAGCTAAAGTTATGGTTTATAAACGAAATATTAAAAATAATGATACCAAACTAATCAAAATAAAACGTATGTAATATAATGCCTATAGAAACAAAATAATATTTGTTATACAGTATTTATATTGAATATTGTTTTATTATACTCGCCAAGATGATGGTTTTATTAAACCATTCGCAAATATACATCTTTGAAGACTGGGTAACACTATGTTTATTTTCTTTGAACCCTCATATAATAATAATATCTAAAACATGTTTAACCCTGTAAATAGAAATTTAAATGTTCTAAAATTTACGCAAAATGACGTATTAATACACAAAGGTACCAAATAATAACGTAATTTTGCGTTTGAATTTTTACTTTGATGTAACGGAAATGATAACTAACCGGTCTGTACAAAATGAAATTGTCTCCAAAATGATACCCCTGATAGTTTTGATACTATGTATGAAGATTTTAATTTATCAGAAGTTTGTGCCCAAAAGGTCGAATTGCTCGTTGACCTTTGCCAGCGAATGTGTTAATTCTAACGTTATTGAACCGTTAACGAATTACACTGGAAAACAATAGACTTTTCAGAAAAAAGGCCCCAACTTGGTTCCTTTAATCTTTAAGTTGAAGGAAAACTAAAATTAAGAACCACTAATGGCTATGAAAAAAATAAATAGCACCACTAATTTGCGATACTATTGGCCAAAGCATGATCATGAGCAAAGAAAATGGTCCTTAGTATTACAATTTTACAAAAAGAAGATCGAAGTACCCTAAGTCGAACAGATTAAGGCCAAAACGTCACTGTAAACGAAGATACCGTAAAAAATCTTGTAACCTGGCAATAAGAAAGCAAATAAGTAATAACCTTCAACCAGCAAAAAAAGCGCAAATGCGAGTGAAGCTAACAGTGATTAAGTTAAATTCAAAATATCTCATTAGGTTCAATTCCAAAGAAATATTAGCTCTTTGACCTTATTTCTTTTAAATTAACTAGCATACCGTCTCATAACATTCGTCTAAATAAAACTAAAATTGTGTCACCGACTTCAATTTGTATAATGAAAAGGCGTAACTTTAGATGAACATAAATATCACGTGTCTTATTCAACTATAAATTATATGTGTCAATAAATTGAAGTCGGCGCTGACCTAGAAATTGTTTCTACAAATTCGCGCCGACTTCAAATTGACATGATATTTTCTCCAAAATGTATGGATCAACGTTGCATTTCAAACAGTGGTAACTGGCTTAAAACCTTTATAGCCAGTCCAATATTTCACCATCGAAATGAAACATTCAAGTCATAGTAAGCTGCTTTTAAGACCTAAATATGGTTGGAATCAATGCCATTGCAAAACAAGAAATGAAGTTCCATTTTGTAATTTATTGAAGTAGCAGTGACTAATAATTTATAGTAGACTAAGACACGTGATATTATGCAATTTAAAGTTATTTTTCCCTTTGAGCTTTTCATTAAACTAATTTTGAAGTCGGTTCACTTTTTTAGAAAACCTTTACCACCACAAGATGGATTTGGTGCGCTCAGACCAATTGCGTCGCAGAAACGTAGTCGCGTTTTTCGCTTACAGCCTGTTATATGAAAAGACTAAGAAATGATAATACTGGGTTCACCATCTGGTGAGTTCGAGACTGCTTAAAGGTGCTTTTGTAATGTTGTATAGTGACTTACGGGACGATGAAGTAAAATTTTTAATTATTTTCGGATGAGTTCATCATCATATCACGAACTTTGTGTCAAACAACTCAGATGTTCACTCCCCCGCACCTCCTTTCACACTGACTGACAGGCACCCCTCACCAAAACATTGACAGGGGAGGAGGTGAGACTGAGACCGATTCTTGAAATTGAGGCCATCAACCAGACGCAGATTGGGCCAGGACCAAATTTGGTCCTGCATTGGGCAGCATGGCAGTGGGCGCTGCAAAGCATTCGGGCTGCACGCGCTGCATGCTGCTCAATGTGAATCGCTACATATGATTCAATGCACTGCCATGACGCGCACTTAAAGCCCGTGCTGCCGCTGCCCGGTTGCTGCCGCTGCATGCTGCCCAATGTGAACCGAGCCTTAGGCTTCAGTCACTGATTGGCTGAAACTGAGCTTCTTGTCTGCTATCCTATTGGTGGTAAGGCTGCCAACCGACCATTGGAGCAGGACATTGTAGCGTTGTAGCAGAGCATTATTATGTATTGTAAATGGTTTGAATTAATGTTTAACCAGACCTTTTCTTATGAAAAATGTAAACTTCATTTCGACAATTTGTATTGAACATTATGGCACATTTACTAAAAGTGAAGTCATTAAGGTTTTAGGGAATATACACATGCATGTTTTAAATAATTAATAAATCGACCCAGGACTAATGAGTTGGCAAAACGAAATGTTAAGTTTGTAGCCACAAGAAATGTTGTTTAAACTCACCCTGTATAAACTAGGGGCACGCTCTATCTAGAGGTCACTTGTCATGGTTGAGCGCTTGGTTGTAAATGTAACGTGCTCCGTTGCCTTGGCGTTCTGCTACGTTATCACATCGGCCTGAGATTCCGTACTGCATAACCAAATCATAAAGTCTTGTACCGCTTTTTTACGATTATTTTTTCCATTACTGTATGTCAAATGTTACAAGGTAATCCTTTGTCAGTCAACCAATCACAGGGCTGTCCAATTAAATGTCTTGATACCGCATGTTCCAAAAACGGTTTTGTGACGAATATTTAATACCCTTAACGGCTCAGGGGAAATTTTGAACGATTTACATCTACACAAAACAAATGAAAGAATTCGGTGGAAAGTTAATATGATCTGTTTAAAACAGAGTCTGTATTGCCTGTTGAATAGAACATTTGCGTTCAACAGTATGTTAACATTGGGACGCAAACGTTCGTGGAATCACAGCAATTATTGAATTCACCAGCTGAGTTTGATTTGTATACATTAATTTACCTTTCCGAGAAAATAAAATATGCAGAGTCACAAAGTGATTAGCTTACTGTGTAACAAAATCTGTTGGGCTAAAATACAATGTAAGTTTTACAACATGAGAGAAGGTATTTTAAAATAATCCTATAAATTAGTTATTTGTATGTATGTAAGTAAAATACATCTTTGAGCATAACCTTTTTCCAATTTCTTAATTGCTTATGATTGAACAAATAACCCAGTTTTCAGTTTCTACGTAAATTTTAAATAAGAACCAATATTGGCGATAAAATGGAGAAGTTTATCTGAATTAGGTTAGTTAAACTCAATTTGAGTTAAAACTGGTTTTTCCCAAGTTAAAAACTAACCTAGCTTGACACGGTTTTATTTTTGGATTCAAGGTTTTTGGCTAGATGACTAACTTAAATTATTACAATTTGTGTTTAGAAGTCTTGGCAGTACGGAATTCTGGCGTGTTCTAAAGAAAATAGTTAAAACTGTATGCAAGAGAATGTATACTGTCATTTTGCGATGATCCTTTACAGATGCCCAGATGACTTGTATGTATTTATGAAACACCCCCTCAGGCTCATCAAGCCCCTCTACATGTTCTTTGTGGATGAAAATGGAACACAACTTGTTGAAGAACAAACAAACATCGATAACTCAAACTGACGGAACAAACTTTCCGGTGAGAAAGAAGTACGACAATATTTGCGCTGCCATCATTTATGTCTTGCAAACCATCGAATGTGCCGTTACTTCCCTGAGTGCTTTTGTAAACAGACGCTACTTTTTGTTGTCATTGCTTTTGTGAAACCCAAGAAAACAGGTCATGAAGTCAAGGTATTTATTATTGGAGAGCTATAGTACAGTCTAACAACTGCATTAACAATGAGAATAGTTGACGTTGAATTCGTCGTATTACACAGCAACACTGTTGTGCATAGATTAAATGAAAAACGTCTTTATTGGTGGTAGAATTAGGACTTTTAAGTATAAATAAATAAAATAAATTAATTTATTTTCCAATACTTATAAAATATGTACAAACAAGTCCTCTCTTCCACTTAAACGTGCATACAGTGTGTCCCAATAGATGATAATACTTCTGGATGTTTTTCCCTGGGTATATAAACAAACATGTTGAACCCATAACGATGGGCCCGGAAACGTATTTTCTTGTACACTAGTCACCATTTTGCTTTTTTACATGATAAAACGTTCAACGTCCAATAAGAGTAAGGTAATGTGATCGGACAAAACAAAACGGGACGAAAAATAAAATAAAATAAAAATCCTAATTTTGTTAGAAAACATCAACAAATAAAGCAGTGTTAAAATAAATGGGTCATGCTATTTTAATATACTAAAATTCAAGAAATGAACCCTTGAAGAGGAGATTACTAACAAATGATTTTTTTCAATACAAAAAGACCAATATTTGTTATTTATTCACTAGCGGTTTTGACAGTCATGCTGTCATCTTCAGGAAAGCGAAAAATATACCAGATTAAAATAACAAAAAGTGAATCACATAACACTTAACATCAATCACATAACATAACAAAAGGTAGATCACACCACTCTGATGATTGAGTCGTAGAACAATGATTATATTAAAACTATAATATAATAAAAAATATAATATATAATATAATATAAAAATATAATATAATAAAAAATTATAACACATCAGCTCGTTATAGTAAACCACACTTACTCCAACATTGCAACTCAATCAATAACCACGTTTTCTTCAGCTGCAAGTTATTTAGTTATTGTGCCTTTGCTCTGCTGCACATGCCACTGAAAGTAATCATGTTTACCTTGGATAATTGTATGCAGTTACGTCATCACTAGGTTTAGACAGCAGTTGTGTTAATGTTTGCATGGGGAATGAGCTGCTTGTTTGTTCCTCTGCCACAAGCTCTTAAAGTGTTAACATCCGGGCCTATCTTCTAATTTCTAATGTAGGAGTGACTTTTCAAGCGGAACTTAAGAACGTTTTTGTTTATCTATACAGCAATACACTATTTACATGAAATTATGAGAGATACAGTTGGTAAAGAGTAGCTATTTGAATAATAAGTTGCAAGTATGTGACTAACATTTTGAGAATAAAATATACATGATGAAATGAAAAGTAAGACAAAATAAATGGACATAACTTCTGATCTTGGGTAGTGACAGGTCACCTATAGTGTGACAGGTCCGTTTCAGAGAATACCGTCTTCTGGTGTATGCTGGTTTGTTTGGAGGCTTTCAGTAATCTCCTGAAATTGGTCGTTCTTTTTGAACGACACATTATACTGTCATAACACTACTGTCTTCCTTTGTCTGCATTAAACTGGTAAATGATTATATTGGTTGGTAGAACTAGGTAAATAAAGGGTATCAGTCATACCCTAATTATCAATGTTACAACACCCGTTTAGTAGTGAGTTTCCTCTATTGAAATCCTTATTTTACCCCGCTATGGTGAAATCCTATTCAATTGAAACCTAAGAATATCACAACAGATTACATAAAGTGGTGAACAATGAATTCATCCACTCAACCATTGTTGTCTGTTGCACAACTTAAAGACAAAAGCTGCACTTCATTACACCTCTAACTGCATTCATTGTCTTCTTCACTAAGCATCAACACGGCTCTTATTTTTAACTTCTTTGAGGGAAATTGGTGTTTTCTTTCAAGCATAAAGGGTGCGATAGCTAACTATTAGAAATGTAGAAATACAACGCATACATAGTGTAGTTAACGCACAACTAAACAAAGAAAGACAACTGTGTGGAACTAAAATTCGTATATTTCCATTGTAATTTCACTTTGAGTACCAGCTCAAATTCACCAGACTGGTAATCTGGTTTTTATTTGAAGATGGGGTCAGATTTCAGATCCCGGAACGTCGTGTACTTTTTTTTCGCTCGAAAACGATGGAATATTAGACTTTAAACCTTTAAAACATCTTTGTCAAAAATAATTTACGCTTTAGAGTTACGAGAAGTTATAGAGGTTTAAGTACATTTTCGCAGGATATTTAAAATTATCATGATTTAACGATATAACAGTTAACTTAAAAACTAATTCATATTATCTAATAAAGGTTTTTTATTAGAGCAATAAATAAATTAGATAATATGAAGTAATTTAACTTTTAAATTATATAAATCTAATAAGTAGAGCTTCATTTCTCCATGGATATAACAGTTGTTATTTAAAAATATTTTGTGTTCCTTTTTACGTTGGATTCATTAACTTGCCGTTAAGCTAGACAGATAAGAGTACACGGCATGGAAAGTAATGGACGAGTGGATTATTTATGGCGAAATCCATCAAAGTCGTGTCTTTCCCCAATTTGTTGCTCTAGAAACCTGCATCCATGCATATTATCCACTAACTGGCACTATTGCGCTGTAACCTCAAGGAATGTGTTATTATATGAAGAAGTTTTAAAACCTAGAGTTAAGTCAAAGATAAATCAAGATAAATCCGAGTTTTTAAAAGAACTTCTAGCATTGGTTATTTCTACCCTCGCTTTACACTTCAAGTTTCATAAAACTCTTTGTTTGCGTTGTTAGTCTAGAAGGTTGTATTCGTGTTATAGAGCCGCAGAATTTCATTCCTCGTGTTTTAATTCTGTATCTTAGTTTATGCCAGTGTATTCCTCTATTTCCTTATTACTACGAAGTTTCTATGTTTGTGGGCCTGATGTTTTTCCAACAATGTTGGAACAATGTTTGCCTGCGTCCGTGGCTCAGTAGGTAGTCACGGCTTGCAAAGCGCAAGGTCGTGGGTTCAATTCTCGGCGCAGGCACCTGGGTTTGTTGGACCGCTTTCCCAAAAAGCGTTTGGTAATGCCCACACAATCCTAGGTTAAGCCTCAAAATTAAAAATGCCATTGGTGTAGACAGTAAAAAATGTCCCTTTATTTGTTTTTACATTTGATCTAAATCAGTCTTTATATTGAGAGCTTGGTTTCTTCTGCATTCCGGTTTGATTACAGTGTCATACTATTTTACGAGTTTTTATTTTTTCCACCCAATTTCTGACCCATCATAGAAGCTGATGTCATTTTTTGTTAACATAAGCCATAAAAAAAATAACACTTTATGTGTTAATTGCAACGGATATCTATTATAACGAAAGCGTCAAAGAGAGCCAAATCAAAACTGTGGAGTATGAAATATTTCCCCGCTGTGTGATTGGATTCAACTGATTCATGAGTTTTTGTTGTTTTGATTTCCCTGTCAAGCCCAGCTCTGTCGTTTTCAGAACTATCACACATTTTAAACATATTTCACCCAAATACCACTTTGTTTTATATTTAAATGAGTATTGAATAATATGATCTAAGTAAAAATTATGCTTGGATCGACACGTTAGATATTTTGATATTTTAAACTAAGTTTTATATTGTTCAGCTTGCGGTTGTATTGACCGGATCTAGGTTTATTTTGACAAGATTTTTAGGCCTAAGCTAAATCTGAGTTAAAACACTCAATTAAGTATCGGAAACTGTTGAAATTTGTGAGATTTTAAAATTGATGAATAGTATTTTTTATCACTAGGCATCATAAATATTATAATCTTTTCACAAAATAAAATATTATAAGAACAACGTTCCATTCCCAGATTACCAACTCCTAAAAATAGAAACTTCCTTGTGGTAAATCCTGTCACCCGACAAAATAAACCTCCCACGTCTCCTGTTATGACGAAAAGCTCAGATCATGTTATTCCTGTACATCCGGATAAGTTTGTCTTTTGAGGACACACAAAGTCAAGTAAAACATACGGGTTTCCCGCAAACCTTTTAACAATGTATTGCGCCAACTATTGTATTTACATTAGGATTATTATAGTCTCATTTTATATTAAGTACTAGCTGTGTACCGTATGATATTGACGAATAAATATTCGAAATGTCTAAAAACTTGAATTATTAATTACCTTGTGTTGTGCCTGTAGATCCTACAGTTGAGAATAAAGTGTGGATGCGCATTTTGCCCCGCTTGTGGGGCATCGTCAGCACTCTTATCGTCCTTAACTAAACATATGGTACACTATTTTACACTAATTATTGTCCTATACACAGGGGGACGCACTACGCGGGATTTTCGTCCGGTAGCCGCCTACGAAACATCGCGCACTGGGGGATGAATGTGCGACCGGCAGGTTGGAGGTGTGCTCGTGCTGGGGTGCGGGGTCTAGCCTGGGAACCCCCATGGCCGGTTTCTCTGCTTTGTGCCGTTGGTGGTGACCTACTTTCTAGCTGGCACGAGAATTTAAAAATTACTGTGTTCTTCATATCTTTTTATAGTGAGTTGGATCCGAAATGCGCATCCACACTTTATTCTCAACTGTAGGATCTACAGGCATAATACAAGGTAATTAATAATTGAACTTTGGTCCTACACTGGGTTTCACTTTTAGTAAATACACATTTGTTATACAATACCTTAATGTATTGTGAGAAACGGAGTTAAGAAAACTCGCTCCTCTCACAACCTTGCTACGAACTTCTCAGATTTCGTTTTTTTATTTATTTTTACTATGGAATTAATTTATATTATTTAACTCCAGAATATATAATTAACCCTCTGAAAAAAGTTATTGTTAGAATTCAAAAGACACTGTTTTTTAACATAGAAACGGAGTTAATTGGTGTAATGTCATTTAATGCCCTAGGAAAGTTCACAGACTTAAAAAGAAATTACTTTAAAGAAGAATATAGAATATTATTAAAGGTGAACTACAATTTAAGACACAGAAACTTTTCAGTTCAACAGCATGATAATTTTATGGAAAACTTATTCCAGAATTTAGAATCCCAACTATAATCAATGCTTTACCAAGAGAATTACAGCAACTTCAAAACAAAATCAGCTAGAAAAATGTTTGAAAAACTATTTTACTTTCCAATAAAAATGCATCTAACAAAACAAAACTACAATACAAATATACAAAAGTACTCACCAGTAACACTACAAAAGTTAAAAGAAAACCGTAATTAACCACTAGATCACGTCACTGATTCAACCACTGACACTAAAACCACACACCAGAAACACTGCTCACCACAGGTACCTCTAGAGGACTGACAATAAATTCTAACAAAATCCTTAGCACATAAAACTTTCAAGACATAACAGGTCCAAACTACAACAATAGCCCAATTCAGTTTACAAGTCCTCACCAAACTCCAGTCCAGTCCAGTATTTAAACAATACAGATAAGCCACAAACAAATACTACTTTCTCTTTTACAGTTCAAGGGTGGACACAAGATTTCAACAATTCCATCTGCACATATGAAATCCTTTTTCAACTATACCAATCTAAATATCAATGTTTCCAATTTTTTTTCTCAAAATTCAATTTTGTTTTTTACACAGAAATTTTTTACGAATATCAACAAACTAGATGATTAACAATAACTCTAATTATAATGACATATTTAAACTTTAAGACATATTTATAAGTATATATCTTAATATTGTCTGTTTATAGTTTCTCCCTCAATTAGCATGCTAGAGGGATAGTTATAGTTAAAAGATGTACTGCATGTATTTATATGTTTACTGAAATAAAGATATTTTGAATTTGAATTTGAAAAAGTTTACATCAATGTACGACCAACAGACTCGCTGCAACGGGGCTTTGAATGAATTATTGCGTAGACATAATTATTATAGTTAAAATAAAGTATGGTAAGCCACTGGTATCAAAATCTTACAGCCAAAATTAATGTGTCGTTTTAATCTATATAATATTCTAATTTAATACCAACTAACCTAATTTAATAAGTTTAATTTTGGCGCACTGGATACTTAAATGTTTGGTGTATAAACTCATCAACAGAGTTTATTAAATTAGTAAGAATTTAATTAGTAAGAATTTAAATATAATTTCAAACACAACACCTACTAAGCAATGCCGGTATTTTAATTTGTATTGTTTAATTTTTATGTTTAAAACCACTCCATTTTTTATGACAACCTTGTAAAATTATACTAAAAAAGGGTACAATGAAAATAAAAGATCATTAATTATTTTGGCCTTTTAGTCCGTCGTTAGTATTATTCTATAGATGCTTCATAAGTACGTTACATAGAACACGTGTGGATATTTTTAAACTAACTTTTAACTTAGAAACATCACTGTAAACGGGCATCACTTTTGGAGTTTGAGGACCCTAGAATAAGTTTATATTTATGTCCCAGGCCGAAATGTCACCATGCTTACGATCGTAGAAGCTCATTGTCTTGTTTTGGAAATCACTTGAAGCCACTAACTGAATATATGGTTACTTATAGCTTAGGTTGAATGTTATGGCTTATTGGGCTTGCAGAGATATAAACACGTTTAATAACTTCTGAGACTCAACGGATAATGTAATTTGATCATGATTTCATTCAAGCACTCTTGAACTAAAACGTTCATTTTAAGAGGCAATATGAACAAATTACCCTCGACCCAATCTCGTGTCATATTCTCCAATGGGTTATTGATTCTTTAGAAACATTACACTGAAAGGTTTATTACATCGGTAAAAAAAGATATGTCGTATTGTAAATCGCATTAATCTAAAAAAACACTTAAATAAAAAAACTTCCTCGGTTAAGTTATTTAAACTTTCCCCAGAATCAATTTTTCGCGCCTCATAGCTGGGCAAATTTCCGATTAACAGTTGCACAATTTTAGCCCCTAATGCCTTTCCTAAAACACCCTAAATGAAACTAAGCAATGAACCAAAACAGAAGAAAGTATGAAAAATGTGTCTTCGCGATCCTAATCAAACCCAGTGTTGTCAGTAAACAATATTACCATTGGACATACCGGATGATAATACGCGGTTAAACCTACAACAATATAAACACAAAACCAACGTAAACATTGCAAACATCACATCTACTATACGGGGTTCAAACAATGTCGAATGATATTGGTAACTAAGTTTATTCAAATCTTATTGTTCGTTAAGTTACATTCTATGTCGATTTAATTATGTGTTTTTGTGCCAAGATAATAAGTTATACCAACAACTATTGAGATAAAATAATCTGTTTTTATTTATTAAGTTTCGAATAGGTTTTAATTATTTAAAGCACACTTGTCACTAGGTCCTAAAGCAAAGCTTTTTGATACGAGCGAGGTAAATAACATTACTTAACCATAGATTTATTAGGACACCTAAAGTAAAAAAATCAATGTTTCGACAGCCTTATTGGTATTTTGGGCCTAAATATTTCAATCAACTTCCTTTAAATATAAATGAAAATTAATACCAAGTACAAATAAATTCTGTATTGAACTAAAGGTTTGGTTATTTAGTCAAATTAATGTACATATTTTAAATCAAGGTTTAGTTTAAGTTATGATGTAAGTTAGTTGTATTAATTGCAACAATAGTTTGTAATATAGCTAAGAGCTGCACCTAAAATAGAAGTCAGTGTCAGTGAAAGTGATTAGTTTACGTTATAATTTGTAGTCCAATGCAAGCAGGAGTTCTCTTGTTGTGTTGTCGTGATAAGCCGTACGCTGCAGTCAGCTGTTGTATTCAGTTTGTATTAAGATGAACTAGACGCACTTTTGTTTGTGAATTATCTTGTTTTGACATAAACTCCGAACCACGCATACTAGAAACTGCGTGGTGGAGAGGATTATTTTCCAAGCTGTGTAATGTATAACCATTGTATTATGTAAAAGAGGAATATATTTCATTACTAGCTGTGTATCCGTGCTTCGCCACGGATAAAATATTATAGTCTAACGATTTAAGGTCTTTTTGTACAAAGGCAGGCTGTTGATCGGGTACTGGCATCAAACTACCGATCCCATTATTTCAAATGAGCGAGGATCAAAAACACACTTTTGATATTTTGAAAACTTTGAATTTTTAACAAGCTTATTTGAAGGGGGAAATTATTTCATGGTTTAGTACCATAGCGAGCTTTTGAATTAAGATTAATGGTTTTATAATGTATTGATAAGTACCATCCTCAGTGTGATACCGTGATTCGAAGTAGATCCAAACCACGATAGGTGCCAAACCAAGACTTCTATCATGTGGAATAAACACATTATAACACAATTATATTTTATTACATGAGTGTCAAACTGGAGGAGATAATTTAAGGAGTCAAAGTACCTTTACTTAAAGTCCAACGTACGTGAGAAATATCTTTGAAGACCGATGTTGATTTTAAAATCTGGCCAAAACAAAAATTTCGAATATACGGTAGTTTGTTTTTTGTTATTGACCACAATTTTATAAAGATTGAGATAAAAGTATGGATACTACCGGTTTGATCTTAAATGGATAAGGATGACAAAATAAAACTCAGGATACCATTATAGGAAATAAAAGTGAACATTTTAATTACTATAACAACTTTGTCCATTTTCCTAAATGAGATTTAGTGACACCTAGTTTTAAAGATCTTGGTTTAAGAAGAAGACAAAATATGGAAACTAGAACTTTCTATCTCACACAAATACAAATAGCATACTCCGTTAGGTTTTACTTAATTTCAATTAGCCTTGTCATTTTGTACTGGGTTGAGAAAGCTCTAACTTCCACTATTTGTCTTCTTCAACCAAAACCTTTAAAATGATGTGTCACTTCAAAAATCCCATTTTGGGAAATGGGCAATGTTACAATAGTAACTGAAAAGTTCCCCTTACTTCCTTTGAAGGTATCCTGAGTTTAATTTAAGGAGTAAAATTTAACAGGGTGTATCCATACCAGCAAAAGGACACTTCTTCTTTAACAGATAGCACTACCGCAAATACTGAAATGAGTATTAAAAAATCAATATTTTTTCAAGGAACTACTGAATCGGAAATTATTAAAATTATAAAAAACCTAAAATCTTCTAGTACAAGTGGATTTGATGAAATATCAACAACTCTAAAATCAATAAACTTTGAAATAGCTTACCCTTTAACTTATTTAATAAATTTTTCTATTGAATACGGAACATTTCCTACGTTACTAAAAAACTCAACCATAAAACCTATATTCAAATCAGGCCAAAAATTTGAAGAAAAGAATTATAGACCTATTGCTATATTATCATCTATAAGTAAAGTCTTTAAAAAGTTATATTACGCAATCTCTTCTTTCTGGAAAAAAACAATATCTTACCCAATAACCAGTTTGGATTTAGGAAAAATCTATCAACAGTACAAGCCATGTTTGAACTTACAAATAACATTATTTCTTCTTTGGATCAAAATAAAAGAGCATTGGCTTTATTCTTTGACTTGCAAAAGCTTTTGACATGGTTCCTCATCAAAATCTACTTAGAAAACTCAACATATAGGTATTAGAGGATTAGCCCTAAACTGGTTTCAATCATATTTGACAGAAAGAACTCAAAATGTGGAGCTAATGTTTAAAAATTACATAACTAGCACTATTGAGAAGGTTTTATCCTCAGGGCTTCAGACAAAAAAAGGAGTGCCACAAGGTTCCAATTTGGGCCCGATTCTATTTATAATATACCTGTACGATTTAAAGATTCTTGAATCAAAATCAAGTATTTTCCTATTTGCTGATGACACAGCAATGACAATGTCACACGACGATGAGAAAACGCTTGAAAAACAAACGTGTAAAGAAGGAAATACAGTAGACGCTCGCTCGAACGAACCTCGCTCGACCGGATTCGGGATGGTCCGGACCACCCCTCGGTAAAAAAAATTAAAATTTAAATAAACGAAAAACATATTTTTTTGTTACATACAGTATTTAAATTTAAAATATGCTATCCCCATTTGGGGAAAAACTTCGAACTTAAAAACCTTATTTATTCTGCAGAAAGCAGCAATTAGAGCAATTTTTAATCTAAAAGCTAGAGAATCTTGTGAAGAAATATTTAAACCAAATAAATTATTAACCGTTCCAGACATATATATTTTTGAAACAATAAAATTTGCCAAAGAAAATCCACAATATTTTACACTTGAAACTACAAAATTAAAAACCTATAATATCAGACCAAAAAATTTATTAGAAAATATATTTCATAACAAAACCTTTTACGAAAAACATTCAAAATTCAACGCCATCAAACTTAATAACAAATTATGAAGTCAAATTAGACAAAAAAAGGGCAGTTAGGGGAGTTTAGGTATCAGTCCAATTTTTTGATCTTTATGTTTTCGAGGTCCTGAAACAGAATTTGAGGTTTGCTGACAGATATTTTGGAACATGCAAAACAGTGTAAATTGTACTTGTTTTGTTTTTGCCTAAATCTCAGTAAATATGCATTTTATCGAAAAATGTGCCCTATATTAAATTAAAGGTAAGGAGATTAAATTATTTGACACTTTTTCTCCGGCCAATCATTTACCGCACATGGAAAACCATGCATATTTCAATTATTGAAAATACGCCATACTTTGCTTTTTTTTATCCGGCTTTCATGGAAACAAGCCATTGTTACAATAATTTTGACTATTTATAAGCAATTTTACAGGTTGGACATGAAACTTATTATATACTATAATACTATAATACAGGGATGGCCCATAAGTCGACATGCATTCAATGAAATGCATGACTGTTAACTGACTTATGGGCCACCCTGTAGTTATATCGTAGGGATCAAATCGAGAACAAAACGACGTAGTAGTATAAAACAATGTCAGATTATTTGTCTACTCACACAATTTTATTTGGAAAACATTGAACTCAATAAAATACACTTAAAAATACTCTGTCTAGCACAAGCTTTACCTATATTTGACTTTAATGGTAGAGAATAATTAGAACAAAAATATAGCCCTTTCTTTGAAGGTGGACCAGAGATGGGAAATACTTATGAAAAGAATAAATATTATGGAAATAGTTGCATACCTAAGAAATTATAACATATTGGGAATGTGGTGGTATTTATATAAGTAAGAGAAAATGTAATAGCAATTGTTGGAATATTCAGGTAATTGAGTATTTAAGTATTTTCACATAGCCTTTGGCAGGTGTTAACCATACGGGAATTCAGGAAAACCGGGAATTATGAACATTTTCAATATACGGTAAATACGAGAATTATGGAACGTTGTTTTGAACGCTGGACACCCTGTTTTGAGTACCTGGTGTTCCTCGTCTTCTTCCTATGCTGCCAAGACCCTTCACCGCTCTAAGTTTCCTACCGATGAAAGGTCTTTAGCAGCATAGGAAGAATAGGAACACCAGGCTACTCCATGTCCATGCTTTCGAAAACAACGTTCCCGTAATGACAATTACAAAATTCTGCATCAAGAGATTATTTCTATTATTGACATATTTACTATTTTTAATATACTGCTTATGTATGTATGAAATAACTGATCTTACATGTATATAAAGCAATTTAATAATATATATACTAATAATTGTACTAATTTGAACAAATATTATAATTGTACAATTTCACTAATTTGTTCTAATTATTCTCACCAATTAAGTCAAATATAGGTAAAGCATTGCTTTAGTGGGAATATTTTTAATGTATTTTATTGAGTTCAATGTTTTCAAATAAAATTTGTATTGAGGAACAACTAATCTGACGTTTGCTACTTACCGTCGTTTTATTCATTTGATCCCTACGATATAACTCAGGGGCGTATAAGTCGGTTAACATTAAATGCATTTCATGAATCGGCGACCGCCCTATATTAACAGTAAAGTATAAAATAAAGTTTCATATCCAACCTGTAAAAACTGCTTATAAATAGTCAAAATAATTGTAACAGCGACTTGTTCCATGGCGGTAAATCAATAGTAATATTTTGCATGATTTCCATGTCTAGCGATAAATATTGGCGAGTGTCAAATAACGTGGTAAATCTTCTTACTTTAATTTAATATAGGCATTTTCGATAAAATGCAGCTGAGATTTAACCAAAACTAAAATAAATACAAAAATTTTCACTGTTTTCAAGCTGTTAAGGCCAAAATCAATCGCTGCTCAAATATAGACAATTCAGCGACCTCTAAAACATAAAAATCAAAAAAAGGACTGTGCCTAAACTTTCCTCTAACTTTCTAATTGACTAGCCTATAAAACTGAAATGAAAAAAACTGACAGAATCGTTTGAAATGAGAGACTTGGGAATCCTTCACTATTGCCGGTTGAATTTGAACACAAGAATGGTGAAATTCTAGTATCTCAAAAGAAGTACACTGAAGATCTGTTGAATAAATACGGTATGATGGAATGTAACCCAACCGTCACACCCTTACAACCTGGAATCAAACTGAGTATGGATTCAAACAAAGAAACAATAAGTGTCCCATACCAGAACTTAATCGGTTCACTAATGTACTTAGCCGTTGGAACCCGACCTGACATTTCTCATGCAGCAGCTACTTGAGTCAGTACAACTCATCATGCTTCAAACAAGAACACTGGCTAGCAGCAAAGAGAGTCGTCATATATCTGAAAGAAACAAAATCTCTGTCTTTGAGATTTAAGAAGACAAACAAACCACTAGAAGGAATGGCGGACGCAGACTGGGCATCTTCAGAACATGACCGAAGATCATACACTGGTTACTGTTTCAAATATGGTGGTGCAGTTATCAGCTGGGAATCTAGAAAACAGAGGACTGTCGCTCTATCAACAGCGGAGGCTGAATATATACTGGCGAGCAGCAAAGAAGCTTTACACTTGAAGAAACTAGGAAGATTTGGGAAGAAATTTACAATCACATTGTACAATGACAATCAATCTGCCAAGAACTTAGCAGAAAACAAATCATCAGTTCAAAATCAAAGCACATAAGTATAAAGGAACATTTCATCAGAGACACCATTTCTCAAGGCCAGATAAAAATCAAGTACAAACCTACAGGAGAGATGGGGCAACTTGTTACACCTGGACCTGCATTGACCAGGAGTTGAGTGAGGGGAAATTAGATTTATTATAATATTATTTATGTTCCTGAATACTCTCTCAAAGACAACAAGAGTCATATGTTTTGTATTGTTTTTCTTGTAGTCAAGCATTATTAATGTGTGAGTTGCAATAAAGTTATGTTGATTCATGTCTTCTAATTAAAGTATTTAAAGTTATTCTTAAACTGAAGAAAACTACTGCAGTTAATTAAAAGGTATAATAACTAGTTATATACTGTAATCTGCTATCCAATACATAGCAGGGCTGAAAATTTGACAGTATATGTGTTTCTACTTTATCCAGGTAAGCCTGCTTTCCTTTCCATTCCTTTTTGATAGTAAAAGCACTACTGTATAACTAAAATTACTTTTTAAGGAGGTAAATAAATGATCTGGACAATTTCTGTTGCATGTAGGCTAAAAAGAGGTTTGATTAAGACCATGTGATGAAAATAATACTCTATGTAATAACTAAACATATGTCCATAACAATGTGAATTAATAATTTAAGTTTGTTTACTTAGATAGTTGGAGGTATTTACAATATGTAAACAACATTTCTTGTTCTTAGTTGATTAAAACCTTACTTTGATTCTTTAAAAGGTTTTCTCTTTTACTACAATTTAATCAACTAAAGTTTACTAGTTTATTTTGTTTCATTTGTTATTATTTTGTTTGTTCATATTTGATTGAATACAATGGAAAGTTACTTAAAACTAGAGGTGTGCGCGAGAGCAGGTTTTAAAGTCGAGAGCGAGATCGGCGAGAATCAGCCAAAATCTCGAGAACGAGAGATCGAGAGGCGAAATTATTCATTTGTCATCATTTACTTGTTTTGCTATTATTAAGTAGTTTGCTTAGTTGTTATAGAATATGGTATTATTGTAATATTAAAAAGTATGTTTATTTTCCTGAGTGCTCTAATAGTTTAAGTATTTTACACATAAATAAAATGTTAGTCGTTTTGATTACCTATAATAATTATTTTTATCATTATTTTACATTGAAATGAGTGAAAATTATAATGTCAAGCTGTAGCTAGCTAGGCTAAGCTAGACCACACAAACAGCAATAAAACCTAAAACATTACAAGTCAAATTAAAATTTAACTAATCAGAAAATATTAAACTAAAATATTATGGTTATGACATAAAGATTATTGATATTCAGGTAATTGTTAATTATTGTTCCCTATTCCATCCTATCACATCAAGTTTCAGTTAAGCGACCTACTAATACCCTAACTGACAATCACAGAGTTCTAATTTGAGTTTGCTAGGCTGTAACACTATAAAACATTAAAATAAACTTAATAGTGCAGTAAAATCTCTGCGTTAAGTATGTTTCAAGTGTTTTAAAAACAACTTGTATAACTAAAAATGAGTAAATCAACAAGCTGAGCTTCGTCTTTTCCCTAAATATGTTAGTGAGGTTAGGTTCTGAACATACTGACAAATGGCGATCTCCGTTTTTGTAATAAAAAATTGGTTGGTTACTATCTAAAACTTGTTTTATGACCATTTTCTTTATTGCAATACTAAAACCTTAATAAATCACATCATGTTTGATGCTTTTTAACCGACAAGTCCGCGAAGCGAAGTACTAACAGGCAGCCTTAATATGCCGTGGCGTGATCAGTTAATAATGTTTCGGTGCGAAGTCGAAGCGTTCGAACTTAACTGTTGTTCGATTACTGCTTATAGAAAACAATAACAAATATTGCAACTATCGACACTTGCGACTATTGTAACTATCGATTTAAGTGACTAGTTGTTGTGCTAGCTGTTATTTTCCAGCTGGAGGCCATTTTGTGGCGTGGCCATCTTGACAAGCTTGTTTGCCGTTAATATAAATATTGCATCATCCTCTTATCTCGTCCGTTCTCAGTCGCTACTAGACATCGATGTTATCTAAATGCGTTGTTCAAGCATAATATTAGGAATAATCTTCTGGTTTAGCGCATATTGTGTTTCAAATAACTTCTAGTCAATTTTATGGTATTACTACTTTATTGGGTTTCATTTTTTTCGTTTGAACTTTTTCGAATAAGTTCACAATGCGAGAAAAAGTTCTCGGTCTCGATCTTGAAATCCGAGATCTCGCACACCTCTACTTAAAACCAACACGTTTTGAAACAGAGCCCAACTCTGAAAACTCTATTCAGCTCAAACATTGGTGAAAACTTTGAGAGCTTTCTTGCCAAGATCAATACAAAGAAGAACTATCATCAGAAGATAAGTTAAATCTTTAACTAACCTTGTATCTCAATCAGTCTTTGATACTTTTCTGAATGTGAAACTTATGATGATGCTACAAACTCTCAGCGATATATACATCAAACCAACTAGTGAGATATTTTCAAAGGTACCGGCCTCTAAAAACAACAATGGGTGAGTCAGTCAATCAGAACCTACTGCACTAAGGTTCTAAGCAAAGTGTCAATTAAGCTGCTGTCTCTGCAGAACAACACAAAAACAACTATGGGAATGAATTCATCAACAGGGCTAGTCTCTCTCCAGTCATTCGACAAGCACTGCTTGAGAACAATTTTTTAACATTAGAAGAAGCGTCTACACAAGCTAGAGCTCTTGGCGGCTCAGAACCAAGCAGCTTGCTACACACCCTCTCAATACACTCAATGCCACGACACGAATCTAATGCCTGACAGCAAACTTCAAGCTCCTTGTAATAATGGTGACAGCAATTTACTGCATCTACTAGCAAAAATGCTACTTCTGTGGTGCATTTGACACCCAAGGTACAAGTGTCGACCAAAGGCGTGACCGTTAATAAAGTTTGCTTTCGAAGAAAGGTCCTCTGAGAAGGTATGTAAGTCTAAACCTAACAGCACTTCTGTAAACTTCCTAACTGCAGCACAAAGTGATGAACTTGTAGCATCAATATCTTGGCACCTTCATGTCTAATAAGCTATCGTGGGGATACATTAATGGTATTGAAGCTGATGGATTGATAGATATTGGAAGTTCACAAAGTTTTATCGACCAAACTTTCTCTTCAAAATAATATAAAATTTGTTCCTGGCAAAGGTAAAGTGTCTATGGCATCCACTGCCTTATCCTCTAGCATTGTCAGCCACTGTACCTGTTAACTTGAAACTACATGAACATTGGTACTTACAAACAAAGCTTGCTGTTCTAACTGATTTGTGTGCAGACATGATAATAGGTCATGACCTTCTTAAACAACACTCCCAAATTCAAGTAAGCTTCGGTAGATCAAGAACACCTCTCAACGTGTGTGCTCTTGCCCAAGTAAAAATTGACCGTCCACCTTTATTTCAAAATCTATCTGAAGACATCAGACCTATTGTAACAAAATCCCATAGATTCTCTACAGTCGACAGAACTTTTATCGAAAATGAAGTAAGTAGGTTGCTAGCTGAAGGAATAATAGAAGAAAGTCGTTCCTCTTGGCGTGCACAAGCTCTCATAACTACTAATGGAAATCACAAAAAGCGGATGGTAATAGACTATTCTCAAACCATTAATAGGTTCACTTTACTCGATGGCTACCCTCTACCAAATATTGAACACATTGTATCTCAAGTCTCTGCGCCATTCAGTGTTTAGTACAGTTGACTTATCAAATGCTTACCACCAGATCCCTTCTGAAAGATGAGAAACAATACACAGCTTTTGAAGCTGCTGGACATCTCTACCAGTTTTGCGAGTACCATTTGGGTGACAAATGGGGTCCCTTAAGCTGGCATTGATAATATCATAGGGTAGAAGGACTACGGGTATATGCATATCTGGATGATATAACAATCTGTGGGAAGACCAGAGCGAACATGACAAGAATCTACTAGTTTTTCTTGCAGCTGAAATATAATCTCTCCAGCGAAAAGAGTCAATACTCTGTACAATCAATACATCTGTTGGGATACAGAATTGAAAACAAAACTGTCAAGCCGATGAAGAGCGACTAAAACCTCTGATGTCTCTACCTCTGCCTGCAGACTTAAGCGTCACTGAGAAGAACTGTAGAATGCTGTCACACTACTCGAAATGGATCTCGAACTACTCACAAAAGTCCAGAGCTTAGTCCGTGCTACATTTTCTTTCTACAAAGCAGTAGCAGATTTGAGAGCTAATGAAGAAAGAAATAGCAAAATCTGCTTTGTCAGCAATAGATGAAGAAGTCCGTTTGTAGTTGAAACTGTTGCAGGAAAACCTTTAGCTGCCACCACACATTGGAGCTGAGTTGCATTCTTTTCACGAACCCTTTCCCGAGTGAGGTCGTCATTCATCTGTAGAAAAATATGCTATAGTTGAATCTTTGAGAAAATGGCGACACTTTCTTATTGGTCGCCACTTTAAATTGATAACTGATCAAAGGTCTGTAACTTTCATGCTTACAGCAACACACAAGCAAAATAAAATGAAAAGATACTTCGTTGGCTGGAACTATCATGCTTCAGCTATGATATTTTATATAGGCCAGGCAAAGCGACATAGCTGGCGCATTATCTAGAGTTTTGCGGTGCTACTGGCAGATAAGCTTTACACTTTGCATTGAACATTGGACATCCAGGAGTCGAAAAGAACCACTGGATAAAGAGCAGAAATTTTTTTCTATAGAAGAAATCAAGAAGATGACTGCCTCCTGTCCGGTTGTGCTGAAGTCAAACCTCGATTCTACAAACCTCAAGAAATGCACCTAATCAAAGCTACTGTACCATTTGAAAGACTGAGCGTAGATTTTAAGGGCCCTTTGCCTTCCCAATCAAAGAATAAGTACAAGCTCACTATCATGAGCCGAATACTACGCTTCCCATACGCATTTCCAGACCTAACGCCAAAGTACTGTAGTAGCAAAGTTGTGTGATTTATTCTGCCTTTTGGAACACCATCATACATTCATTCGGATAGAGGATCTTCATTCATGTCTAACGAACTAAAACATTTCTACATTCTAGAGGCATTGCTACCAAACAACGCCTTACAACCCCAAGGTAATGGCCAGACAGAGACCTAATGGAACCCTATGGCAAACCATATCTCTTAATCTCAAAAGTAGAAATCTTCAGGTAAACCAATGGGAAAATGTCTAAGCGACTCTTTACATTGTGTGAGATCACTCCTGTGCACAGCCACAAATGTCACACTTCACCAAAGAATGTTCATACATAGTAGAAAGTCAACAAATGGATTATCAATGCCTACATGGCTCATAACTCCAGGCAAGGTGCTTCTTAAGCAATATGTTAGGCATAGTAAATACGATCCACTTGTTCATGAAGTAGACCTGATAGAAGCTAATCCGAATTACGCTGTAGTACGTTTACAAAATGGCAACGAAGAAACAGTTTCACTCCGTCACTTGGCTCCACGAGGGAAAGTGAAGTGGAAGAACAGCTACATATCATATTTAAAGCCCTCACGTCACATCAAACCAAGAAGACAGGCAAACATCAAATGTGGGGCTTGAGACAAGTCGACTAGAGGAGACAATGTGAAACATGATGGTCCAGACACTCCAATAAATGAACAAACTTCTCAGACACTTAGAAGATCACAGGCAGAGAAAACTCCTGAATACTTGAAAGACTTTTATTAAAACATTCAGGGAAGAATGTGATGAAAATAATACTCTATGTAATAACTAAACATATGTCCATAACAATGTGAATTAATAATTTAAGTTTGTTTACTTAGATAGTTGGAGGTATTTACAATATGTAAACAACATTTCTTGTTCTTAGTTGATTAAAACCTTACTTTGATTCTATAAAGGTTTTCTCTTACTACAAGTATGTATATTTTCTAGCAAATAAGTAAATTAAATTTTCATTTCTGATTAAACTTTAGAGAGGAATATTATTATCAGGCCCAAATCATAATTATACTCTGATTAGCATTTGCTTGCCAACATTCTGTACTTGAAGCTAAAGTATTAACTATATTCAGGGATTAAATAAACCATTTTAATACTTTGAACATAAATAATACAATGCACTAGAAATTTTAAATAAACAAACATTGCTGGTAACTATAGCTGGAGACCCTGAGCGATCATCAGTGCATCGAATATGACATGAAGCAAGGCGACAGATCATAGGGTGGAAAGTAGATAGGATTGAATGTAGTAGGCTGAAAGATAAAATCCCCCGATGCACACGACACTCACATTATGGAAACAAGTGACTATTTCCGATTCGAGTAGGTCAAAATCGACTAGTAAACAATCGAAATAAGGCGTTTATAAATGAAAAACCAGACTAATATCGATTAGTCCTTTGCCAGTATAGAACTCCGATAAACATGAAGTTGATAGAAAATCGCTGGCTGGAGTGGAAAAACCCACAGAGACAAACAAAACATTCCTAGTTCACAAAGTAGGAATTCAGTGATGTAGCTTTCTTCTTTATAGAACAAAATTTACCCACTGCAATGGCGGATGAAGACAGGGGTATTTTCACGTTAGCCTGTTAGTTCAGTCTCGCTCTGGCATTTGTCCTCTCACTTTATAAATTAACTCTGCATTGTTTTGCATGCTATCTAGACAAATTATATACCAAAATACAGCAAATCTTCCTGAATAGATTGATATAGAATACATAATGATTAACTTAGTTAAGCTATTGATTATAGTCTTTGCAAAAACAC
Organism: Matsumurasca onukii; assembly: GCA_018831715.1. Classification (NCBI taxonomy): domain Eukaryota; kingdom Metazoa; phylum Arthropoda; class Insecta; order Hemiptera; family Cicadellidae; genus Matsumurasca; species Matsumurasca onukii. The sequence goes on from CM032059.1 coordinate 58,738,278, forward strand.
TTGCTCAAAGGACTAATGATTAGCTCTTTGCCAGTGGGGTGACACTTTTTAGCGACTAATGATTAGTCCTTTGCCAGTTAGAAGGTTAAGACGCAATACGCCAACTCAGAATTTCTAAAGCACGAATAAAGGTTTATTTTACTGGGATTTATGAGATTTAATACCAGCCCGAGTTTTCACGTATCAGCAAAGGTCCGCCCGACTTTTGAGTACCGCTTTTGGATTGAAAAATCACGTATAAATTAACCTTCACCTAAAATATCAAGCGAATCATTGGTTCCAGGAACTGATGTCTTGCCGTGTCGGTCATCGATTATCAGTTCTGGCAAAAACCGGGAGAACCAAAAACCGATCCATCCTTACTGGTAACACCTGGTCTACATTGATCGTTGTTTTAATTCAATCATATGCGGCATATAACTCACATTCCACATTTTCACCCCCTGGCCACCAATATTCTCCGATCTATACATCTCACTATTGATTGCGATCTCATTAGTGTTCACAAACTCACTTTGCCCGCCTCACATTATCAATCACTATTAGAACTAGAGATGGTTAAATAAAAGCATGAGAGGATTTCCTTATGAACATAACTACTCATTTTAGAGTATTTTGGATATGAATTCAAAATTAAGAACTGGAAAAAACTATGAGTATTTCACTGTTTGTCTAGTATTTTCCTTAAACATCCCCACAACTATGCAGAAAAAGGCCAAAACAATATTATAGCTGTTTGCAATTCGTTACTATTATTAACATAAAAGCCAGTCAGACCACATTAAGTGTGTTAAAGCCATAAGCTATTTACTGTATATATTTTAATCGAAGCCACCCTTTTTTAACATATTTTAGCTTCTAAAACCAGGGTCGTGCAGTAAGCGAGTTGTGGCTTAGACACAGTATTGTGTATGTTGTAGAAATACATACATACCTTGAAACAGTCATTACAGAACTGGAAGAGGTGAGTTTGTGCTTTGCACCGGACACAGGGCGCCCAACTGTAGAGGTTGAGATCATGTCTGTACCGGCGTCACTGCGGCCTTCTGCCACCGAACTAAGCTGACTTGTTTGCTCTGGCCTCTCTGCAACCTCCTGTCTTGTCCAGTCGTTGTCGTTCTGTATCATAAGGGCATCAAATAATAAAAATGCAGTACTTGCAAAGAAGTGGCATAATAAAATTTAGAAAATATGTAAGCATCCTGATTCTGCAATTCAAACTTACAAATGGTTTGCATTATTTCTAATTTTGTTTGTGGTCTCAATCCTGGTGAAAACAAAACACTACAAACTAGAACACTATATCAACAGACACTTAACAACAGTCAACAGTTACAAACATAAATCTGTCAATACTTCTACCTTGCTACGTGATGCGGGATAGACTTGCTCTGGGAGCAGTCGCCTATCTTTGATCTCGCTGCAACATTCAGTCCCTGCCAAAATCGACAGCTAGAAAAGTGACTATATCCATTCCTGTGTGTTCAGTCGGTGCCGAAAACCGCAAGGTAAAATCTTAGCCATATTCAGTAATTCTTAGCCATAATTCTTAGCAGCTAGGAAATCAGGTCTTTAGCATGATGTGTAGTTTATGAAAGCAGATGTTTGTCTAGCTACATTACTATTAGATCTGCCCACAGTACATTTCTTTTATTTTTTCATTTGAATTTATTCTGCAACCTTGTGGGCTCTCTGAAATCCTTAACTCAGCAGCAAAGATTTGCCTTATTACCGAAGTATACCAGGTAATACTTAAAACCCTTGTTCTTAAACATTTCCCTTCTGGGAAGTACTGTATAAAAATATTTACAGTTTCTGTGCCCGAGGAGAAGCTGTAGAGATTGCAATGTTGGCCTACTTCCGAGAGACTCGCGACTTCATACTCGAGGCCAGCCGAACTCTCGTCTGTCAGACTCTCCGAGCTGGATGTATCTGACGTATCTCTCACAAATCTGAGGAAAAAAATACAGGAAACCGTTACAATTATAAAATTTAAAGTCTGCTTAACAACTAAATTTAATCGAAGGTCAGCAAAAAATTTGTTTTACCTGTAGACTTATTTTGATTGCTCAGACACTTTCCGTGTCCTCTCCACAACTGCTGGCGTCTGATTCGACTCCAATACAATGTACAACTCGAGTTCCTTGAAACACTAAGTCCTGAAACACAAAGTAGAGCTTTCAACTGTAACAAATTATTAATAAGTATGTAATTGTGCACTTTAGTAAAGAGAGTTAACTAGACCTACGCTAAAATAAAATTGTATTGTTACCATCTAATAACACATGCATTTTAACTACTTTTATTTGTTTGTTAGTTTTTTGTTTTGTTTGCTATGTTTGTTTTGTTTATTTAGTTTGTTTTGTATATTTTCTTTGTTTATGTTTTTGTCTAAAAAATGTTTTGCTTGTATGGTTGATTTTGTTTGCAGTGAACAGTTATTTAAAAATAATTGTATGCAATGCAATGATAATGTTAATACAATACAATGTCAATTGTTACGTCAATGTTTTCTAAATGTTATTTTTGTCAATCCTTTATGTGATACCTACAGGAAATTCTACACTTGAGTAATAATAAAAACAGCCATAGGCGAAACGCTCAGAACATTCCATGAAGGTGGCAATGACAACACTAAATAGTAGCAGAATCTGCCACCCCTCTTCTCTCATCCACCAGCAGCAGTTTCTACAATCAGCTGGCTGTCATGTCAACTGATTTCAGTCCTTCTCTGTCGCGGGCGGAGGCTGGTGTTGGGGCGCCGGCCAGGTGGTGAGTGAGGGGGGGGAGGCTGCTACTAGTGTAGTCAACCTCTAGAACAGAGGCTGTTACGCACTAGATTGTGCCAACCTGCATTAGGTAAAGTGACAAATTGTTTTAATAATTGTTTTAATGTTCATATGTCTGGTGGCTCTTTCAAATAAATTATTGTTAGAAGTTTTTCTTTTTAGCCCTGTGCAAATGCAAAGTTTGCACCTATGGTAGCGCCGGCCCTGCATACAAGATAGGACAATAAAACAGGTGCTATTTTAAGTGACAGTTAGTCTGCTTACAGAGTTTGACAGTAGTGGAAAGGAAGTAAGTGAGAGTTCTGGGCTAGTTGATAGTTGTATTGACGACCAAACCCAAGTACATGTGGGTATTGTACTGAGGACAGTTTGACACAAAACGAATAAATTAAAATAATTAGGACAAGAGTGTATGTGAACACGTGTGCTCAGGGCTGCAAATGAATTAGGCCCAGTAGCGTTGATTGCAGCCTCAAGAATGTAACTGGGAGAAGATTAAATCATAAATAGACCTAAACTATGTGTATAGTAATTATTACTGGGTAAACTTTTGTATTGGTACCATTGGAAAGAAAAACTCATAAAGTTTTATTTATACTGGTTTGGGTGCGTACCTGCTGTTTCTTAAGTCAATTGTTGTGTAGCGGTTGAATTTGAAGACAGTAATGCTTGTGTAATGGATTATCACATTAACTAATGTTTTATTAGTGTGCAACCAAGTTTTAGAACCAGGTTTAATGAAGATCCTCCTAGCAACCAATCTAATGCATAAGTAGTAATTAAACTTTGAAACAAATAGTGCATTTGTAAAAAATGTTAGTAATCCTCATCATTTGTGCTTGGGACATGGATCAGGACGAGGAGGTCCAATGATGGCATACTCCTGAACTGGCCTCTAATATCTTGGGATAACACTTCCTGTTATTTTTCTTGTGGGGATACATCAAATATAAGGTGTACACAGCACAATTTCCATTAGCAAACTGGAGATCCAACAACGGATCCAATGTCATCAAAGCAATGGATCAAGACACTTTCGTTTATCAACGTATGACAAGACCATGATTATAGGATTGAAATCTGTTGTAGCACAAGGGGTACCCATATTAAAATTTAAAGTTATGAGTACTTGTGACAAAACTTTTGAGTTGTTCTTAAAATGTAACCATTTAGTTTCTTTATATAACATTTAAAACTACATTTTATATGTACACTTGAAATCATGAACATCATTTGTAATAACCATTAAGACTTCAACACCCAAAGTAATCTAACTTATGATTTTCACTAACCTGAGTGCTCTCCTCCATCCCTTTGTGATCTTGGTGCAACTACAAACCACAAAAGAAAGATATTAAGTAACCTAGCTTTAGTTAAACTTAGTAAGACAAGTTTCATGTGCCAATCATTTTAGGCTAGTCAAATTAGACAAAAAGGGCAGTTAGAGGAAAGTTTAGGCACAGTCCTAATTCTTTTAGATCTTTATGTTTTGAGGTCGCTGAACCAAATGAGGTTTGCTGACAGATATTTTGGCGAACATTGTTTTTGGCAAAACAGTGAAAATTTTGTACTTGTTTTAGTCTTTGGCCTAAATCTCAGTAAATATGCATTTTATAAAAATGTGCCCTATATTAAATTAAAGGTAAGAAGATTTACCACAAGTTTTATATTTGACACTTTTTTCTCCGCCAATATTCGCCGCTAGAGCATTGAAAACCATGCAAAATATTTCAATTATTGAAAACCATACTTTGCTTTTTATCCGCTTTCATGGAAACAAGCCGTGTTACAATAATTTTGACTATTTATAAGCAATTTTACAGGTTGGACATGAAACTTTTATTTTATACTATAATATACAGGGTGGCCCATAAGTCAGTTGACGACATGCATTCAATGAAATGCATGTTAACGACATAATTCTATGTTATATCGTAGGGATCAAATCGAGAACAAAGCGGCGTAGTAGTATAAAACAATGTCAGATTAGTTTTGTCTACTCAATACAATTTTATTTGGAAAACATTGAACTCAATAAAATACACTTAAAAATACTCTGTCTAGCACAAGCACCTATATTTGACTTTAATGGTGAGAATAATTAGAACAAAATAGAGAGCCCTTTCTTTGAAGGTGGACCAGAGATGGGAAATACTTATGAAAAGAATAAATACTATGGAAATAGTTGCATACTAAGAAATTATAATAATAATGGGAAATTGAGGTATTTAAAAGTAAGAAAAATTGTTGGGAATATTCAGGTAATTGAGTATTTAAGTATTTTCACATAGCCTTTGGCAGGGTGTTAACCATCCGGTGGGAAAACGGGGATTATCGGTATTACCTATACGGTTAAATCTGAGAATTATGCGGGAGCGTTGTTTTCCTGAGCAGCTGGACACTGTTTGAGTACCCTGGTGTTCCTCGTCTTCTTCCTATCCTGCCAAGACCTCTTCACTGCTCTAAGTTTCCTACCGATGAAGAGGTCTTAGCAGGAAGAAACGAGGCCTAAACAGTAATCCCAAAACTATTAACAATGACAAAATTCCTCATCAAGAGATTATTTCTATCATTGACATATTTACTATTTTAATATACTGCTTATGTATGTATGAAATAACTGATCTTACATGTATATAAAGCAATTTAATAATATATATACTAATAATTGTACTAATTTGAACAAATATTATAATTGTACAAATTGCTAATTTCTTCTAATTATTCTCTACCAATTAAGTCAAATATAGGTAAAGCTTGTGCTTAGGAATATTACTCAATTACCTGAATATTCCAACAATTTTTCATCCTTTACTTATATAAATACCACCACATTCCCAATATGTTATAATTTCTTAGTATGCAACTATTTCCATAGTATTTATTCTTTTCATAAGTATTTCCCATCTCTGGTCCACCTTCAAAGAAAGGGCTCTATTTTGTTCTAATTATTCTCTACCATTAAAGTCAAATATAGGTAAAGCTTGTGCTAGACAGAGTATTTTTAAGTGTATTTTATTGAGTTCAATGTTTTCCAAATAAAATTGTATTGAGTAGACAAAACTAATCTGACATTGTTTTACTACTGGTTTTGTTCTCAGATCCCTCGATATAACTACAGGGTGACCCATAAGTCAGTTAACAGTCATGCATTTCATTGAATGCGGTGCTGGAACATGAATACCCTATATAGTATAAAATAAAAGTTTCATGTCCAACCTGTAAAAGCATAAATAGTCAAAATTATTGTAACAACACTTGTTTCCATGGCTTAAAAGCATGGCGTAAATTCAATAATTAGTTCAATATTCTTCCAGCGTAAATGGCGGGAAAAAGTAAATATAAAACTTGTGGTAAATCTTTCCTTTAATTTAAATACCAGAACAAAAATCCATAACTGAATTAAAAGACTACTTCTTATTACTGCCAAAAAAAACAATTTATCCTCAACAAACAAACCTCAAATTAGATGTTCGCGACCTTAGATCAAAAAATTAGGACTGTGCCTAAACTTTCCTCTTTAACTTTAATTTGACTAGTCTATTTGTTTTATGAGCAGACTATTGAAAAATATTTATATTTTTAAAATATTAGTTTCTTCCCAAGTTAGTTGTTATTTTATGTCCTGAAAATGTAGCAATTTTAGCAGTAGTTTACCTTCTACATTTATTTTAAATAACAACTTTTAAATAATCAGCTTTTTATTTAATTTAAAAATATAAGGTAGCTAAAAGGTATTGAAATGGATCTTTTCCTTTATTACTATATTTTGTAAGTATTGATTTATCTGATATTATTATGCAAGATAACGTTAATCACCTGAAAAACAATTACCTTTTTTTATCTTTAAAAACTAGGAACAGGTAAAAATAATTTGTTTCACAATTATTTATGAATTTAATTGTTGATAATATACTGGGTGTTTCTAAAGAACTCCTTGATTTAAGTTTTATTAGTATACAGTATAGTTAAAATTAAAATAATAGTTATTAAACATATATATTATTAAAGAGAATCCTCAATTTTTTGGATACCTAATAAAGTTCTATATGAGCACCATTTGTTGCCCTGGCCATCTAGCGATAATAGTTTCTTCCCAGGTCAACAGCATATCAGGTAACGGTGCAGCGGCTTCAACAATCCTCTCCCTCAGGCGATCAATGTCACGGTTCTCAGAATACACAATGTTTTGCATGTCCCCAAAGAAAAATCTAGTGGAGTCAGATCTGGGCTCCTTGGTGGCCATACATCTGTGACATTGATCATTTGAGAGGAAGGATGTGAAGCTCATGGCATCCATGAATGCGTTAATATGATGGCTCTATGCTCGTTTGGCGTGGCAAGGCTGAAAGATTCTCTTCAATATACGTTAATAACTAATATTCAACTTCTGTATACTAATAAAACTTTAAATCAAGGCTCGATATATAAAGTCCCAAAATATGTACACATTGGATTTAGTTTTGATCTGCATCTTGCACATTGTTTTATGCCAATGATAGTACTATACTACATCTCCAAGCCACACCAGACACAAAAATCAAGCAACAACTACCACTTCCGTCTGTTTGAGGCGGAAACACGCATAATATTTGCAAAACAAAGAGTGATAATCACTGGGTGGTGTTCACTGGTCAAAGACCTTGATCCGACTGAAAGGTAGATGGCTGGACCGGTTCCTGTGATATGGGGTGAAAGGTGCGAGGGATGAATCATGGCGTTGTCTGACGTCAGTATAGTAGTTAAGGGTTAATATGACTCGTCCTGCTTACTGAACTATGTTCAATGATATTGTTCTGGAATAAAACCATTATTGATAGTAATTTATAAGTAGATGGAGAACATTAACCTTCCAGAGGGTGCATGTATTTTAAAAAGCGTGAGAGAGGCACCGGAGGTTACTTCCAGGTGGGTTAAAACCTTGGTGAAAATGGCAAAACATTGTTGTTCTTACAATATGGCATTTGTATCATCATGTTTTAGAATTAAAAGCAATTGGTGAAATGAAACTTCGGAAACTATAAAACTAAAAGAATGATAAATTCACCTGCTACAAGCAGGGTCGCACGGAGGTTAACTCGGGTTGCTCAAATGCAGGAGGCACCATGGAAGTTACCTCCAGGCTCTAATATAAACAGTTAAAAACCTAAATTGAAGCTGTAAGTGGCTAAATTATATGTTATCCTGTTCTAAGAAAAGCCGAAAGGACACAGGTTCAAAGGTTTTGGCTCTTGTCTAGGCGATTTGATTAAAGAACACAGGTACACGGAGGTAACCTCCATGATGCGACCTCTGGAAGGTTAATGTAATAATGAATGGAATAAAATGTCTATAATAATGTGGCGAATTAAGGACTTAAGAGTCCTCTCTACCACTTAACCACGATAAATCTTACAATAGAATCCAACTAATTATACACCATACTTGATGTCAAATGTAGACATCATTATGAAAAACTTGATCTGAGTTTTGCGGGTTTTATAAATGTGCAATAATTTGGGTAATTGAAAATACTGATTAAAATGTTTGTACATAATTTTCAACTATTTCTGGAATCGAGGACTTTTGTACAAGGGATGTTTGATCTAATTCTCCATCAAGCAAAAATGGCTGAACTTGTCCTGCTGAAACAGCCAATTTTGTTAATTTTCCAATATACTTATCTAGCACGACCGAGGTACAGTTATACCTACAGTCATGATTTCCATGGAACTTTTAGAAAGTTTCATCAATTTAGTGTTTCATTATCAGTGTTTTCTTTACTTGTACAGTAGAGTCTCGATAATCCGAGGTAATTGGGGCTGATGGTACCTCGGTTGGCTTCGGATTACACGGAAAACAGAGACAGAAAGAGTTTTCGTATTAATAAGTCATATTTAATTTACATAAGTATTACAAGTAAATATAATACAGGGTGGCCACAGAGGTAGCCTGATAAAATTCACATGTTTACGGTTTCCCGGCAATATACATTTTTCGGTGTAGCAGAGGGCCGTTCGCCCTCGGTCTGCACCAATCCTCATTTAAGTCGCGACCTTCCCGATCGCGGTTTAGGCCAGCGGTACGTTTTCAGACCCTTGTTAGACCCGGTTTGTCGATCGCCTTTTACGCCGATACATTCGAGCCGTTACTTTAGCCCGTGACACTTCGATCGCTCTTTTACTACTCTGGAGATCTTACGGAGACAGTGACAGGAAGAGCGACACTGTATCATCTATTATTAGTGAAGGCGTGAGGCCGTTTCCATTGACCTTGGCTCAGAAAAATCAATACTGTACTTACTCAAACAGCTGTCTTGTAAACAGCGTGCCACTAACAAATATGCGAAACACGGTGAAGGCGTTATCAAACTCATAGAAAGCGTTAAAATTTCTGAGTACAGCACAGTAATAAGTTTTTTTAAAAGTACCTCGGATTACACGGAGGCTCGGATTACCGAGGCTCGAATTATCGAGACTCTACTGTATATGTTAAAGCAAACTTTAATAGGTACTCTATAGAAATTTAAAAACAAACTGTCTAATAAAGAATAAAATGTTTAATCCTGAGGCCTTTCAAATGCATGGGCAACATCAGTTGCTGAGAGTCTCTGACGATGAATGCCCATGCATTTGAAAGGCCTCAGGATTAACATTTTATTCTAATTAGACAGTTGTTTAAACTATGATCTTATAAGATCCAGCTCTTGAAGATATAGGTACTCTATAGGTTAGAGTAATATTAGTCCAGGTCTGAGGACTTGGAAAGGTCGCACATCTCTTGACACAATTCTAGGACTGGGGATACAATCAGCCTCCTTCTTGATTTGTGGTCTAGATGGCCATTTAGATCTCCGGATTTGTACGCCTACTACCATATATTATATCAATAAATAACATTAAACCTTTTTACAAGCAAATTTTCTAAATTACGCAAACACCAACAAGTTTACTCAACTTGTAACCTCAACTTGTTAACTTTAAAAAATGAAACTTAATTTGTTATTAAACTTGCACAGTACAAATCTGCAGTAATAATGACTACCATAAACATTCAAAAGAAAATCATACACAGAACTCTCAAGAATGATATTAGTTAAATAAATGTTGAGTTATCTAAGCCTATTGATTGATTTGTCTATAAATTTTTAAAAGGTTGACTGGAAGATATCCCAGTAAGGGGAAAACAAATTTCTTAAAAAAATGGAAAATTGGGCGGATGGAAACAGAATTGTAAGAAAGGAAGTTTTCAGCAGTAAACTGAGAGACAAGATTTGGCATTTGCAACAATGGGGCTGAAGAAACTAAGCTGGGAATGTACAGTGTGGTTAAGTTAATCGCGTGAGTATAGGAGTAATTTGGGTGAGCCAAAGATCTACTTTCGAGCCTCTTGTAATGCAAAGCTGATCAAGTGTTTCACATGAGTTAGTTCTGTATGGAAGTGCAAGCCTCTAGAATCCCAGGAAAGGGCCAATCACACATTAAAAATGCAACTGAATGGATCAGAATTAGTAAAACTAATGCTCTGTAGCTTGATTTAGAATTTCATAGTTGAAGCTTAAGAGTATAAGCGGTTGCTGCTTGCTACCATGGTCATGAAAATTAGCCTATTTAAGTCTTAGCTCAGTTTAAGGCACCTGACTAGCCTAAGCCTAGTGAAAAGAAAACATGTAATTGTCCATATCACAGTCTAACAAATGTAAGGTTATTTGAAGTATATCCTCTGCGTTTGATTTCATAAACGTAGGCCAATAGTAACATGTCTAACCCTATCTAAATTTAAGCTAGACTTTAGCTGTGACTCCTTAAACTTTGATAGGTGTTTTATAATATAAAATTAGACAATAGTAACTAAACACAAAGTTAAATAATTATAACTTAAGTTAAATAACTTAAATATTTTTCAAGTTTTAATTCAGTGGAAACTAAATTGACAAAACCTTGAATGCTAGTTTCGCTGCAAACCTGGCCTAGATTGTAATTTTGGTCTATACTTTGATACGGTCTTAGTTTCCTATAAAAAAGATAGAGAATGGTCAAACCACAGCCAATTTACCTGTAAGCATACTTGAAGTATGGAGAATAATACTTAGGTGAGTTAATTTTACGAATGTGTTTCCTGTTGAAACATGAAAGGATGAAGATTTTAGAACTTGTGGATTGTAGAGTTGTTGGAACTTGAATGAATTGTGTTAGACACAGATAACTCTATATCAAGTAGAAGTATCATCGTACTATATAAAACGTAAAATGCATCACCGATAAACTGTTTTAGAACCAAAGGATCAAAATTTGTATCAAATAAAAATGGTTATCCTATGGAAATTTTAATTTTCAATTTTTCTTGCTTACTATTATAGTTAAATCAGTACAACAACATAATTACAATAATATTGTTCAATTCATATTTTAATAATTTTAAAGTGCGAACATCCCTTAGCGAATAAGGGAGTGAATCACAAACAGCATGAATAGAAGTGGTTGACATAAAGCATCGAGTGATTCATTGCGACCATTCGCAAAGTGAGACCCGCGCTATAGGCCAGTTACACTGAACTACTTTTTATTTATTTATTTTCAACGGAATACACTAGTTTTACGAATCGATATGACATAGTTTATAATAATTAAATATAATATTACTGAACTTAAGCGATATTAAATGTGACAGTGTGTAGTTTAAATGTGCGACGAAATAACAACAATAGTACGTGTAATGAAGTAATAATCTTTAACGATGGCATTGACTTAAAATAAATAAAGTCAAGGATAATTAAATAAAGTCAATGATAATGGCCATTCCCCGTGGTTCGAAAGTCACGTTAAGATGTTGGTAAATTCCATTGGTCGTTGGGCTATTAATTAAGTCCCAATTTGGGGGAACAGTCGGCCCTAGTTTGTAATAAGACCTCCAACATCCATCAAGCCACTCATCACTTTCACCATCATCCCATATTCACCTAAAAATACCCTGTTAGAGTGGTCGGTGTCTCAAAGCAAAGTAAAGCAAATTATTAGGTAATGATACATTGACAATAAATAAATAGCGAATGAAAGCAAAAAGCCCACTTCATGATTTTAAACTTGTCCAAAACATGCATTTTTATTAGATACTATTCTAAACAGTTTTAGAGTTTGGTGAACAGCAACACCGCTATGTGGAACCGGGGAAAATGAGAGCTTTTTGACTCTTGTGCTTTTGTTTCAAATCAGGCGGTGACTTCAAACATTGAGAATAATATACGTTATAACTGAATGCACATTGTGGTAAAAATACCAAAGCTACATAAAAACCAACACTAGACAAGTTTATGTTTTATCATAGGAGTATATTTTATTTTAACAAACATATTACAATATATATTATACGAGTATAACTCTAGGTAAGTAAGCCAACACTCCACCCTTCCACAATAATTTTCTTTATCTAAGATACAATCATATTTCTACCTTACCTAATGTTGTACTTCTAGCCAGATTAACTTCTCAGGATACTAAAATAGAACACGATGTAAATAAATTATTTGTGGAAAAGTAAAAGCACTTGTAAAGTTTCAAGAGTACACTTAGCAGATGTTGCTGAACAACTGACTTCTCAAGGGCGCTCATTCCCGTCTGCATTTCAATAAAAAAGTACAGAACTTCGAGTGTATTCTCTTAAAAACATCAACAAACCTAGTCAATATCTATAGGATAGTCAGTCGCACCCTCGCACCGCAAATATGCGCTTCCGCGGCATGCCACCTGACGCGTCGCCCGTGAACCGCGAGTGCACAAGTGCCGTGGACCGTGTAAATAGTTCTAATTAAGTTTCTTAGTTTTAATAGTGTTTAGTTTTAATGTCAGTGTAAATAGTGACTTAGTGTGTCTACTGATGATGCAGCACAAGCGCTGCGAAACACGTGTCTAGACTACAATCTGCACCGTAGGATCTATACAGGCCCTCAACCAAGGTAACTGTAACAAACCTAGATTTTATCACCCACGTTCGAAGTCTAATAAAAAATAATTCTTTAATGAATTTGTTGTATTGTTGGATATCACAATACAGAAAACATAAATCACTTTACTCAGACAAAATTAACAAAAACATTGTGTTTTAGCCAAGTGAACAACATTTCACAACAAACATATCTTTGACTTACTTTCTTAACGAAGTTCTACACTTGTTTGTTTACAGTTTACATAATTAGGCTATAATCATACCCTTCCAACTAACTCTAAACCACTAAAGCACGCGAGGTTTATTCGCCCGGTATGTTTGTATGGTTATTTTACGGTGTATCGGTTCTTGGCTGTGAAAATAGTGAACAGCCTCGTAACTCTTGTGGCAAGTCAATACATAACGAAAAACTGAGGCCGAAGGCCTAAGCGAGGCCGTGAGCGTATCAAATTAGTGTTAAAATTAGCGATTGAGAGTAGCGAACTGTTAAGGAAATTCGTTACACTCACGTTAGCGGTGCTTTAGCGCTTAGCTATGTGTCAGCCTGGTTTATTCTTTTTAAGTGTTCGTTTTGAAAAGTCTGTAGTTACCAAAATCTTTAGGGTTTTTATTAGTTTGGTAATTGTATCCTGAGTTCTAAAATTTGAATGTTTCGTTATGTTAAAGGATTTTACCAATTGAAAGGTGTACCTGATTTAAAATAAAGCTTCTTTATTTTAAATGTCCAGTTTTGATTTTCGTCTTAAGTTCGCCAGAGGACTCAGACTTCTATTAATGGTTGCGTTTTAATCCAGCCATTCCAAAATCTGATGAATGTCTGGTTGCGCCAGTGACACCAACGGAGTGCCAATTAACTTCTGGGGTAATTTTTGAATAATCAGAATGCGTCATCCCATCTTACTTTGAGTTGAGTTGAGGTATTGGTTCCAGAATGTAGATTTTATCCGCACCACTGGTGAACAGGCGCTTGCCACTGCCGCTTGATAGAAGAACAGACGCAAAGTGGTTTGTCTCGGTCCGGGGCTGCTTATTGGTTATTCACAGCTGTCTACCATATCTGATGGAACGTCCACTGTGACCAGTCCGATACCCTTAGCAATAGCAGCTACTCAGTTTTAACTAAACATCACCTTGAAGTCTGGAAAATTATCATAACATTATTACAGTAGCTCGGTGTTTGGTCAGAATTACAAGAAGAATTTGGTATTGAACAAGATAGTTAAGCTGAGTAAGAAAAATAGCTGTAAAATAATTGCTTGTTGTGTACTCTATGATAAACAAATTTATAAGTTATTATTTCAACTTTTGTGAGAATTATTGTACAGCAGTACTAGTATTAGCCCCTATTAGTACATATTGATAAGCAGAAGGAGATAGAGAGACGAAAGCGGCTTACAAAGGTTGACGTTCAGATGTCACGACGAGTGATGTCATTTCAGTTTAGAAACACATAAAGTGACTTTGCATCACCTCAGGTTATACCAAAATCACTGACTTCCATCCGTGTGTATTTGTATACAATATGTGTACGATTTTATTACATAAAACACACTTCATACAACAATCAACAATTTAAACACCTTATTCTATAAAGGTTGATTATTTTTAAATACTGTACACTTTGATTCGCTCTATGTTTGAACCAAGTTTTTAGGGTGATTTAGTAATTGTAGGGGATGGTGGAGGGTGATTTAGTAAATAGGGGATGGTTTCATCCCCTCTAAATGCTACTAGAGTAGAGTTTGAAAGGGTTAGACTGTTGAGAGGAGGAGTTGGCGCTGTTCTTTCTCTATAACACTACTTTTGCTCTACTGATAATTTGTTTCACCTGTGTTCTCACTGCCTTAAAGTAAAAAGTAACTAGCTACCTCAGTCAGTTTTGAGTTAGTTTCAGAATGGCTTTTTGCAATAGGGATGGTAATCTCAAACTTGTAGTGTTTTGCCGAGCGCAGTGTAATAGCTTGGGACGTATATTGGATTAAATAAATAAATTAACGCCTTTAGCACTTATTTTTATTTTTGTAGCGGACTCGTGGCGGGTTGGAATCCTGCGTTACTCCAGAGCTAACCACTCCGCTGGCGGGGGTTCGATTCCCACAGTCACCACTTACATTTTTAATGTGACTATACGGTAACGCTAGGTAAAAGTCGAGGTTGAGTGGTAGAGAGGACTTTATAGTCCTATCTTCGCCTCGTTAAACAAGACAAACTTTATCTTTTTTTATTTTTTGTTATTAGTTAGTACTATTAGTTCAGTAATAATTAAATACGAGTTTGTAACAATCCTCACAACACAAAAAATAATGTATATACACTTATTTAACTCAAAATTATTTTCAGTAATGCTATTATACTCTATTATATAGACACAAATTGTTTGAATCTAAGATAGAAAATAAACTATTTTGCGGTTAATGCACGTTTTGTACAAAACATATTGTCACAAAACAAAGTATTGAGTCATCCATATACGTCGTTAAATGCTTTGTTTATATTTAAAATTTTAATTAGACAATGTTTACTTAAAAGTGATAAGAGTGAGATAAAACAAAATTAGTGCTGGTGTTCTACCTCAAATTTGAAATATAAACTTTATGGCAAGTTCGATGCTTTTGAACCATTGACGTCATTTTGTGAGTTATTATTAACAAGCCAATCAACTGTATACGTTAATTTGATCACAACTGTAATACTCTTCAAAGATCAAAGTTCAACGGTTATACAAAATCGGCGAACAAAGAAGGTCACCTGTCCTCATACGAATTTAATAACGCATCCATAGTTGTTTATCACGCTAAAATGTGTAATGGTCATACGGTGCTCGAAGTATAAGTTACAAGGCTGGCGTCGGGTAGGAGTAAACTCGAAAACTAAGTGGTTGGGGGAAGGGTGGCAATTAGTGAGCTGCTTATTACCCTCTTATCTTAGCAAGTTAGCTATTCCTCAAAATCGTTATCTCAACATCTCTTAAATCCCACTTAAGAGGGGCCGAATAGAGCCCGAACGGCGTTCAAACGGGATAGAGAATTTAACATGGGATAATGTGCAAACTGTGTTTTACTTAGGTTTATGAATTAAAACGTAGAACGGGAAGCATAGAGTCACTAGTGCTGCTGCATATAAAATAGAAAAAGATGTTCGGTTATAAAATTGAATTTTAATTACTGAATTTCGAGGGCTATGTTCTTATGGAAAAATCCAGTTTTTGGTTCAGAATTACAGAACTAATTTTGTGACGAAAGTTAAAGTTTTAGTGTTTATATGAAGCATCATCAATTGATCTATGCTTCCCCAGACAGCATTTTCATATTTAAGTAAATTAACTTGCCTAAAACGTAGTTTGCAGTTTTCATCCCATATTATAAGCGGTACTCTGAGTTTAACCTGCAGCCGCTCTTAAGTTCAATATTAAGAATCAGTCAGAACTTGATCAAGTACATCAATGAGTACTCTGTAGGAGAAAATCACGTCGGAGGTAAAGCAGTAGATAAATGTCGTATGAAGGGAGAGTGCCGTCGTTAAATAAGTAGCTTAGACATGAAATACCGAATGGCCCTGGAGGGCCAATTAAGGACGGCTCAGCGTTTAGTTGAACGCTTTCGCAATAACAAGTCGTTTCTAATTGAACCCAAGATTGCACTGCATTTTACGATATTATTTAATAATTAACTCTTCATAGTTCCAATTGTTTCCTTTTGAAGGGGTTGTTAATGGCAGGATTCACAACGTATCAGAATCATTATTTTTTGGCTACTTCAGATAAGGAGAAATCTGTAACTTAGATTTGCTAAATGAAGCGCAAGAGAGAGCAAACTAAAAATTATATACAACATACCTTGATTTGGTAAATCAACGTTAAACAAAACAGCAAATAAATAAATAAATTTTTATTGAAAAACATTTTACAATGCATGGCAATTGTCCGAAAAATTGATTGTTGAAATTTTCCATTCACTCTCACATCTAAGTCCCTTTCATACATACAATTTTTCAATATCTCTCTCACATTTTTTCGAATTATCCCACTCTAGTCCCTAGTCGGTCAGCCAATTACAAGATCTCCCAATTAAACGCCATAAACTCGTCAATGTTGTAAAAAGCTTGAGTGGACAACACAGTGTTTATACGAACTTTGAATGCCTTGGGCACTTGAGCGTTTTTAAAAGAATTTGGTAATCTGTTGATGAGGTGAACACCTGCTTGAGAAGGCAAGCGCTCACGGACTACTCCCTGTTCGGTAGTTGTCCTAGCCTCTCGTTTGATTGAACCAAACGGTTAAATTTAAAAGAACCAACTTTATGCTAAATATTCTAACAATGGTTCTAACAGAAACAATACACACAATATATTAATTGTTTGAATAGTTTTTAACTGATTAAGAGACAGCGTACCGGAATAAAAATATAAATACGTTATAGACGAATATCACATTTGAAATTTTAAAACTAGTATGTCACGCGTAATCCAATGGGATTTGTTTCAAATAAAACAAATTAAATCTTGTGGAGTATGAGGACTACAGAGTATTTATTATATGATGAGGACTATCCAGAGAGTTAGTTCTATTGAACAATCAAAAAAATAAATTAATAAAAATACGGTAACAAAATAAAATTGCAAAAAAACGAAAATAATTTTATAATTGAAAACATATTGAGTTAATGAATTCTTGATGTGTTTGGTTTTACAAAAACAGCTGGAAAATATGGTATAACGTGCGCAATTAAATCATCAACATTTTAAGTTGTTTTCCATATGATTTTTATTTTTCGTAGGAATATTCTACAAACAATAATAATTAGAGAACTTAAAAAACAAATTAAACCCATGAAGCCGTTATTGAGCTATTCATTTCTAACTAAAAGAGGATTCATTTTTATATACAGGGTTAGGAAAAAGTGTGGAAACGCCTTAATAACTTTTTAACCAGTGTTTTGAGCGCAACCGAACTCGGTACACTTTATTAGAGGAATCTAAAGTACCTTTTAGTGCATACTGACACTTTGCCACAGTTTTCAAAATGGGGGATTGGGGGGAAGCCCCATAATTCTCATAGGGAAGCCCCACTGAGTGACACCTCATTTTGAAGGTCTTAAAAAATGTTGATGAATGCTGCTAATTAGAAGTATCTATCTTAAACCAGAAAGTAATGGCGTCGATTTTAAGCTATACAGCTTTTTATTAGGCGAAAGTGTGGAAACGCCTTTATAACTTTTTAACCAGTTTTTTCAGCGCGACTGAACTCTGTACATTTTATTAGAGGAAACAAAAGTACCTTTTAATGCATACTGGCACTTGGCCCCAGTTTTCAAAATGGGGGATTGGGGGTAGCCCCTTAATTTTCATAGGGAAGCCCCATCAAGTGACACCTCAGTTTGAAGGTCGTAGAAAATGATGATGAATGCTGGAAACTAGACGTCTCTATCTTAACCCAGAAAGAAATGGCGTTGGGTTTAAGTTACACAGCCCAATCACTCATTTTGAAAACTGGGTCAAAGTGTCAGTATGCATTAAAAGATAGTTTTGATAACTTCAATAATATGTATCAAGTTTGGTTACACTGAAAAACCCGACTAAAAAGTTATGAAGGCGTTTCCACACCTTCGCGTAATAAAAGTCTGTGTATCTTAAAATGGACGCCATTTCTTTCTGGGTTAAGATAGAGACGTCTAGTTTTCAGCATTCATCATCATCTTTTAAGACCTTCAAAATGAGGTGTCACTCGATGGGGCTTCCCTATGAAAATTATTGCGCTACCCCCCAATCTCCCACTTTGAAAACTGGGGTCAAGTGCCAGTATGCAGTGCCGGTACTTTTATTTCCTCTAGTAAATTTACGGAGTTAGATTGCGCTGGAAAAACTGATTAAAAAGTTATAAAGGTGTTTTCAAACTTTCGCATAATACAAATCTGTGTACCTTAAAATGGACGCTATTTCTTTTTGGGTCAAGATAAAGACTTCTAGTTTGCAGCATTCATCAACATTTTCTAAGACCTTCAAAATGAGGTGTCACTCGATGGGGCATCCCTATGAAAATTATGAGGCTACCCCCCAATCCCCCATTTTGAAAACTGGGGCAAAGTGTCAGTATGCATTAAAAGGTACTTTGGTTTCCTCTTATAAAGTGTACCAAGTTAGATTGCGCTGGAAACACTGATTAAAAAGTTATAAAGGCGTTTCCACACTTTTGCCTAACCCTGTATTACGATTATTTTTCTACTCTTAGTAAACCGATAATTTGCGATGGACGTTTTCAAATATACTGGGAGACTACATTGCCAATGTTAATTGAGTACTGGCAATGTCAGTATGAGGGTGCATAGCCCCCATACCACGGCGATGGTACTACGCTGGGCTGTACACAGCGTTGGTATATTGTCTTTGCTCTTCTGTACATCATTGAGTGTCTCGTTTTGTTCAATGGTTCCAGGCAGTATATGTTTGAGACAAACATAACAAATTTTCGCATGTTTCGAAATGGTTTTCTGGCTAGGATACCTTTTAACAGCTTTTCCTCATCCTTTAATAGGCTACCTTTATACTCTGGCTCATGCGGTAAACTTATATAAGATTTACATGAAGCGGATGTAAGATGTACCGGATATAAAACAGCAGCGGCGCTGTCTGGTGTAATAGCATAAAACTAATTCATTGCCCACTTCATCAACATTAGCTGAGTAAAGCTTTCCTCGGGGTGAAATTGAGATCTTATGTTTCTGAAATGTTATGAGAATTACCTCTAACTGGAAACAAAGTACAAGACAAGAGTCAAGCGTCATACAATATCTATAAAAAAGCGTATTTCAAAACTATTAAACATAGTGTATGCTGGAAAGTCAGACACGTCAAAGTTCAAACTATTCCTTGAGCATTAAAACCATAGGGATCAGCGTTTAAATTGTGAAGAGAAACTTTACCAGCAGCTTTTGGCACTAAATATTAAATAGTCTTGAATAAATAAACACGAGTATATACAATATTAAAAAAGGGCCTTTCTTGAGCAAGCTACAAAATCAAGTCAGCCCCAAGTATACTTTTACCCAATACGTACAAAGGCACACCTGCTCCCATCCGCTCTTTACAGTGATAATTAAGCTGGATACGCAGACTAACCAGCCATTGATTGATTGTTAGGTTAGGTTAGAGATATTGTCTACTTCATTTTCCCCTTGAATTTTTTAAAAGCGAGAAGTTAAAGTGTGCCTTCAAGCAATGTGGAGTAATAGAAAAGCTAATGCAGTCCTGGACCTTATTTTCCAGGGTTCTGCCTCCAAATTCAATTGTCTCGGGCCAACTGACTCATTCGATAAACTGGCTCATTCTAAACTATTCCGTAGTATCAAACCAAGCAGATAGATTAGCCATAAAAATACATTTGCATTTAAACTAATGACTGTTGGTAGTCGGATTAGCGACAACGAAGAATAGTTTTTTTTCGTGTGTGTGTGTGTGTGTGTGTGTTTGCACGCTAAAAAAACACACACACTCATGGATTGTATTCAAGCTTTGCACATTTGTTTCTCATTCTGGGTTGTTATTAAAATCCATCGGAGCTTTCATTTTTAAATAATGACAATAACGGTAATTTCTATATTTTTCTAAAGTGTTCTATACTTCTCAAACGCTTGTCTTAATTCATACAAAATTGCTTGTCTAAGTACGTGTATGTACATACATGATATAAAATTCACATGCGTATCAATAATTATAGTTAAAGTCTATCCATTGCAATATAATCGATGTCTCCAGAGGAATTCTTATACGAGTTTGCGATACAGTATCTTCAAAACTATTCCTCCGTCCAATTTCAACCAAATTTTCGATAATTGTTGTACCAAACTTAGACAGGTTTAAGAAAGGGACAGTTTGTACCGAAACAGGGCTTGGATTATCTAAAATTACATTATTTTATTTGAAACAAATGTGAGCTTTAATGATAAATATACAAAAACGCCCGTCAAGTCATTTTAAAATTGCGCCAAAAAGCCCATTTATACTACACCGACGGAAATGAGTAACGGTCCCCTCACGATTTCCATAAAATGCAACAAAATACCACGAAACGCCACAAAAGGCTGAAAGCCGCAACCAGGCTGCCACTTACGCCTCGTAACCACAGAGCACAATAATTATTATGCTCTCTACTCGTAACGCAGAGCATGTAAAGCTGAGGCCGGAACTAAGCCGTGAGCGTAGTGAACAGCCTAGTAACTCACTCACGTACACCTGAGACTGCAGACCGGAGCGAGGCTGTTGACAATGCGTACACCCCGACTAACGGTCTTATACGATAAACAATCTAGTGCTGAAGGCTGAAGTAACGAGACTGTAAGCATTGCGAATGTTCGTGATAATAGTACTCGAAAGGCTGAGGCTGAAGTTCGAAGTGGAACTCGTATAGTAACAAATTGCAATGGAATTCGCTTCACTCTCGGCAGGTATGTTAGTATTTAGTTCTGATAGTTGAAGTGTATTTATCAGATTAAAAGAAAATGTTGTTTTTGTTTTGCTTTGGTTTTGTTTCTACAGATGATTAAAGTTGTGTGTTCTGGAAACTGTACAAAAAAACGTGCTTTTTAGCTTTCTACCTTTAAAACAAATCGGTCTAGAAAAAATACAATCAATACGAGTCATTAAGAAGTTGCGTAAAACTAAACAAAGATGACGACAAAGATGGTTTTATCATTTGTTTTGCGCATACAACAGAGTTTTTAGTCTAACTGACTGTATTAAAAGATCCGATAGTAGTTCTTTTTGTAAATTAGTACGTAAACTTATGAAGCCCCAAAATACTGGGCCTCGATAACTCAGTAGATTTGATTCTACTTTGGTAGCTGAAACCTTGCTTATTAAAAAAACCTTTTAAAGTCCGAATGTTCAAACAGTTTCTTTGATATACTGTTGAATTATAGTTTCACAGTTTGTTTGCTTTTCCAACATACAGTAGCACACGTTTTCTTCTTCGTTTTTTTCTATTGATGAAGTATACAGTGGATATTAAAGAATGCATAATATATAGTATTACTCCGTAATATGATAGATAATAGTAATACAGTAATAGATAGTATAGTATATGAAGTATAATTATAGTGCACGAGTTGTAGATAAGCAGGTGTGTTAGGTTAGTTGACAGTAAGAATGAAAAGTGTAGTCTCACAGTGAAAAGCTGAAGACATGAAAACGCTGTTAGTGCCGCAACTACCTAATGATGAAAACTAATGTCGCAGTTCCAGTCTACATCACAGCTGTTTCACTCCTACTGGCTGTGTCTACTCACTTTGTACATTACAACACATTTGTTTGGTTTGTTTACTCAAATATTACGTTATGGTAGGTAGATTGAGCATAGATGCCACGTGGCTGAAGCAAGATAATCAACACAGTTCGGCAGTCCAAGCACAGATAGCGCTGCCATTCCTCGCCGTATTTCTCTCCCCTCGGTTCCAGACGCTCAACCATGTGGCCACATGATTAAATGTGACCAAATCGTGCGATTTTCTAAAACGAACTTGCGCATGCGTCAGTGGCTCTACTTGAGACTCTTATAAGAATTCACTCGCAGTACTATCTGTGCTTGGGCTGCCGCAACTATGTTGAATTTCCTGCCTCAGTCATTGCATCTATGCACTATATACCTACCATAACATAATCTTTGATGTACTACACACCTCCTTGAATTATACATATTGAATCTACATGGCATATAGTTTTAGGTTGGTCAGTCTGTCTATGTCTATATAGAGTGAAAAATGTGGACCTAAAGAAATCAGCATCCACGTTTTGTCATATACTCTTTGGTCCTCTTATTACTTAATCAAGTCTTGAACGCCGAGTGAGGCCGGCCGTTTTAGTTGAGGTACAGTCTAACTTTAGGGTTGTTATAGATTTAAATAATATGAAAATGAAACAGAAAAAACACCCTTGGTAAAATATTTTGTTTATAGGAAATTTAAGTTTAGTTTAGTTTTTAATAACTTATTACTAAAAGTAAACAGTTTGATTGCACAATATGAGACAACTTGGTGTTGGATACTGTGATATCATCTTTGATGTGTCCAAGAAGCTCGTCACAGAAAGATTGTGTCACACTATTAGTACAAATATCATCAAACGGTGTTTAATAAAGTCCTTTGGTAAGTCTAAACGCCAACATACAGTGGAATGCTTCAAAACCTCCTAACCCGTCGCTTTCCCTTCTTCATGAGAAGAGCTAGCATTAGTACATCCTCACAACACGACAACATTTTAACTATTGATGTGTGCTAACCGAAACTGGTGGCGCCCCCGGTGACCCGGTGGAACTTCCTGTAACTATTTGGTTGGCCACTTATCTGGGCTGGCTGCTTTTGGTGTTTATTTTTTTATTTATTCTTCCAAATTTACAATATGTTACGGATGTATGGGCTAATAAAATCATGGTCGCGGTGTCAGATTAGTACAAACAGTTCTTGCAAGATCAACAAGACAATAGTTAGAAACTAGACACAATCAGTATAATTATCTAGGATGTAAACACAAAATAAACACACAATTTTAAAACTAAAACTATAAAGTTACCAATTTATAAACAACAATACATTTAAATAGATGAAATAATAATGAGTAACAAAAATAATTTAAAGAACACGAAGATATCTTAACTCCAACACTTGGGTTTAGTGTTAGTTTTGGATTATAATCTGACGGAGGTCTAGGCAATCGGAGCTAGATTCACAGCACTAGGTTTAAGTTAGTTGTAGTCAAGACAGTTGTGAGGAATCTAAGCCAAAGTAAGACGCTAGTCTCACACACTAAGTTGGTTTCTAGAACTTATACAATATAGTTTAAAAATTAAACGTTATGTCATTGCCTTACTGGGCAAATGTTCCGTACATCGTAATTCCCTCCAAACATGGATCTTGTTTCCATTGACTTCGCCCCATTCACTCGCATAAATCAGTGGCATTACGTAGAAATCACAGACTCTCGTGTAAAGTTTGCTGTCGACATGTGTTTGATGATAGCAATTAGTGAAACTTGGTACTTAACAACACGTGGTGTAGAGAGTAGAGACACAGTTGGTATATTCTACATGTTACAACTGTTCACAACTTCACTTTACGAGCAAAGTTTCCTCTAATAGTTCGAGTGTGTAGTACTCGTCGGCCAATTTGTTTTTCGTCAGAACAATGTAAAACAAGCGTTTTCTTATAACACCTCACGTCTCCAATTTTCATAGCATCTTTTTAAAATAAGTTTTATTTTAAATATAGTAAAGTAGTGCAGTTTCTCCGCTGGCTATAACCTTTTGAAAATCCGATTTCTTTAAAGTTAAAACAAGATAATAACATATGAGATTTCTTCACGTTTTGGGCGTATGTCACGGCCTTATAAATAAGATCATGGAGGTTCTGCTCAGCGGAGTCACTAAAAAATTTAGTGTACTTTAAAACAATGTTCATTTTATAAATATACGATGAAAATTGCCGGAGCGAGGTGTCCCAAGAAAATGCTATTTTATATTGTTCTTATGGGACGAAACCCAAGGTGATGGCTACTTCTGCGCACTCTTAAATACCCTTTTGATTTTGATTGTTTAAATTTATTTACGCTATTGAAATATGGCTAGGTCATCCTTTTTAATTTGTATCCTCGTTTGTATCAATACTTTATCATTGACAATATTGTTTTTTCGGTTTAATTGAATCACTCCCAACTATTGTTGGATTAACAGTTTTTATACCTGAAAAGAAAAGCTGGGATTTAGAATTTAAGTATTTTTCCATTCTAATGAAACACATTCCGGGAACTCACATAGTATTCTTAAATAAAAAAGTAAACAACCAAAATGCCACTGGTTTGAAAAATAAAACTTTTAAATCGGTATATTTTGGTTAATGTTGCCAAGTCATTAACATTTTAAGTTGTTAAACTGGATACATATTTTAAGGTGGTTGATTTCTTGTAGTTAAAAAACAATTTTTAGTATATTAACTCAGACCAAACATCAGTAAAGGAGAATTTAATTATTGCTATCTTGGTGAAAGATTACTTTAGGCCTAGTTATTCATCACAAAGTCATTGCGCCACATTATTAATGTCTTCATGAAAAATAATGATGCAGTTATCCATATTAATATTACCATTCAACCTACAGTAACGAGTTACCGGTATTTAAACCGGCATGAATGATATCAGGATATGAATATTCCGGACAGATATTCCATCATTAATATTCTCGTAAGTTTCTGATTATTCAATAACTGAAAATCGGATTTCCCATCTCAATTAGTTCATTTAACCAATTTCGTAGATCCAACAAGCATTTACTGAATTATGCCAACATGAAAAAGAGTGGCTATTAGCCTACACGTCTTCTAAATAACCGAATTCGAAAGCATGATATCTAATGTTTCTTGTTAATGTGATTGATGTCATGCACATATTTCATTGATGTCACGGGTTTGATCGGTTTGGTTTGAGTGGTTATCAAAATTACAATGCTTGATGATTTCTCAACCTTACTAACCCCAATGCATATAAAATAACATGCAAAATAATGATTAACTTGAAACTCCTCTTAAGTCGTTATCAATCGTAAATACATTATATTTATTACGGCTAAGGTGTAGCGGCATACGAGTAGTAAGGTAGCCTACTACTAGTAGAGGTAGATTCAACTACCGAACTGGGACTCACAGGACGGTATCGTTTGTTAGACATATCTGTCCATCACCGGCGTGGTTCGGAAGTCACGTTAAGCCGTTGGTCCTTGTATTTCCACTGGTCATTGGGATATTAATTAATGACCCATTCTAAGGAAGAGTTGGCTTTAGTTTGTAACAAGACTACACTTCATAAATCATTACTACCACTCACCACACCTCCTTCAACACATACTCGTATATTTGCCTTAAAATACCCTCATGAGAGTGGTCGGCATCTCAAATAGTGATATAGTGATAGGCGAAGTAAGGCGAAATGGGAAACAATTAAATTGATCACGGCAGTTAAGGATGTAAAAGCGCTAGGTATTCAACAAACGGACATTTAAAGAAACACATTTAATCAACAGTGTTTGATTGGACAGTTGGTCAGAGAGAAGTTACTATAACAGGATAGAATTACTCATTTCAAAAGGATGAAGCAAGTATTGCCATTAAGAAATTCCAACTTTTCACGACAAGGTAAAGTATTTTATGGTTTGAATGACCTATACGCGAATAACAATAATCACAAATTGAATACAACTGAACAACTTTGAAACTCTAGAAAACAGAGAAATCCCGCGTTTCCGTCTCGGATGTAGGGCAACGATTCTGTCACACTAATCTCTCGCCTTGCTTGTGTCTACGCCATTTGCTCTAACCACTGCATTTATTGATCAACTCACCCCAATATATCTATTTTAATAATTAAAATACACATGAACATTTATTGATCACTGTTATAATAATCTTTTGTAACTGCTCAAAACCATTTAGTTTTAAACAATGCCCGTTATTTAATCCTTTTATTTCAAACTACAGGGTTATTAAAAAGAATGTCCTACTTTAATTTTTCTGTAACTATTATAGTATGAGTGCTTCATAAATAATTTACTTGAAAGAAGAAGTTTCAAAGTTTTGTTTACATATACTGAGGAGTAATTTCCGCTTTTAATTACCAAAGAAATGGCTGCCCATTCAACATGAAGAACAAAAGATATTTTTCGTTCTTGAATTTCCAAAAAGCCAGTCAGTTCAGTTAGCGAGAGTTTCGTCGTAGATTTTGTGATTTCCTCGTGAATTTCTTTTGTGAGGCTATGTAAGGGTGAAGATTTACGTACCCTCTCTGACAAAAAGTCTAGGTGATCTGTGAAACCGTATCAGAGTTGCAGTCATTCCATAAATCAATATTAACTTCAGATCTACGGGAAAATAGTTCGATTATGAGCTAGGTTTTTGCCGAGCAGTTAAGGGAGGACATGGTGAGCATATATAGAAGTGTACCAAGGAAGACAAACTTTGAACATTGCTACTTTTACTAGTATTTAATTTATGTATATTCAAGCAATGATTAACGAAGGAGAGTTGTTTGAAAGTAGGACATTCTTTTTGTATAATACAGATAGATATGATATTTTTATGTGTTTTAACCGCAATTTATGAACCCCTTTGCAGCATCACTGTAACGAGGGTTTCTTTAAGCGTAACACAACTTTAAAATATGTAGAGTAAGGTTTTTAAGCCAGCGGAAAATACGAAATAAAGTTTCCCAGAGATAAGGGACTAAGGCAAGATGAGATTAGTGACGTGAATGGGATGAGAGAAAAGAACCCTTTCAGCAGTGCTTGAGTAGAAATACGAGTCTGTTTGACCTGTAAGTGCCAAGACGCCCATTCCAAACACGAGCTTTTCCTTTATTCTTCTTAACAGATAACCATTACAATAAATTTTACAACAATAATTTTAATATACCTTAATCTAATTGAAACTCACCTAAGCAGTAGCATTGGCACCTCCCAAACAATCGACACAATATTTGTTGACGTGTTATAAGACAAAACATGTCCGATTGGACAGTTGGTCGGGGAGAAGTTATTAAAAGGGGTAGCCTTGACTGATAAGAGAAAAGGAGCTAATTCGAATGGGATAAAGCCAGTTTGGGCACAAAGAAAAGCCAAAAAAATATTCATACGAAAACTGAATTTCTTATTTTGTTTTTTGAAAACTGAATAATAATAATAAGAAAAAGAAGAAGATTCCAGAAAATGGTGTTTCCGTTTAAACCTTTGGACTTTGTAAGGGAAAGTTTCGTCATGAATACATGGATTTAAAGTCGAGTGCTCAAAATTTGGGTACAGTATTTGTTCCAGCTACTTTTTTTTACATGAATACTGAGGTAATTTAAACTTACGTACGAGGTAGTATTATGTTTTAATCAAAACAGAAGAGGTTTCTGAATTGATCCATTTACCCAAAGTTCAAATTTTTGGAAGCAGTTTAAACATTTACATAGTTTCAACGCTGATGCTAGATAGGTTTACTGTTTATTGTTCGGTGCCAAACTCTACCAAAAGGCGTAACCCATTGACATCGAATAACTCATTACGCTGTTGAAGCGAAAAATCACTTTTTGGCCACCATTTTGAAATGATTCAATGGACGTTCATAATTTTTTTGTTGTATTTTTAATACATTGATAGATACCACCAAAATACATAAACTATTTTTTTAAAATTTCAACAAAAAAAGACGAAAACAACTTTTTGATGAAATCTTTCCTTACCCCAAAGGTTAACTTCCCGTAGTCTGATTTTGCTGGCTAACGAATTTGACCGAGATACAAAAGGAATATTTACGACATACTGTATTTAAAGAACCACATATTACGAAAATCGGACAACAAATTTGGAAAGTACACATACATAATTATAAAGTTTTAAAACAAAAACAAGCTCAACATAATTATGTTCTAGGAGTCAGAATCGGTGCACATTTATGGTCCCGGGTCTGGGTCTTACAATGCTGACGGCATGAAAATCTCATTATTCCAAAGGAAATTAGCTAATAAGAATTTAAGAATACTAGGCCAATATAATAAATTTATAAAGGTAAATTTGTACAAAAACATACATTTTATGTTTTGAATGCACACATTTGGCGTTATAGCTTTTAGCATCTTAGAAACAAACCATGGTAGTTGAAAAGTTTCACATTTTAATCGTGCTTCTGGAATGAGATGGCGAATGATAGAGTTAATCTGTAGAGCGAGTACTGAAGCAAGATCACATTTCAATGATCGAGAGCTCAGCTGATGTGGAATACAGATGTGAGAGATTTGACACACTTTGTGCGAATATGCAAACACATTTCAATGCTCAAATGTTTATCGAAACGTTCACTTACTTTGCAAACGCTTAATGTTCGAAATAATAGTTATTACTATGTTATTTGCAATTCTTTGATTTGAAACACTGAAAACTGGAGAATGTTATGGATTCTGGAGAATATTATAAGGTGAAAAAGGAATGTACAGTGAGTGTGATGAGTGTTTTAATGATTGATGAGATGTGTCTTGTTACAAACTAGGGCCGACTGTCCCACAGATTGGGTCGTGTATTTATGCCCAACGACCAATGGAATGGACCAACGGATTAACGAAACTTCCAAACGGATAGTGGCCTTCGTGAAACAGTCGTTACTGAAGTGGTTGAACTCGGGCCGATTTGATGCGAAGCACGCACTGTACCACTGAGCTATGGTCCCAAGGGTCTAATGAACATCATTCAGTCTCTAAGATGGACCTTTAGTTTTGGGATTTCTTTGTTTGTTGTTTTATAGTTAGTTGGTTGACCAACAAGGCGAGTTCATTCTCTCTTATAACAAGTCTTGAATCACCACTTTTGAGAGAAAACATCCGAGAAGTAGAAACAAACTAGCGCTTTCACAACGTTGTATATAATTGCGTACATTTTAACTATCACTCATCTTTGATAGGTTATATACCTGTATTATTTTTACGGCACTTTTTGTACACTACACCTAATAATATTGCATTTATTCAAGGTGAAGATATCAAACACAACAGTGTCGAAATTAACACAACTGATGATATAGTCCGAAACTAAAATATTAAACCAGTTAAAAGTTGGTTTTCTATTAACTATTGAACTGTAATACCATATACACAAATCTATTGACTTTTACGTGGATTGCGGAGAGGAAGAACCAATCTAGTGAAAGGATGTCAATAACAGCCAATCACAACCCCTGACTTTCCACCTCTCCACAACCATGACATCGCTAATCTGACAAGTGACAAACCCACCCTCTCTCCACAGTCTGACCGAACTAGGCAGTCATGAGTTCTATACAAAACAGTTAGTTAAGGTGCGCGTAACGCAAACCCATACAAATGCAAATGTGCTGTCAGAAAATGCATCGTTTCACTCCAGCAAGATTTTGTCCTTTTAAGGCCCGGTTTCCCATCGCGTATGCTGATATACATTTTGTGCTAGGGATAAAATCACCACTAATTAGTGGGATAATACGATCGTTCGAAAGTAATACCCATTTTTCCATACAGAAAACCCAATTTTTCCGAAACTTTGTATTTTACATTTCTATATCTTAACCTACTTTCATATAATTTTTTGCATGCAACAACGCTTATTAACTTGTTACAAGCTTTAAATACCATGTCGTAGTCTTGCCGCCAATCCATTGAAATGTCAGTACCATTTGTTTGATCTGTCGTCGTCCTAAAACTTTACCCAAAGTGTTGTGAACAAATGATAGTCACTAGGCTAGATCTGCTGTAAGGATGGTCGAACATATCGGAATTTCACATAGTCGCTGAATAGTCCCGAAAAGCTTGAAGCTGTGCCGTTCGTTTCAATTTGTGATTATCGGAACCCACCTAACACATTTTACGGTACTTGAGGTGTTCTGTAAACTTCTAATGATAGTGCGTAAACATTAGGACAATTTTCACTAATTTCATCGAAAGTCAATCTATCCTTTGCACAAACGCGTCAACAGTTTAAGCAACCGTGATGACACTGCTTGCTCCTCATGGTGAACGCTCATTGAAATGGCACCAACGTCGCACAGTTGACTCGTCCATCACTTCACTGTACACGGATTTAATTGCGGTATATTTCACTTGAGCGCATGTTCATTCGGAAATCGAATAACTGATCTCAATTCACAACTGGCGGCGTTATTGATCCATTTTGTATGTTTACAAACACGGCAATAAGAGTTGTATTGAAACGAAATCGCAAACAGCTGACCAATAAGATGCTAAAGCAGCTGACTTTGAATCATCTGTCAGCACATAGACAACACAGAGATTAAAACGGGTACTACTTTCGAACGAACCTCGTAATATAAAACATGGAAACCGGGCGTTCCATTCATTTTACCCTACTAGTACACATCAGCATACTATGCTCTATTGCACGTTTTATCATGTAGTGTGCCAGTCACCGAACTTTACTCACAAGGCAGTACGCTTTTACTCATACGGTAGGATGTTAACGATACAGGGAGGATCACGCTCGCACTTATTCATTTAGTTGTTCATAAAGGTTTAAACATTAAGATTTTAACTGCTGTAGACAGTACTATTTTTATGTAGTTTAATAGAATTAAAATCAATGCTCAAGCGCTCTTGTGGCAGAATATTAACTTTTTGGGGACCGAAGGAAATGGAAAATCTGACGTTGCAACAAACCTTGCTTCACCGATTCAGATGATACAGATCTGCTATGCCTCTTCAAACATTTAAACACAACGGTTGCTCTAAACCAATTAATAGCCATTAGTTAGAAATGCAAAACCACATATTTTGCATGGACATGGAAATGAATGGGAACTCACTAGAAAGAATGGGGTTTCTCACTATGAATCATGGGAGCAGGAGCATAATATAGAAAATCTCTAGGCGCTTTATTCGCTACTTTACGCAAACATTGTTTTGTAAAAACACGTTTCCCTTCAAGATATTTAATAAAACTTACAGTAAAACACGCGAGGCAGAGGCCAAAGGACGAATCGCGGTTGAAAGCGTAGAGGTCAGTTTCGTAACGCCCGTGGTCACACTGGAAGACCAAGCTGCAGCAGAGGGCTGAAGCGAGTCTGTGAGCGTAGCACCCTTGGCAATAGAATATCCGAATGCCAAAGCGAGGCTGTGAATGGAGCGAATAAGAGTAACAAATTGATAACACATTTCGATTCACTCATGCAACGGCGCTTTTGAATTTTGTTGAAATCGAACTACTAACAACACTGTAAAAGCGAAAAATAACTTTTTTGGCCGCAATTTTGTAACGACTCAATGAACTTTCACAATTTTTAGTACAGTACATTGGTGGATAGGCTACCTTATGTGGAACACAAATTTAATTTTAAGCTCCATCAAAATCGGATGAAACTTACTGTTTTTAGATAATTAAATCCACTTTTTAACGTTAACTCCTATCCAAAAGGTGGGTTCCCCCTGATTTTCCTGGTTAACGAACTTGACCGAGATTTTCACGTTTTTACCAAATTTAATGAAAAACGTCCAAAAAATGCGACTTGTAGGGAGTACATACATATGTATATACAGTCTTGTAAAATGCTCAAAACGTGTTCTGGGGCCAGGATTGAGTCCCGGTCTAAGTTTTACCAAGCTAACGGCATGAATATCTCATTTTTTCAAAGGAAATTTGAGAAAAACGAGAGAAAAGTGGGTATACAACTAACTAAGCAATTCAAAATTAGCTGCGTAAGGTTCAAAATATAATACTGGTAAAGCCTAGGGTTGTTTTTGAAAGATTAAGGTTATGGAAGCTACTAAACCAAAACTTTGTGCCAATAACTTTCCGAATTTTAAAATAGTTTTTGTACAGAAAATATTACGAGGCTACAACGTTTCAACTAAAGATAAAATAAGCTAGTCCTTTTAATAATGACGAAAAAAAATTATTTAAAACTCTTGTTACTTAAAACCATAAATCTAGAAACGTGTGCAGTTTGACATTTTAGGTATGAAGGTTATAGCACACAATTTGTACAATTTCTACAACAATATTCTATATACATTTTCAATATTCTTTCGTTTAACTTTCCGTGAAGTAGTAAATTTTATATAGCTATACTGAATTTTATAGTGATTACGGTTTTCACCTTTAAAATGTAAAGGTTGGTAACAAGTTCGTTTAGACGTGAAACAGATGAAAGGTGGAGTTACAAGGGAGGAGAGGAAACAAGGCTTTGTTACAAACTCATTGTTAGAAGCCAAACCCCGAGCCCCTAGACCTTTGACCTTTTCCAAATATCTTCTTAGCACAAGGTGAAGAGTTTTGGTGCAAAACTACATGTTACATATATAGTTTACGTCGCATTTACTATTTAATTTAGATGGTAAAAGAAAGCCATTCATGCAAATATATTCAAAAGAGACGTGTTAAAGAGTAGTGTCGAGATAATGCAACATCAAGGGAATGCTGACTCTTTCCTTATCTCTATATTTATAAATAATTCTATGTTAAAAAATGTTTGTCCCATCTTGATTTTATTAATTTAAAAAATAAAATGTGACATTATTAATTTTACACGCGATATAAACTATCGAATTTTAAAGTAGATCTGAAAGTAGATTTTTATTGCAATGCGTAAGAACTAATCTGGGTTTCATACATTAGTATACTAGTCTAGCTTATTCCGTGAAATGATGGTTCTATGAGTTGCCAAGTGAGTAACACACATATATATTAATATAATAACGTAATAAAAGGAAAGGTAAAAGAAAATATAATGCTCATTTTCGGTTATAATACGTTGTTAAGCAAAATGGTATACGGTGAAAGGATAAAGTTAATATACAAATAAATATAACACATAGATACATTTTCCAAAATAATTTTGAAAACTAGCTGATAAAAGCCAAAAATATACTAGTTTTTTCAAAACAATACTATGTTAAAATAAATAAAATAAAATATGTAAAATTTAAGCCGAAAGGAGCTTTTGATTTCAAAACCAATTGGTATGCCAATTCAGAATTTTGACAAATTAGTTGGCCATAAGCTTCCTTCGGGGAAGGTTCAATTTTGTGCAAAGCAGTTAAATTATAACAATTAGTCTAAATTAGTACTGTGATGAGTGGCATGCTGAGCAATGTTTTAACAAATTGTGTGTAAAATAGTCAGCAAAAATAAACCATTCATTCGTTTAAAAGATACGTTTTAAGGAGTAGTGTCGAGATAATGTAACAACAAGGGAATGCTGACTCTTCCTTATCTCTATACCTATAAATAATTCTATGCTAAAGAAATGTTTGTCTCATCTTGAATTAGCCATTTGTACTAATTTTACACACGATAGAGGTTTCAGATCCACCTCTGGCTTTCATGAATACTGGTCTAGCCTATTCTGTAAATTGTCTGTGTCCCAGTTGTTGAGTTATAAGACCTTTACTTGGCTCAAAACATACTTGTATTTGTTAATAAGTTTATCTATACCTCCTTCTGTTCTAAACAGAAGAGTTCACGTGGACAACTAGCCGAGATTTGTTGTGAAGCAACTCAGTGCTTGTGCTAGGTCTTTACAAATAGGCTTAGTTAATATGTCATCGTGATCTTAAAATTCAAACACGTTTTAAATTCAATAAAAAAATACGAAGTAAGGCGTTAAGTAGACCTATCGACCAACAACTAAGAAAGGTGGTTTGAAAACTCAGTATTAGATAGTTAATTTCCGTTACAGTGCTTTTCAGCTGGGGCCTATTTGTAAGCATTATTCTGAATCTGAGTGTATCTGAATATTTGAGATGAAAGTGATTGGAAAAGCCGCACAGCTGATATTTTATTTACTGAACCTTCCGGCCATTAAAACCTCGAGGCTGACTGAACCAATGCAAAGCAATGCTTGACAATTTCCAGAAATGTACATTATTATAAGATCTACTATATGATAAAATGACCAGAAATATACAAGTTTTTAAAGACTTTGTAATATATTTTACCCATGCATACAATTCTTATCATTCATTGAAAAAATAGCACATATCAAAGGGACCTAAACACATACAATTCTTGCTGTAAAGTTTTTGATCATTATGAAAACACACAAACCCGCAATAGAAATAATCTGTATGGACATAATATTAGCAAAGTACAAATAGAAAAACACACTTTACTTTTGAGGAGATATATACTATAGGAGGCAAAAGTAATTCCATAATAATACATCCTAGCAGAGGTAAAATAATTTGTCCAGCTTCCAGCTAGTTAATAGTTTACAGCTGTGCTATATTACGGTTATTACATCGTCTAATCTTGTCAATCCACTCAATGTTCGACCCGACCATGATTCCTCAATGTTTTACAATAATACCTAGTAAATGAGTTTTGATTTAATGCCAAGCTGAAATCGTATTTAGCCGAGAAGTTAATGGAAATGCCGCAGTGTTTTTGCGATCTGTTCTCTCAGTTGTCAATTGCACGCAGAGATTCCAATCCCTTTCTGACGATAAAAAGTCCTATCAGGCATTCCTTCTTTTATTTTGCTTCAACTTCCCGCTCAGCGGTAATTTATTCTGCACGTTGTTCGTGTGTCAATTAAAGAAAAATGTGCTTTTGAGTCAACATAGTTTGTATATTATGTGATTATGAGATGTGTAAAACACTCAAGTAAATATTTATTAGTTGTTTATTTATAAACATCATTTGTTACATGTTTATCTAAAGAAGGACCTCAGAACCCAAAATATAATTTAACATTTAAAAATTTGGTTTAAATTTTTAAAAAGGTGCGTGTATCCACAATAAGTTTTATAAAATGAATGAACCACCTTCCTTTCTGTCACATCGACAGAAACTCTATGTGATCAAAATATATTAGGATTAGTACTACTAAGCTTGACCAATCACAGCAAAGCAAAACTATGCCTGTAAACCGTGTACTTTAACACAGGTTTGTATTAATATTATCACTCCATAACAATCAAGTTTTTATCATACCTCGTATGCAGTAACGCATTTGAAATGTATGAACATAAATAAATTCAAAGGGTGAGTTATGAACTCACGATTTATGAGTTAGTTGGCTCATAATACTGTGATTTGATAATTGATTCGATAACAATGTAATTAAAGGATCTCAGCTTGAAAATTCATAGGATTAAATATAAATGAAATGTAAGCTTTTAAGTAAACCCAGCTAAGCGATAAAAGGTTTAAATCTGTCAAACACTGGCAAACGGTACGACAATGTTCAACTTATTAAATGAGTTAGAAGACGAAGGCAGAACAAAGCACAGCTGAGTGCTCGCAATTATTCTCTTGGGCTGAAAACCTCTCCTGGAATCATTAACCAGACATTCATCCTTACAGTCAAGTGTTGAGGAGGATAGATCCAAGAAAGAAGCCTGCTGACTGCTTGAACCAACAATATCCCTTTACAGTAAACATTCTATGCAATGCAAGGGTGTGTCCAATGCAATTACCAATAAAACTGCTGTTAAAACAAGTTAAAATCTTAACTCAATGCATAATACGTAAACTCAATGATATACCGGGTGCCATGATAAAGTGTCCTAAACGGATTTCAGGAGTATCTATTAGAGCTAGAAAAATGAAACATACTTTATTCTCAAAAATCGTACATGGAGATTTCAGGAAAAATATGTTTAAAATTCTTAGTTTACAGGGTGTGTCAAAACTCACGTAGTTTACTAAAACTCACGGGGTCAAAACTCGAGATTTTGAATGCAGAAATGGGCCATTGACAATAATAAAAACAGATCCTCGACATTTTAACGAAATGTTTTTGATCTTTTGATGATATATTTCAATGATATTTTTTGGGCTTAGACATCAGCAAATTTATGGTTCAACAAGTTGTTTTGATTGTTTTAACTTTTAACACTGACTTATAGTAAACTGTGTAACAGCAGTTTCTTCAAAACATTATTATTCAGACTGCTGAGTTTTAAGCAATGCTTACTTAATTGTTTCTTTATAATATTTAAACATTTATTTCTCACTATTATTTGTATCACTACAAAAAGTATCGTTCCTCACTCGGTCGAAAGTGTCTTTTGACCCTCAGTAATTTAACTTGACCTCGTGTCAAAAGTGTCACTAGTGATGAAATCTATATACTATTAGTATTTCGGTTAGGGTTGTCCGGAGTGTTGAGGTCTCGAATCTGGCTGGGGTAATTCACATTTTTGAATAGAAATGGTCCTTAGTGTGTGGAGGGTGGGGAAACGAATAAAATTATATATATTTTTTATTTTTATGGGGTTTTGAGGTCCCCACCCCATGTTATATTTCTTTTTTAGTAAATATTTATTAATAAATATCAACGGATTTGTTTGAAACTCGACACATAGTTGTATACCATTAACCCAAAGACCCTACTGATTTTGGGGTTCGGGGGCACAATATATGGATTTGGGGTTAAAAATAAATCATAAAATCTATGTGGGGTATCAAAAAGGAATATTATGCTGATTTCAAACATATATTGGTTGTCTACCAAATAGTTTGGGGAGGAAGGGGTTAAAAGTGGGGTAAAACATTAAAAATCTTAAAATGGCGCGACATTTAACAATTAAATAGCGGGCACCGAGGCCAAGGGGTCTGGGGCGAAGCCATTGGCGCAGCTAGTATATTACTAATTTGGTTGTTATACGTACATGTTGTTGTAATATACTAAAAGTTATGAACATGCCGTTTCAAAATGGCGGCCAAAATAGTGACTTTTCGCTTTAACAGCAGAATGAGTGGTCCAATATTAATGAAATTTAAAATGGGATTTTTAATACTATATAGTAGTTGTATAGCTGAGGCCGAAGGTATTCGCTGCGCTCACAGCCTGTAACCTCACAGGCCTCAGCTTGGCCTCCTGTGTGATCACGAGTGTGTTCGTGTGGTTATGCATTTTGTCGGAACCCTGACTGCAAAAGGTTGATACCGTTTACAGAGTTTTAAGTTTATGACTTTTATTTATTTATTCAGAACTATCGAAATAGCATTTGAGTGATTTGAATGATAACGGACACGTGCAACAAAACAAAAGCGATCTTTTAAAATTATTTCTTTTAATTTCAAACTAACGAACTAATTTGATTTGATTTCATGTCGAACAAGAGCGTAATAGTCGTCTGATTGAACTTTAAAATGAACAACATGAAAGTACAAATGCAATAAAACACTCCCAAGGCAATTCTATTCAATTACTGACAATCAGACAAAAAGTTAACAACCTGACTGACACGGTCTAATTTGATTGGTAGATTGCAAATCTGATATTGAAACTATTTCCCTAAACGATTTGTTCACAATTATTTGGGAAACATACAAGACTCAATAAATGGAGACTTTTCAATAATAAAGGTGGTACAAGTCTGTGGTATTTATTTTATATGTCGCCGACAGCGCCTGGGTCTAATTAGAACGGAAACGTACTTTTACACGCCTTTCTTCAATATTGAAGAGGAAATTAACATTTTTAGGTTATAAAACCACCTGACTTTGGCTATAGCTTTTATTTTGCGTGCAAAGAATGCATCAGACCTAAATTGAAATGTATCTATTACCTAAATATATTGGCTTCAGTTCTCATTATACATATTAAACCCTCTATGAATTTAAAAGCTCGGTATGGCTTTACTTAAACTTAGAGAACTAAACCCTAGAACGTTTAAACGTAAAACGATTGATGCCATGAATATCATATGTAAAACGGTTGAATGGTTGCTACAGTTTAGTGTTAGTTAATCACTCTCATTAACGTCTATCTGTAGTGCGTCTATCTGTAGTTCGTCTATCTGTAGTGCGTCTATCTGTAGTGCGTCTATCTGTAGTGTGTCTATCTGTAGTGTATTATCTGTAGTGTCTATCTAGAAAAGTGCTCATCTGGTAATGCGTTCTTCAGTGCGGTCCATTAAGTGCGTCTATCTGTAGTCCGTCTATCTGTAGTAAAGGTCTATCTGTAGTGTGTCATTCAGTGCGTCTATCTGTAGTGCGTCTATCTGTAGTGCGTCTATCTGTAGTGCGTCTATCTGTAGTGTGTCTATCTGTAGTGTGTCTATATCTGTAGTGCGTCTATTCAGGCAATGTCTATCTGTAGTGCGTCTATCTGTAGTGCGTCTATCTGAAGTGCGTCTATCTGTAGTGCGTCTATCTGTAGTGCGTCTATCTGTAGTGCGTCTATCTGTAGTGCGTCTATCTGAAGTGCGTCTATCTGTAGTGCGTCTATCTGTAGTGCGTCTATCTGTAGTGCGTCTATCTCAGGTGTTGTCTTATCTGTAGTGCGTCTATCTGTAGTGTCTATCTGTAGTGCGTCTATCTGTAGTGTGTCTATCTGTAGTAAGTGTCTATCTGTAGTGCGTCTATCTGTAGTGCGTCTATTCAGAAAAAGTCTATCTGTAGTGCGTCTATCTGTAGTCCGTCTATCTGTAGTGCGTCTATCTGTAGTCCGTCTATCTGTAGTGCGTCATCTGTAATGCGTCTATCTGTAGTGCGCTTCCATTCAGGTGCGGGCCTATCTGTAGTGCGTCTATCTGTAGTGTGTTCATCTGTAGTGCGTCTATCTGTAGTGCGTCTATCTGTAGTGTGCGTCTATCTGTAGTTCGTCTATCTGTAGTGCGTCTATCTGTAGTGCGTCTATCTGTAGTCCGTCTATCTGTAGTGTCTATTCTGTAGTGCGTCTATCTGTAGTGCGTCTATTCAGAAAAAAGGGGTCTATCAGTAGTGCGTCTATCTGAAAAGTGTCTATCTGTAGTGCTGGGCCCATCAGTAAAGTCTATGTGTAGTTCGTCTATCTCTGTAGTGCGTCTATCTGTAGTGCGTCTATCTGTAGTTCGTCTATCTGTAGTGTGTCTATTCAGGTTCGTCTATCTGTAGTGCGTCTATCTGTAGTGCGTCTATCTGTAGTGTGTCATTCAGGTCTATCTGTAGTGCGTCTATCTGTAGTGTGTCTATTCAGGTTCTATCTGTAGTTAGTCTATCTGTAGTGCGTCTATCTGTAGTGTGTGTCTATCTGTAGTGCGTCTATCTGTAGTGCGTCTATTCAGTGTGTCTATCTGTAGTGCGTCTATCTGTAGTGTCTATCTGTATGTCTCTATCTGTAGTGCGTCTATCTGTAGTGCGTCTATCTGTAGTGCGTCTATCTGTAGTGCGTCTATCTGTAGTGCGTCTATCTGTAGTGCGTCTATCTGTAGTGCGTCTATCTGTAGTGCGTCTATCTGTAGTGCGTCTATCTGTAGTGCGTCTATCTGTGCGGTTATTCAGTGCCTATCTGGTGCGTCTATCTGTAGTGCGTCTATCTGTAGTGCGTCTATCTGTAGTGCGTCTATTCAGTGCCTATCTGTAGTGCGTCTATCTGTAGTGCGTCATCTGTAGTGCGTCTATCTGTAGTGCGTCTATCTGTAGTGCGTCTATCTGTAGCGTCTATCTGTAGTGCGTCTATCTGTAGTGCGTCTATCTGTAGTGCGTCTATCTGTAGTGCGTCTATCTGTAGTGCGATATTACAGCTGTGGCTTTGCATTTGATGTGAATTCTGAGGTTGAAGTGTTTTGCTGCTGGCCTCTCAGCACTGATCCTGTTTTATGTAGTCACAGCAGTTTCACAATCATGGGTTAAAGAAAAGCTATCTTCAACAAGTAAAGTGAGCTATCACTCAAAGTCTTACCATGAAAACCCCTTTTACACCTTTCACAAATCATAGAGAGAAATACCAATCAACTCAGTTTAACATAGTTTATGGATGAAAGGTTTGTTATTGATTACGGTTGATTTCTTCACTACATTTCTAATAAACTTAACCTAATTAGACATGTCTATGTAAAAGGTTAAAAGTTATATGGTAAAAAGTACAAAATGCTTTAATTGTATAGTTAAGAATACCACAACGTAAATAGAGATAACATCAAGAAACTTAACTTACTTTACTAATAAGTCTTATTTGAGATTGTTTTAATTTAATACGGAGTGGCCAGTAATTACGGGATGAAACTTCACCAACTGATTTGTCAAGTAAAAATAAACAAAAATAGTCCACTAACTCACATAATCCTCTCTCGTTCAGTTTCCGTCTGTCTGTCTGTATTTTCACTAAAATATTTTTATTTCCGCAGTCGTTTAAGTATAAACTTAAAAGGTTATGCACTGTTAGTACTTAGACCATTTGGGTATATACGGATAGACTGATATAAAGAACTCAAGGTTTGACGTTTATTACCACTAAGGCTGGCTTCCCATATAACGATGTCATGCACGTCTTGATAGGGTGTAAATCTTGAAGCCTAGTTTATGGGTATGCTGTAGATTTGAACCTGTACGTTTCACATACTCATACTATCGAATACCACACACATGTGAATGACAAAAGGTATATCTCGTGTTGCCAATGTTGATAAGTTAACAAGAGAAAAAGACAAAAACTGGCTTGATTTGATTGTTAGCATATAGTGACTTGCGTGAAACAGGTTGTTTAATCTAAATATTATAATAAATGTAAGCAACAAAGCCAATAGACTGTCACACTATTAATTAAGAAACAGCAACACCGACTTCAACAAGTTTTTTGAGTGAATAAAGATAGTTATAACAACCAACAAATTAAAGTTCATAATGTGGCAAATAGTGAGCGTATATAGTGTATTCTAATAATAACTGGCATCTTCATATTTATTATATTTGTTACCATGAAATGAGTATAGCTGTAATGTTTTAGTGTAATGGCTAAATTCTGTTCAGAGGTTTTGCGCGAACAGACATGAAAACATAGTCGACACGTAGGCTA
This sequence comes from Matsumurasca onukii, assembly GCA_018831715.1. NCBI lineage: Eukaryota > Metazoa > Arthropoda > Insecta > Hemiptera > Cicadellidae > Matsumurasca > Matsumurasca onukii. The sequence continues at coordinate 58,779,256 of CM032059.1, forward strand.
GCCACAACCGCTATTGTATTTGACAAGATTCAACAAACAATTTAGTAGAAGACATTGTAATACAACCCATTATGGATCATAGTTGACTGAAAGAGGAAGCAACATTTTAAATGAATTACCAAATAATATTAAAAACGTAAACATTCAAAACCGATTTAAATCAAATTAAGAGCTTATTTAATTTCAAATCCCTTCTACACTATGGAAGAGTTCTGTGAATTTAAGGCATTGAGACACATTTAAAACTGGTAGATGGCAGGTTCCCCTAGATTTAAAATCTGATGTAAAATTAATGTTGATAATTTTTTGCAACACATTTTAAATGTACAGCAATAAATATTATTAGTAATTTCTGCCCAGTGCTCTGAATGTCCAAGTGACGAAATTACGACTAAATAATAAAACTGAAATAACTTTAAAACAGAGTTCTAGTCTTCTAGAGCAACAAAATTGTTTTGATCGATTGAAAAAATATAAATCTACTATTCAGGGTAAGTTTTCTATTCATTTATGGCATTACTACAATTTTATTGGCAAATCAAAAACTTGAATGACCACCATTCCAAAACGGACTGTCCGATCTAACGGGTTAACAAACATATTCTAGAGATTTACAACCGGAACAAATGTACCAAGTTCCATGCGAAACGGACCAAAAATGCGACCTGTAGAGTGGTTACACACACATAATATATATTGAATCACGAGTGAGAATGGGAATAGACTGGCTATGGCAATAGCACTGTGCTGGCTATTCGTGAACCTGTGCCGGAAATAGCGGCTATTGTTGTACATTCTTGTCCTTTGTGGCGGAAAATGTGGGGACAAGAATGTATAAACTGGCATACGTATATAAACACAGTTTTGCCCTTAGTCTCAGGAGGTAGTGGGACGCAAAAAGCTGCAAATCGCACATTTCTACGACGTGTCCGAGAGAAATGAATAGATTTCAAAGAAAGTTTGCTGAAAATCACCGCAGGTCAACTCGTACAACCTCCTTGTTTCTCTGAAGTCGGTTAAAAAAGATAAACATAGACATTGACGAGTGAAGGCAAAACCTGAAACTGTGATAAACGTGCAATTAATGACTGATACGAATTGTTACTGAAAATATAAACAATAAAATTTATAACAGGTAAAATACGATACAATTAAACATACATACGTTAAGATATAACACAAGTGTTATAGATTGATAGTTTGTCTTTAAACAATACTAGATGAGAGTACCCGCACTTCGCCTCGGGGCTTGCAAATTTAAAGACAACAAAAAAACTAGTTTCCTATATATTCTTAGAAAAACCATTTAGTTTGCCTGTTAGTTCACCATCTTTTTCTTATAAGTGTTGGCTACCTTGTGAGAGTCATAATTACTTCTTCCATTCCGACCGTTTTTAGAGCCCGCTTTGGTTTTTTGCATTTTATTGTGAGGATGTTATATGGACTTCAAACATAGTTAAAGACACACTGCGTGATTAGCCTAACCCTCAAACTAAGTTTCATTGCCATAGTTTCAGCCGATTTTGACTTGTAAGCGGTCCAAAATGCCTAAGAACATTTTCAGAGTCCACTTTGGCCCATTATCACATATTTGCAATTTATTTTGTGGATGTTGTATTGATACAAAACATAGGTAAAGACACACTGTGTAATAAGCTAAACCTTTTAACGAAGTTTCACAGCTATAGCTTCAGCCGACTTTGGGTTATAAGCGGTCCAATATACCTTAAAAACGTTACAGGCAGGCATACAGGAATTTTTGATGCCAGTTTCTGTCTTTGCAAAGTATATAAACACCAGATAATCAAACACCGATGGATTCATTGCAATTTACAGACAAAAGTATTATTTTATTTATATAGACTTTTACGGGTTTTTCTAGAATTTCACGTTACAGTATTGGGCTTATATATTTTCATGTGTAATGAGGTCTTATCAATAACCGCCATCTTGAAAATATTAAATTATCAAACATGTTTATAGCCTACATGTTGACCAGGTATATAAGCCAAATTCCTATAAAATTTCATCAAAATAGGACCAGTGGTATTTGCGTGTGAGACAAACAGACTCACACCATCTCATTTTTATAGTTAGTAAGGATCTTTATTTAAGTATAAAAACATGTTGTAAATTATTTTGGTACACAGTCAGACCGCAATGCAATAACTACTGCAATAACACATAACGGTACTTACTACTATGACATGTTTAACTCATACAATACTATTCAAAGCTGTAAAATAGCATATAGTTAAAAGATATTTATACATGATAATGATTACTTGTTTTGTCGAGGTTTGATTACTTGGAAGCTGGTGTAATTACCCTTGTGGTTTGGTCAATATAGTGACCTACTGACCTTTGAGTCATACAGGGAGTTGATTGTACAACATTCTCGTCTGGAAAATACAAGACAGTTCAATGTCTGCTGGATTGAACTGACTCCTCTTCCTGTCGTTTCCACTACAAATTCTAATTTCTTAATCGAAACAATTTTATCACAAGGAGAGCGCATTTACAAAGTCTCTCTGAAGTTTCTCTTAACCTCAGCTTTCATATGGTTCAACAACCTCGATTCTCATTCATGGGATCTAGTTCGTAGTATTCATGAGCCTTTTGGCTGCCCCTAACATATTTTACATACGACATTACGACATACCTAAAGACCAATAACACATGTAGTTTTTACTAATGTTTGTAATACGGTAAGATGAATTTAAATGGGACAGTTGAATATTATTTGAAGACAGTACTGCGAGAAAAATAAAGAAAAAACCAAGTTAATAGATTGTACAACAAACTTAAATAATAGCTTTTCAGTGCTAAAATTGCTATATTTACCACTGCTCTTCCAGTAAGAAACGTACTTACTTTTAGTAAGATTCTAATGTATTTGTCTTCAATAAGCAGTAAGCACTTTACTCATTGTAAGTAGGATCATATTCACTCTGATACCCTTCCATATGACAAGCACTTACTTAAAAACATAACGTACAGTAAAATGCTCTAAACCATTTGAAATAGTTGGATATTGCAATTATATATTTTGTTCTAATGTTTTACAGCGTACAGGCAATAATTTCATTAATCCACCATTTGCCTTATTGTGAACTTTAACTTGTGGGTTGTTATATTCTTGGTTAGATTAAAAATCAAAGCGAAACCTTACTTTTTAGGGAATTTTTAACAAAAAAGTGGGGTTTATCATCTAAAAACGGTAAATTTCATCAGACTTTTATACAATTTGAAGTAAATATGTATTTTATTGTTATACATCGGTATACTGAACATTATGAAAATCGATCGACCGTTTTAAAATGGCAACCAAAAAAGTGATTTTTCGCTATAACAGCGGAAAGAATAGCGTTTTACTTTCATGATAATTATGCAGTATGACATCCAATAAGAACACTGTAGGTCTGAGGCCGAAGGCCCAAGCGAGGCTGTAAGCAGAATGAATTAGAGTAATAAATTCCATCGCAAATTCAATTCACTCATGCCAGCGGCGCTTTAGCTCTTAGCTGAGCTTCGGCCTTGGAACTTAAATCTATCCTTTTGTCAGTAATTGGAGTTTTTGAAAATAATTCTACCTTTATACCATACGAGCGCTGAAAAATTTCATCGAAAGTCAAACAAAACTGTCTGAAACTGTAATGGCTAAAGTTTCATAGCTTTGGAGACCAACTGTTTGGACAGAGCTAAAATGTAACGGAACATATGTTTTCAAGTCTAGCTGCTCAGACCTTGTTGCAAGTTTATTTGCATGTTTGATTACTTTATGATACACTCGTATGGGTACATATATGTCACGTCAGATACAAAATTGCTTTAAGAAAGCAGTCATGGTATTTGACTTCACTATAATTGTGTTGCCGAATCGACAAATTTGATTATTTTATCCGTTCCAATATTTGCAATCTAAATAATGTATGTCCCCATATGTTATTAGATGTGTAACATATTAGATTTAAAGAGAGCGCAGTATAGACGTGACGTTGAACTTAATCTTTAAGAACCATGTAAAATTTACATTTTCTTACAATACTTCATTTCTAAAATACATGAGTAATAAAGTACACGAAATAAGCTTTTTTTAAAGCTACCTAATTACCCTATAGTTCGGCTACTATGTGAAAAACTGTGACCGATGTGCATGAATTTAGCATACATTTAGAGGGTGTCCTTTAGAAAAATTGGGTTGTTATCTATTTTGCCTACATTTAAATACTGGCGTGCTGAAAAAATCTATTTAAATCTGTCTCATAAAAAGAGTTATAAAAAAAGCCCGAAAATCAACTGTCTTTGTCTTAAATCAGTACAAAGTCACGATAGTTTGTTGCTTTAGGAACTGTAAACTGGATTTTAAATAGTAAAATACAGATTCTAAAATAGGTAATAAAAACAACCTTCTATAAAGACGGCACATAATGGGGTATCATATTTAAAAGGTCCAACTTAAAATTAGGGAAACATTGATTTATTTTTTGTTTGTTTGTCAAACAAATAATAATTATACAATTGAAAATCCTACGCGAGTTTCATATTGAAGTTATTGGCCGAATGGTAGAGTAAAACATTCATTTAAAAATACAAGTGTTATTATAACAAGTGCGTTTATTAAATTTAACTTTACTCGCAATAATAGTGTACATTTAATAGATATATGAAATGTATTTCAAACTATTTATACTCGCCTTAACCTATAAGTTAGCAATAATAAAATGTACATGTCGAGTTCAATGTCAGTATTAAAATGACTGTTTCAAACTCTGAAGCCGAGGAAGGAAGGTCGTGTTTTATTGGAGTGTAAAATGAGTGAATTGTTTTGGTTCCGTCTCATAAAACGGATTAAGTCTCCTAAACCTCCAACCCAGTCTTTCGTGAGATTGTGTTTGTTCTTACCACAAGAGTTAAATGACCGACGAGTGATAATTAGACTAACTTACGTATATTAGTGTTTAAATGCACTTCTCCTTACACAATGCTATCTAAAGTGTTATCTAGTGTTCGAGTTGTGGTGTATGTGTATGTCATTTCCTCCTACATCTTGTACAAATGTTGTAAACATGAATTCATAATGAATACGGCCATGTATGGTTCTGAACGAAGAAAGGTCTACAGCAATCATAACAAGCTACGTAGTACCAACATCAATTCTTGTGGCTTTTAATGAAGGGTCAGGGCATTGTCCCCTCTAGAAGTGGTCACGAAAGAAAAACCAACCTTGGTTGTTTAAACTTACTTTTGGCATTAATAAAGTAATCAACAGTTTTTATTGGGACAAATCGCTAAACAAACACACGCGTTTTATGGCGAATGAGTTGGAAACATATTCCAGTATTCGTGTTGTAAGTTAGGCAGAAAGTAAACTTCCCTTTAAAGACATGTTTATTAGACAATACAGCTTTTTTAACGAATAAGGTTTTGTTTCCTGCTCAGAGACAACAAATAATGGTATACACTAAATGTTGCTGCAAATTTCTCGAATTAAGATTAAATTTAGTTTAAACTTTAATAACCCCCTTGTAGAATAATATTTGAAACTACATAAAAAAATAAAATGAAATATTCAGACTTAGTAATTGTAATACATTTTAAATTTAATAATCAGTTTCGATCATTCTCTAGCGATAATCTCGAGAAGATATGCAATTTACCAACAAAGTGTAGCCATGGTGAACTAAGCCAAAGCCACATGAACGAAGTACTGACACTTGGTTTAGGCTGTGTGGTTGTTGTGGTTGTGGGGGCAGGGAGGGGTAGAGAGGGAAGGGGAACTAATCAAAGGACTCAAACCTAGGCTAATGAACTCAGACGTTGTGCATGGTGAACTACATTTCATGGAAACACCAGTTGGTATCAAAGACAATATAACACAAAGTAGACTACCCACGTCCATGTGACGCTTGTGTCGGGTATAGTTACTCAGCAGTACCCTAGGCTGCGCCACTATCACTTTTTGAACTTACGGACAACAGAAACATATCAAACAACCTGTACTTAACAACAGGTACACTGATTTTTCTGATGCAGTTTCTTGTTCGTACTGCGGACTAATACTGTATTAAGTCCAAGGTAACAAAGTTGTGTAATTATTGTTTTTTTCAATTAAAACAGGTTTTGTTTTTACTTAGGAGCTATTTTATCATCCATTATGGCTTTGAATTAACTGGGGGAAATCTTTTTAGCGATTCCAACATTGAAACTAACCAGTAAAGGTATATAATCTAGTTCGAAGTATAATACTTATTTATTCTCTAATAAAAACTATAAAACATTCACCGTAAAGCAATGCTCGTGAAGTTTTCAAGAGCAGTCTTGACTGATGTTGCTGAACAACAGAGTTCTCAAGTAGTTCCTAACTTATTGCACTCCACTTGCAATATAAACTTTACATCTCAGCCCAACAACATTAACTATATCATGGTTGTAAGAAACAAAGCGCATTGCTTTCTACTATTCCTATATAAAAATAGTCGTCTGACTATTCCAGCAATGCCGAATCAGTCGCTCCAAGTAGGCAAGTAGTGACGTCACTAACGGGCGGACGTTATCACCGATCACGACAAGGAATCCAAGTTAGTTGCAATAGGGATAGAACTCCATAGGCGGCATGCCGATGTAGTAAATTAATGAAAATGTATATATTAATATTTTACTACGTTTAATATAGATGAATTATAATCGTCACTTGTAGATTAAGCTAAAATTTGTTTGGCGATAAGATGGTGCAGGTGGATTCATTATTAGAATTTTGTTTGCTAATCAGACAACTGTTATCTGATGAAGAGTATTGTAAATACTAGAAATATTATACGTTCTTCTCTTTGAAAATTAAGTTTTATAATTTAGCAGATGAGTGCCAAATCAAATTCTAATAAAATTTGTTATTCATCCTGACATTGAAAACTCTTTTCAGACATAAATATGTTTACATTCATAAAGTATGTTCATTGTGCATTATCCTTGTTGTGCGATTTGTAAAACGAGTTATTTTAGTATGTAGTTCGATGTTGAGGCATCCGCAACAGAGAGTACCCAAAAATTACCCTAATAAACTGCACAGGTCTCACGAAAAAAAAATGTATAGCTTGCAGCTCAACAGACGCTGCTCGTTGAATAATGTTAAAATAACTGTGTTTTTAACACATACAAATGAAAGGTGGGTCCGAAGCATTAAACTTATATGCTTTAGGGTGGACCGAAAGCTGATTTCTCAAATTTCATTTGTTCTTTAGAAACATCTATTTTAAAAGACGTAAACATTCAGTAATTTTAGAGGTACTCTGCAAACCCAATTTTAAAAGTGGAATTTCACATAATGTAGCTCTATCCGTCCTAGTTAGTCTGTATCGTAATATAAAAATTATGACAAATAAAGTAATCAAATGAGAACAGCGTTTGTTGGATTTCAAACACTTGTAAAGCCACTAAAAGACGGTCATTTGAAGTTGATACAATGTTTCGTATAATTTTTATCACAGCCACAGACTAGTTTTTTATCAGTTTGTAAGGTGTGCCGCACAAGCACCCAAAAATGACGATATAGTGTGACTAATGGGAAAATTATACAAACGAAAATTATGTTTTCGAGCAGGTAAAATCAACTAAACCTCGCGTTAACTTTTTTCGCGCACGTTTTAGTGATAGTGGAAAACGCTGCCCTCACAGAAGGACTTTCGTTTGTATAAATGTTTTTACATGATGTTAAAATGTATAAACGTAAATAGCCAATTTTTACTATTCCAAATTTAAGACAAAATTTTGGACCGAACGTATTTGAACCGTCTCCTGCTTCATCGGGCGGTTGTAAGAAACAAAGCGCATTGCTTTCTACTATTCCTATATAAAAATAGTCGTCTGACTATTCCAGCAATGCCTAAGAATCAGTCGCTCCAAGTAGGCAAGTAGTGACGTCACTAAGCGGGGCGGACGTTATCACCGATCACGACAAGGAATCCAAGTTATTGCAATAGGGATAGAACTCCATAGGCGGCATGCCGATGTAGTAAATTAATGAAAATGTATATATTAATATTTTACTACGTTTAATATAGATGAATTATAATCGTCACTTGTAGATTAAGCTAAAATTTGTTTGGCGATAAGATGGTGCAGGTGGATTCATTATTAGAATTTTGTTTGCTAATCAGACAACTGTTATCTGATGAAGAGTATTGTAAATACTAGAAATATTATACGTTCTTCTCTTTGAAAATTAAGTTTTATAATTTAGCAGATGAGTGCCAAATCAAATTCTAATAAAATTTGTTATTCATCCTGACATTGAAAACTCTTTCAGACATAAATATGTTTACATTCATAAAGTATGTTCATTATGCATTATCCTTGTTGTGCGATTTGTAGTAAACGAGTTATTTTAGTATGTAGTTCGATGTTGAGGCATCCGCAACAGAGAGTACCCAGAAAATTACCCTTAATAAAGCTGCACAGGTCTCACGAAAAAATATAATGTATAGGCTTGCAGCTCAACAGACGCCGCTCGTTGAATAATGTTAAAATAACTGTGTTTTAACACATACAAATGAAAGGTGGGTCAAGCATTAAACTTATATGCTTTAGGGTGGACCAGCTGATTTCTCAAATTTCATTTGTTCTTTGAAAACATCTATTTTAAAAGCGTAAACATACAGTAATTTTAGAGGTACTCTGCAAACCCAATTTAAAAGTGGAATTTCACATTATGTAGCTCTATCCGTCCTAGTTAGTCTGTGTATCGTAATATAAAAATTATGACAAATAAAGTAATCAAATGAGAACAGCGTTTGTTGGATTTCAAACACTTGTAAAGCCACTAAAAGACGGTCATTTGAAGTTGATACAATGTTTCGTATAATTTTTATCACAGCCACAGACTAGTTTTTATCAGCTTGTAAGGTGCCGCACAAGCACCCAAAATGACGATATAGTGTGACTAATGGGAAAATTATGAACGAAATTATGTTTTCGAGCAGGTAAAATCAACTAAACCTCGCGTTAACTTTTTTCGCGCACGTTTTAGTGATATAGTGGAAAACGCTGCCCTCGCAGAAGGACTTTTCGTTTGTATAAATGTTTTTACATGATGACACAAAAACGACGTAAGGCGGGTGTAGCCACATATTTAATATTCCATTTTTAAACGGAGTTTTCAGAGCTCTAGTAGTACTGTACTTTTACGTTTTCAGTGTTGATTATTCACTAAATAAAACTAAATATATTTAGGACAAGCGGCTTCAAACTCCTAATTAAACTTTTACTAATAGCTAAGTTTTTTGGACTGCAAATCTCTGAATCTTCACAATTTATGCCTGCCCCCAACGTACGTACAGCGTAGCACTTTGATTGATCCTTGATCAACTTATGTTAGGTTGTAGTTTAGAATTTAATGTTCATCTCTTTGAAAAATTAAAGCACAATGCACACAGTAGTTTTGAGTAGGTAGCAACAATTCTTCTAGTGAAACAATCAAGAGATAGAGTTACAGCAAGTAAAACAGATGTATTAGACAAAGCAGCTACATGGTGTAGGATAGTACACATTGGGTATTTGACCAGAACCAGTTCAGTTCCTTGAATAAGTAATTTTGGAGTCTTTTCAGTGAATGAACCCCATCAAACACTTGCACGTTTCGACTGCGGTGTCTTTTCGTGTAAGTGTTGAGTTGACGGGAGCCTCAAGACTGTCAAACTGTCAAACTTTCAAAATGGAGCAACTTGTGTATTCATACTTATACTCTGAAGGATGTCAAGTTAGTGAAACTTTTCAGGCGAGAATTAATAATAATGAATGGCATTGTCTTGAGCTATTAAAATGTAGACCATTCTTACATGTCCATTCCAGTATAATTTATGTATTAAATTCAACAGTATGCTATGAATATTTGAATATCGTCGGTACAAATGGTTTTCACACACATGCTTGAAGCTGTATCATCAGCATAATATATATACCCAGTATTGACATAGCGACTGTCTTCAGCCCATTGCTTCCTCATGAACCTGCGCTCGATGCCGCAGTCATATAGTTGAGAAATAACCCGATGGGGAAACCCTATACCTCCTAGCTTTAAAAGAAATAGTTTTACAAGTAAACTCGTAGCGGGTTGGAATTGTGCGTGACTCCGGAACTCGTCATTCTGCTTGTACGGGTTCGATCTCCGCAGACACACCTTACATTTTGTAAACTGAGCATGCGGTAACGCAAGGTAAATGTCGATGTTGAGTGGTAGAGAGGACTTTGTAGTCTTAACTTAACCTTGTTAAAAACAATAAACTTCAGTTTTTTCTTTATAGGTTTGGAGATATCACCGCTAATCAAAATTGAATTAATTATATACTTTGTACGTGTTGAATTTGAATGAGACTTTTTTATTGTCAATGTCTTAAGACTTTCTCAATAAAAAAAACCTAATTCCGTTAGGATAGTACAAATATACAAACTATACACCTCACTAAGAGGACCAAAAAAGTGGTTTGTGGGCTCGAGATCTTGTTTCCAGAATTAGGCGAGACCCCACGGGAGCATAATTTAAAATTAGGTAATAGACCCTCATACTGATAGGTTTTGCTCCTCAGACTAAGGGGTTTACCCTCTGACTGCAAAGTTTTGACCACATAGAGCTAAATTGTTAGTTATGAAAATTACTCAAATAAGAAATATTATACTGTAGAAAGGTTTGGGGCGAACGCACACAACTGAGTTTGTTTATAAAAGATCTCAAAGTTTAGTATTTATCTTGCTTGTTAACGGATGCTTTCATCCACTTTCCGGATCCAGTTAATTGTATTCAAACATTGTTTCAAACTTTGGTAACTGCACATTTCACTTTTACCTCACAGATTTTGAATAAGCGTGGTTTCATACTTTAGGGAAGAAAACAGTCTTTCCGGTTTTATCAGGGTTGCCCTTTTTCTTTAGAATACTCAGTTCAGACTGTGATCTTTAGATTATGTCTCATAAGAACAATGTCAAAAGTGCATAATCTCAAAACATACCACGTCTACAATAATTCATCGCATTTTTATTAAATACAAATTAATTTATAATTTAAATTCTGTTTGTGTACATTTCCAGCTTGTTGATTTCTAAAGTGACTATTTGACACAGTCACATGTTTCGGATAAACATTCAGATTTGGCACTTATTTGAAGGCAGAAAATAGTTGGGCCGGATGCAGTAGTGGTTTAGCATAACCGCCCGGTAAGCGGGAGACCTGGATTCAAACTCCGGTCTGGTCCAATATTTTGTCTTCAAATTTATTTAGGTGATGTAAATTAGCTATTTAAAGTTTATACAAATTAAGATCTATAATAAGTCATTTTGAATAACCAGTATTTAAATCTTGTTTGTAATATTTCCAGCTTGTTGGATTTAAAGTCACTATTTGACAGTCACATGTTTCGATAAACATTCAGATTTCTAAGTACCTATTTGAAGGCAGAAATAGTTGGGCTGGATATGTAGTGGTTTAGTATAAACTTCTTCTCGCCCATTAACGGAGACCTGAGTTCAAACCCGGTTCGTTCCAAATATTTTGTCTTCAAATTTATTTAGTAATAATGTCTTTACGATGACAAAAACGACGTAAGGCGGGGGTGTAGCCACATATTTAATACTCTACTTTTAGAGCTCTAGTAGTAAATTGTATTCTTTGCTGCTTTCAGTGTTGATTATTCACCAACAAAACTAAATATATTTAATGCTGCTTCAACTCCTATTAAACTTTTACTAATAGCTGCTAAGTTTTGGAATGCAAATTCTGAATCTTCACAATTTATGCCTGCCCCAACGTAATGCGTGTACAAGTGTAGCACTTTGATTGGATCCTTGATCAACGAATGTTAGCTGTAGTTTAGAATTTAATGTCACCCCTTTGAAAATTAAGTACTGTAATGCAATAACAGTAGTTTTGAGTAGGTAGCACAATTCTTTTAGTGAAACAATCAAAGATAGAGTTGGTAAAAGCAGTAAAACAGATGGCTAACAAAGCAGCTACATGGTGTAGGATAGTACACATTGGGTTCTTTTGACCAGAACCAGTTCATTCCTTGAATAAGTAATTTGAGTCTTTCAGTGAATGGTGAATCCCAATCAAACACTTTAAATGTTTCTGACTGGTGGTGTATTTTCGTGTAAGTGTTGAGTTGACGGGAGCCCCAAGACTGTCAAACTGTCAAACTTTCAAAATGGAGCAACTTGTGTATTCATACTTATACTCTGAAGGATGTCTAAGTTAGTGAAACTTTTCAGGCGAGAATTAATAATAATGAATGGTACATTGTCTTAAGCTATTAAAATGTGGTGATCCATTCTTAAATGTCCATTCCAGTATAATTTGTATTAAATTACAACAGTACAGTTATGAATATTTGAATATCGTCGGTACAAATGGTTTCACACATGCTTGTATCATCTGTAATGATATATATACCTGTGTATTGACATATGAAGCAACTGTCTTCAGCCAATTGTTTCCCTCATGAACTCCAGTGCTCGATGTCGCAGTCATACAGGGTGTGATTCCCAAAATACGCCAAACTTCAAATGGATTTCTATGCAAAAACAATGAAAAGTTCCTTAAACATGGGTCCTAAAAATTTTCAGCAAATTCGATAACCTCCATTTTGTATTTTTTACTTCTAAAAATTTAAATCTCCAGAACGTTTTGAACTTTGCATTCAAACTTAGTAGGATGTTTATGTGACATAAGGTGATTTAGGAAAAAGATTATTTCATAAAACCCGGTAGAACAAAATTCGGCTATTTAAATTTTCAAATTAAATACCACGAAAAATGGCGCGGTCATGTAATTTCAAAGTAAAGTTGTACTTTTATAATTTTACATAAAGTTACAAAGTCATTTTTCCAAATTTTACAATATCATTTTCAATCAATTCTACGTATTTACAACTTGTAAGTAATTGTAATTTTTTCAAATTGAACAACAGAATGCATAATACAAAGATTTTACAAGAGTAAAGTTGTATTTTGAGTATTTGCAACAGATATAGTTGGGGCCCTTACAATAACATTTTCTTATTTCATTTTGTCTTTACAACTGGCAAAATGAACCAGTTAAAAGGACGCACAAAATGAAAATTTAATGTAAAATTTGAAAGATGAGTATGTATCTTTATGTAAAATTATAAAATACAACTTGTTTTACCTTGTAAAATTTTGTATTATGCAAACTTTCATGTATTTCAATTTGAAAAAAATTTAAATAGCCGCCATTTTGTTTCTGTGGTTTTTATGAATAATCTTTTTTCTTACATTCAATCTTTATGTGAAACATAAAATCCTACCAAGTTTGAAATGCAATCGGTCAAAGGTTCTTGGAGATATAAATTTTAAGTAAAAATACAAATGATGGCTACTGGTGTAACGAACAATTTTAGACCTGCTGTTTATAGGAACTTTTTCATTGTTTTTGCATAAAACACTCCACCATTGAAATTTATAACCCTATTTTGAATCACCCAGTATAGTTGAGAATAACCCGATGGAGAAACCCTATACCTCCTAGCTTTAAAAGAAATAGTTTTACAAGTAAACTCGTAGCGGGTTGGAATTGTGCGTGACTCCGAACTCGTCATTCTGTTTGTACGGGTTCGATCTCCGCAGACACCACTTACATTTTGTAAACTGAACATGCGGTAACGCAAGGTAAATGTCGATGTTGAGTGGTAGAGAGGACTTTTCTAGTCTTAACCTTGTTAAAACAATAAACTTCAGTTTTTTCTTTATAGGTTTGGAGATACAGCTAATCAAAATTGAATTAATTATATATTTTGTACATGTTGAATTTGAATGAGACTTTATTGTCAATGACTTAAGACTTTTCTCAATAAAAAACCTAATTCCGTTAGGATAGAATATACAAACTATACACCTCACTAAGAGGACCAAAAAAGTGGTTTGTGGGCTCGAGATCTTGTTTCCAGAATTAGGCGAAACCCCACGGGAAGCATAATTTAAAAATTAGGTAATAGACCCTCATACTGATAGGTTTTGCTCCTCAGACTAAAAGGGGTTTACCCTCTGACTGCAAAGTTTTGACCCTACATAGAGCTAAACTGTTAGTTATGAAAATTACTCAAATAAGAAATATTATACTGTAGAAAGGTTTGGGGCGAACGCACACAACTGAGTTTGTTTATAAAAGATCTCAAAGTTTAGTATTTACTCGTATCTTGCTTGTTAACGGATGCTTTCATCCACTTTCCGGATCCAGTTAATTGTATTCAAACATTGTTTCAAACTTTGTAACTGCACATTTCACTTTTACCACAGATTTTGAATAAGCGTGGTTTCATACTTTGGGAAGAAAACTTTCCGGTTTTATCAGGGTTGCCCTTTTCTTTAGAATACTCAGTTCAGACTGTGATCTTTAGATTATGTCTCATAAGAACAATGTCAAAAATGCATAATCTCAAAACATACCACGTCTACAATAATTCATCGCATTTGTATTAAATACAAATTAATTTAAAGCTATAATTAAATCCTCTAATTACTTTATGTTAATTTTCCTATGTATGACACTATGACATTAGTCTTATTATTTAATGATCAAACTCAATATTTTTAAAAAATATTCCTCAGTCACTGCAGTACTTTATTCATTGTCTTATAGAAATAATTCAAAACGTTCCAATGAAAATCGTAGGTATGATGTTTTTATGTTTATTAAAAATCGTATAATTTCACATTGTTCTTATGGTACAAAAAGAAAATGGTACTAAGCTACCCTGTCAAAGAAGTTGTTAATGGAAAAATACCGTAATAGGTTTTGTGATAATGTTTGATAAAAATCCGGGCGGAATTTCGAAAACGTATTAGTTAGCACAATAAACTGAAGCTGTAGAAAACACTAACGACATCTTCAATATAATTTTTTTAACTATGAACACAAAATAATTTGCAGCCAATTACTTGATTTTATTGTCAAACACTGTCTTACGGAATTTTTGATAGGTTTATTGGACATAAAATAGAGAGTCATAATTCCCTTTGTGCCCTTTAAAATGTTGCAAAAAAGGCGACCTACAAAATCTCTTTTAAAGGGACAAACCATTAAAAATCCAAACAAAGGTACCTCTAGATACTCTACTAGCCTATACGAGCTAAGTGCGTACGACAACTTTGGTTGATGACAAGTTAAGAAAAGGGACTCATTTGTTGGACACCAGCCCTGGTGTATAGACTGCACATTGCATTTGAACGCCGACATTCGAAGTTTGATCGTTCAACGCATTCATAAAGCGGATGTAAGATGTAACTTGGTATAAAACAGCAGTAGCGCTGTCTGGAGTAATAGCGTGGAACTACTTCATTGCCCACTTCATCAACATTAGCTGAGTAAAGCTTTCCTCGGGGTGAAATTGAGATCTTATGTTTCTAAAACCTGAATTTAATAGCTCTGTGAGTAACACAAACTTAAATTACACTTTCGCGCGTCAAATCAAAGTGCTAACGTCACATTTGGATTGTAATTAAATTGTAAAGAAAATAAATAGGTACTATAATTCAAAGTAAAATATGTTAAATGCAAAATCTGTTTGTAATTTCTGCAATAAAATATTACTTTAAGTTTCTATTATCCGTACCTAAAACAAACGGAAATATACCTATAGCTTCTTGAAATATTTTATTTCAATATTTTAAAACTAGAAATATTATTAATTTTGTAGCTAAGAAACCAGAAACACATAAGCAAAAAGAAGCCAGGTCGAGGATTAAGAAATTTCTTGATGTCACGTCAAGTTCCATATACGTAAGTGTTTAGTTATTGTGTTTACCAAACTTCCATTCAAAACAGAACTAATAACTTCTATTAAGTTAGAGAACGGAAGGTCGTAGAACAAAAGCAGTTGTAAAGGTTTTGTCTAATTTTCAGTAACATTATAAATCCGCTTCAACTAGCGCCATTGTTGGTTTTGTACCAATAGAGCAGTGTTAACTTAAAATCCAAATTTATGTCTCAGTACAATCTTAAGCAGTTATGCCCCGTAAAACTCTTGTATTTAATACTTTTAGATACGTTTTCAAACAAAGTCGGAAAGTTTTCTATGAATAAAATTTTGGCAGATATACTCTATAGATTCACGTAAACATCCATGTAGCACGCGATTAAACATATTCTGACCAAGCAATAGCTAAGTAAATTATATAGATATACTGAATACTCGTAAATGAGAATATTTGCGATGTTACAGTGTTTTAGACCTGGGTTAACTTATTCATTAATATGGAACATTTAGCTGGTTTACAACAGAACTTTTGAATGGAGAAAGTTTTATAGCTCTCATAACCCTGCACTGCACAGCCTGGAGTTGCCATAAACCTTCACGTCATCTGCATATAAGTAATTATTGCTCCATGTAGTCTGTCTATCAAGCTTTAGATGCAGCACGTTCTTTATTTATTAACTAATTAAACCTTTTGGTAATTTCAAACCTTTTCCAAACCCTAAACCAAATTCACATTGAGATTGTTGAACTTTGAAAACGAAAACGTTAGTAGCCACTTTTCTGCGCAAAGATCATTTAGAAAAGGATAACTGTCGTAGATATAGGAATCTCAACAATGTATTTTTAATCAAATTCATTTATTTTTACAAAGGTAGGATTCGATTATTGAAATGCTTGCGCGCTTTGTTAAGGTGGACGCCAAAAATTTAATTATACGCAAAACACATTTCACCTTATTGTTTTTAATTGACGATACGAGTTCCAATGCCGTTGGTCGTTCTAAAGTTGAATCTCGCCGAAACTTGGTACTTAAAAAAAACTAGTAAAATTGTCCAGCAAAATCCCATGGCTTATTTGATCAATACATTTGTTAAACAACAATACACGGTGGCACTGTTATCGCGGGATGCAGAGATACTTACGAGTATGATAACTTTTCACATTGCTTGGCGAACCGGTGGAAGTTTACAGCTGAAATTCAATACACAAGAGACCTTTTTGCCCTGATATGTATCAAATGCTTTCCTAAAACCTTTATTTAAAGCTTACTCCATATTGCGAAAAATGCCTGATAGGTTGATGATACTTGGGTCACATTTATGGTTGTAGTAACTATACCGTAGGGCGGATCCTCAATCTGATGAAAACCCGTTAGTGTAGAACCCTCTGTGCCAATAACTATAGTTGTCCATGGTGAATCAGTAGAAAACATCTTTTGAATCAGGTAAAAATAAAGGTAAAAAGGTCTAACTCTACCGAATTTTAGCTTTATACCTCGATCTTGTCGTAGTCTAGCAGCATTGTGGAAGATTTACCCGGAAACACCCATGGCTTGCGATAAAATTATCACCCTATTTTCAGGACGCAAGGCTTATCTAAATATCAGTTGGTGCAATAATCAAGAGTTGGTTGTGAGAGTATCAATGGCCACAGTGGATATACATCTGAATATTCATACCACGCCAGCCAGGGATCATGTACTAGCAATCGATACATTTGATTGGTTGATAAGGGAGATAGTGTTTCAGCAAGAATATTTTTGAAAACGACCTTTTTATAAAGCCGTTACGATTTTAAATTCAAATTCGATTATGTCCAGATTAACAACAAAATTGGAGTGTGAAAATGTCACCTTAGGACAAAATGATTCGGAATTGACTTTGAAACTTTTAAAGTATTTTCAGAATACTCAACAGTGCAATGTTTTTATCCCGTGTCAAAAGAGCATTATGGTCCGTCGTTACAACCATTCAAAATTTTGACTAACCACTATTTGTTACAGGATAGACGCCTCACATTTTACTAACACAGTATTTTTGTCAACAGTTAAATTAGTTAGGCATAAATAATTATTTTCAACTGTTGACTTTTATTTTGAAAGAATTCTAGAAATCAATCTCCGCTTTAATTTCACCACATCACGGTACTCACTCCATGTGAAGTAATGATGCAGCTGAAATGGGATCTTTGAAGCACTTAGTATCACCAAAAAGTATCTATTTGCGAGGGTACTTTCAGGTACAATAAATAAGCGGTTTTGCATATTTAAATACAGTATATACTGTTAAATTATGGAAGAAAAATTAATAATCTGAATTTAAACAAGAAACTTTAATTAAACACACGTTTTACATCTTTTCAACTGTAACATAACAACATAAACAAACTTTGATATTTCTTCAGTTTATTGTAGATCAGCTGTTTGACTTTTTTTATTTATTTAAAGTAAACAAGGAGTAATAAAACTGTTGTTGCATTACATGACATCCTCCCACCTTGGGACATGTTAAGTCCAACTACATGTCACAATGGTTCTCATATCTTTTGGGTGTCTTGATCGTTCTTCCACTTTTTGTCTGTACTTTTTCGGGTTCTTGGATTGTTAGCTTTTCCTCCTCCATCCGTTTTGGTATATATTCTTCACCTTGCACTTCCAACGGATAAATTTTCTGTACAGGTTAAGGATGGTGGTTGATTTGTACTTCTTCGTAACTTACTACTCGGCTTTCCATCTTTTCCCAAAATAACATCTTCTACTTTGCTAGTGGCCAACTTGATCTTTTCTTGTTTTCTCTTTCAACCAACACTATTTCCCCTCTCTTGATATTCCGAGTACACTTTTTTGGTTTTAGCACTAAATGTCCCAAGTACTCATTACGAAACCTACTTCTCAAATCATCTCTTAGCTTTTGTAGAAATTTAAGTCTTCTTCTCATAATATTTGGTCCTGATTCTATGTTGTCCAAATCTGGGGTTGCGAATTCTTTAATATCTCCTAAAAACATTGAAGGGGTTATGGGTATAAGATCATCTGTATCTTCGGATAAGTACGTCAACGGACGAGAGTTCAAAATAGATTCACAGTCACACAAAACAGTGTAAAGTTCTTCGTAGGATAGCAGAGAATTTCCAAGTGATCTACGAAGCAATTGTTTGATGAGTCCTATCAACCTTTCCCAGAATCCACCCCACCAGGCAGCAGTAGGAGGATTGAAACGCCACTGGAAACGCTCCACGGTACTGTACTCATTGACTTTATCCCAGTTAACTTGATTCAAAGCATTTTCGGTTCCAACAAAGTTTGCACCGTTGTCACTATATATCACTGAGGGTCTTCCCCTCCTTGCAATAAATCTTCTGATAGCTAAAATCAAATTTTCTGTTGATAGACTGGAGACGAGTTCCAAATGAATTGCTCGATATATTGCACATGTGATCAAACAAATGTACACCTTTTCTCCTGAATTCAAGAACAAGGGTCCAGCAAAATCAACTCCGCAGACCTCAAATGCTGTTGCTTCTCTCACTCGGTCCTTAGGTAGACTAATTGGTTCAGTTTCGAAATGTTTAGACTTATGTTTCAAACATGTCACGCATCTTCTAATCACTGATCGTATTGCTTTCCGACCATTCAGAATCCAAAACTTTTCTCTAAGTTTGCTTAAAAGTCCTTGTACTCCTAAATGACAATTCATAATCATAAATCAATATTTTTACTACAGGGTGGTTTGAAGACAAGATTGAAGGTAACCTGAAAGTATAACTATCTGGCCGCTCTATCAGTTTAGTCCTCAGTCTCATTAACCCATTTTCATCAATCAAAACACAAATATTTTCGAGTTTTTATCTTGTATATCCGAAAAGTGTCTTTTTGAATCATCTTGACAACAGCTATTTCAGCCTTTTCTAGTTCTGTTGTTGTAAGTGGCCCTGAAATTAATTTTACTGCTGCAGTTGTTCTTAAACCTGTAGATCCAACCTAACATCCGTATAATCTTTTCATATTTACTAAAGTAGGAATAGTACCAGTCACCACCACATTTATCAGTTATTATAAGTGAAGAAACTATGCCTTTTCTCTTCTCCTTGATTATATCTGATTCATCACAAATGTAGTTTGAACTTGGCCATTCTTCTTTGGGTTGTTTCAGCCAGTTAGGCCCCTCCCACCATTTCGATCTCAATAACTCTCTTGGTGAGCAACCTCTACTAGCCAAATCAGCCGGATTTTGATGACCCGGGACATGCCTCCATGCTTCCTTTGGTGTCAGCTGTCTTATCTCTTGAGTTCGATTCCAAACAAAAGTTGTCCAATGGTCTTCTCGCTTTATCCAGGAAAGAACTGTTGTAGAATCGCTCCAAAACACCGTTTCAGTATTTTTCATATTAAGAGATTTCAAGACTGATGATGCGAGTCTAGCTCCAATAGTAGCCGCCATCAACTCTAGTCGAGGTATTGAAAGCTTTTACAGGTGCCACTCTTGATTTGGCTTCTATCGAAGAACTGCTGAGTCATTCGTTTCTGCTCTCAAAAATATCACTGTAGCATAAGCTGCCTGACTAGCATCGCAGAAAACATGTAAAGTCCAGCTTGTCACATCTCCATATAACCATCGAGGTACTTCAATTTCAGATAAATAACGTAACTCTTCAAACCATTTCAAAAGAGATTCTTTATTTCAGGTATAACTTCTTCGTCCCATTTGAGTTTTGATTCCCATGTCTTTTGTAAGAGAATCTTTGGATATATTGTCGTTGGACAAGATAACCCCAGCACGTCAAATATTTTGTGTGTAACAGACAATATTTTCCGTTTTGTAACTATAAAATTAGTAGAGTTTTCACCTCCCAAATTCTCAGTGTTGATTTTCAAAGTGTCGTTCCTTTTATCCCAGAGCAGTCCCAAAACTGGTGTAGGAGGTTCTTCTGATGATAAATCTTTATTTGAAAACTCCCACCCTCTTAACTCAAACTTAGCATCTGCAAACAACAAAGAAGCCTCCCTAATAAAAGTGTTCAAGTCTTCTTTCGTCGACACACTAGTTATACAATTGTCGACATAGAAGCTATCCCGGAGTTGTTCTATCAGACAAGTCTGCAAAGGATTAGTAGATTTCTCTCTCGCATTTCTCAGAAGATGTTGGATAACAGCTCCCAATAAAAACGGACTACATGACACACCGAACACAACTCTAGTGTGACGGTAAACTTTTAACTCCCCATTTTCGTTTAGCCATAAAAATCGAACATAATCTCTGTCCGAATCTGTAAGACCTATTTGTAGAAATGCCTTCTTTACGTCTGAGATGACACCAATTTTGTTTAGTCTGAAACGTAGAATGATTTTGGGAATCAGTTCAATCAGGTTGATTCCTTTATTGAGACAATCATTGAGAGATGGCTGATTATATTCTTTGGCAGAAGCGTCAAATACTGGCCTAACTCTTGTGGTACTATTTTTCTTATAAACCGGTCTGTGAGGCAAATAATGACCTTCTTGCAAATAATTATCTGTGATGAAAACCTCCTCAATAATATTTTCCTTCTCCCATTCCTTTAGGACGTTGTCATACTCTTCATACGAGTTCTTTTGTTTCAGTTTGTTGACAGTTGACTCTAATCTTTTTGTTGCTATATTTATGTTACTTGGCAATGGTGGATGGTCTTCAATCCATGGCATGTGAACTTCATATCGACCTTCTTTATTCTGAGCAACAGTATCATTAAAATGTTTCATCAGTTCTATTTCCTCTTCTTTTTTGTTCAAACATTGAATAGGATCTTTTATTCCTATTGTGTCTAATTCCCACAAACTTGTTATGGATTTGTCATTAATAAGCATAGATGTAACTGATGTCAAGAAACTAGATTGATATGTATCCATAGATGAAGTTTTTCCAATAAGTGTCCAGCCTAGATGAGTACCTATAGCCACCAAACCACAAGACAGTACTTGTCTTTGATCAGTCAGAAGTTTACCAGCAACATCTGCTCCTATAAGAACTTCAATAGGGCCTACATTTGTATCAGTTATTTTGATACCTAACCGCTGCAGTTCAGCCATCCAAGGTCCTTGTCGAATAGGTGATACATTGTTGCATATCAATTTTTGGTCGAGTACTTCAAAATTACAATAATAAGACTCGTCAACATTTGCAAGTTTGGCTCTATAGCATGTATGCTCTACAGCTTCTGTGTTAGAACCACCAAACAGATTGTGAATTAAATTGACCTTCCTTACAGGGGCGTACTCCATTTCATCAGCTGTCTCTTTCAAAATATACGACCGCTGTGAACCAGTGTCTATGATGGCTCGGACAGTACGTTCTTTATGCTGTCCTGTTATCTTAACTACTAATGTCTGAAGAAAAACCTCTACTTGTTCATTATTAGCCAGGGTATTGGCATTGGGTACAGATTTGCTAGGGGAACTAGTTCCGCTTGCATCATGCCTCTCACTACTACACATGAATGACACATGTCTACCTTTACAGATTGAACATAATAGCCTTACTCTACATTTCTTGCTGATATGACCAAACTTAGTGCATTTAAAGCAGCAACCATTCTTAGCCAACAATTTCACCTTTTCTGAGTTTGGTAAATCCAGACTGTCTTTACACTGTTCTGCTGAATGTTCAAATGAGCTACAAAAAGAACATTTTGCTACAAGCTTGTCGGATTTACTATCGTTAATCAAGTCAGAAGCAGTAGCAGGTAAATCTCTATTGAATGGCTTGCCCTTAGTGCTACTGTCGAAACTAAACTGCTTACTTTTGTAAGAAGTTTCCTTGGACTTCTTGTCAGAGAAACCTGAAACTGCTAGAGTGATTCTCTCTTCGTTGTCCACCTCTTTACGTAGGAATTCTCGAGTGCAAGGCGCGACTTCAGATCTGCATCCGCATCAAAACTGGAGTGTCTCTGCCAAGTCCGTAGGAGATCTTCTGGGAGGCATGACTCCACCAAAGGATACAGCATTGCTGAAAACTTATCGCTTGTTACACCTAGGGTTTCTAATGATCTAAGTTGGGACTCCATTTGATCATACAAACAGTCCAATTCAATTTTTCTGTTCAAATTACTAAGTACAAGTTTAAGCAGTTCCCTTACATATACTTCAATTAGGAGATCATCTCTACCAAAGCGAGCATTTAAGCTTTTAATGGCCTTTTTGTAATTTTCTCCTATCGGTGGGTAACTCTCAACAATCTTCCGAGCTTTGGAATGTGGTACTGTTGCCTGTATTAAATACTGAAATTTGTCAACCTCGTCTATTTCATCATCTTCATCAATTCTTTTAAATTGTCCCCAAAATGTCAACCAATCTTTTAGGTCCCCACTAAACTTTTTGAACTCAATTGGAGGCAACCTAAATCTTTTCTTAGTAGTTTCATTGCTAGCCCTACTCAAAACTGACTCATTTTCAGAGTTAAATTTAACTTTGTCTAACTTATTCTGAACAGAAAATCTAACTTGGTTGAATTTCTCTATATATTCACCAGAACTCTTTATCTCATCATCTAGTTCACTATGACTATCTTCTTTGTCTAGTAGGTAATCTAATATGACTTTATCCAAACTCAGTTCGTCTAATTTACCTTCAAGTGTGCATAGTTTACCTTGGCAGTCTTCCACATTGCAATCAATGTTACCAATTTCTTCTTTTAGACTTTTAAATAATTTAGTAAAATAGGTTCTTACTGCTGTTCTCAATTTCTTGCTTCTGTTTACTTCTTGTTCAGTATTTGCTTCCATATCTTATTAAAACAAAACAAACCAAAGGCCTTAAAACAGTAAATAATAGGCCAGTCCTGTCACGGTCGCCAGTTGTTAAATTATGAAGAAAAATTAATAATCTGAATTTAAACAAGAAACTTTAATTAAACACACGTTTTACATCTTTGTAACATAACAACATAAACAAACTTTGATATTTCTTCAGTTTATTGTAGATCAGCTGTTTGACTTTTCATAACAACATAAACAAACTTGATATTTCTTCAGTTTATTGTAGATCAGCTGTTTGACTTTGTCTATTTATTTAAAGTAAACAAGAAGTAATAAAACTGTTGTTGCATTACATGACATATACAAAGCATACCAAATTTTAAATATAAATTTCCTACGCAAACGCGAATTACTTTTGGAGAATTGATTAAGTACAAATAATTTACAATATAATATCTGTCTCTGTTAGTTTTACAAATATTAAGTAAAATAAGCCTTAGTTTTGCAACTCCAAGAAGTCAAGCCACGCAGCACCAACCGAGGAAACAATGCTTTGATCTAACTTGTTAAAACAAGAGTTTACTGCAAAGCACTCTACTCTTCAAATGTATCAGGCTTGTAACGGGTACAAGAATGCTGGCTTGAGAACATAACAGTTTGATACACATCATTCGTAAGTATGAATATTGTATTGTATTTATATATTGTATTACTGTTTTTCGCAAAAGTCTTTTACATTCGTAAAGACAAACAAACTAATTGAAATAGCGTCTTATTTCTTTGCCTCATAAAGCTACGGTTTCCTAGGAAACGGTTAACGCTATATTACGGCCGTAATATTGAACATTTGTTTTCAAAGCAATAATAATATGGACACAATAATAATATGATAAGACATAATAATATGAAACAATAATATGGAAGCGGCCACCGGGGTCTAGCGAAACACTCCCTTATGATGAAATTGAAAATAAAGGTTTGCCGTCGTATTACAGACGTATTATAGCGTTCACTATAGGAAACCTTAGGTTTGAAATCTAACCTTCATTTCCCTATGAAAGTGTAACTTTAGGACGTCGTTAAGAATGTCAAAACAGTTTTCTTAAGAAAAAATCAATCGACGGAACTATTAAAGCAGGTAAGTTGTATACATTTGTTACTTATTGCACAATCATTCATAAACTTAATACTATACATATGAACATAAAATAAATCATGACCAAAACGTAGCCACAAGCGCTACGGTGAATCTAAGCGAATTTCCAATAAAACAGAAAAGTTTCCGTTTATCTATTTTTTAATACATACATTATTAGTAACTTTTGACAATTTCCTTTTTAAGATTTGCTTTATTTACTCTACGGTTTTGTATAGTACACAAACAACAGCTGTAATTATTGTTGTATTTGTTTAAAATAAGAAAGTTAGTTACTTTCTATATCCTAGGCAACCTAGGCTAGTAAATTATATAACAGCTGATTTACGTGAATTCTTGTCTATTACTCGTAAATTCACAATTACCATTTTACGCTGTTTAATAAAATTTAATTTCTAACCAGTGCTTTGAATGTCAAAATGAAGAAATTCTGACTAAATCATTTAAACTGAAATAACTTTAAACGGACGGTTCTAGAACAAAGGAATTGGTTTGATCGATTGAGAAAGTGGGGTCGTTTTTCAATTGCCTGGTTAAAGCAACCACCGGTTAAGTTGTTTACAGTCTGTGTTTGCATTTTCACGCAACGTTCTTAAATGAATTATTTGAAGATCTTTCATGCAATAAATCTAAATTTGAACCATTTTATTGAATTTAACATGTACACATTATGCTAATATAGCAATACTGTATAAACCGTAACACCAAAATGCAAAATCAAGGTAAAACTCAACCTTAAAAATATCCAGCTTTTCTATTGGTTGGCTCCCTGTCCTAATTTTAACCGCCGGTTAAGGTTGAATTGAAAAAACGGCCCTAATAAGGTAAAACAAAACTTTGAATGGCCACCATTTAATAACTGACTGTCGATCTAGCTGGTTAACGAACTTAAACTAGGGATTTGCAAAAGGAACATTTGTACTAAATTCCGTGAACATCGCACACATACATATACAGTTTTGCCATTTCACTCAAGAGTCAAGAGGTGGTGTTGGGTATCAAAAAATACAAACAGCACCTTTCTACGACGTTTCGTTCTATTTGGAAAGAGAAATGAACAGCTCTATTTTCAAAGAAAATTCGCTAACTATGATTTATAGTTGTAAAATATAGTTGGTGACAATGAGTCTCGTATGTTTGTAGAGGTCGTATTGTCAGCTGAACTAGGACGTTATCTCTGTACTAACGCTGTAACAGAGTCCACAGAGTACAATAGAACATATGAAACACTGTAGAGCTTCTGCTTATCACACATGTTGTAGTTCTGTAGATCACATACTGTTGTACTGTTCATGTAGGGCGGAATTATGGGTGGGTGTAAACGTTATGCCATGGTAACTAACTTGAATTTAATTATAATGCAATGACCGGTTTTACTAATTTTTTTATCTAACGAAGTTTCTCGTACATTCTTTTGGTATTTGCTTTATGTTGTGGTCTTAGAATTGAAAACGAAGATTAGAAAGCATTTTTATTTACTTGGAGACAACATTTATTTCAGATTGTTTCTATAAAGCCGTCATTATGGAGTGTTATTGAATATTATTAATGCTCCATGTAGTGCTAATCGGAATCTCGAGGATTTGTAAACAGTGTCTCAGAATAATGTAGCTTACAATAATCGGATTGTTTATATTGTCGGTGATATTCAAATCTCTAATGTGTGACCAGAAAAAGATACCAAATTGTAGACCCACATGGTTTTATATTTTGTTTAGTTGTGCGATACGTCATGTATGACTTTTTCAGTCGATTCAATATTTGTAAGAAAGGTGAAAGTTAAAACATGTATTTCATTTTTCCTGAACAATTATTTTTTATCTTCTACAGAAACTGAACTATAGCAAATATAAAAGATTCCTCTTAACAACGTGTTACTAGTTTCCTTAAATAAACGTATCTAGACCTTCATAACAATATGTTTATCATTAAAAGAGTAACTATAAAATTTATATCACTCCCAAAGATAAGTGCAATAAAAATAAGGTTTAATGAAAAAAGTACAAGTGTAGGTGACAGAAGATTTATTATATTAAATTTAAATATTGAATAAGTATTTTATTCCTCAGGTCAAATAGTTCTACGCCAGAAACCGTTATACCGAACCATTGTTTCGTCCATAGGAAATAGCGTTTTATTGAAATACTTATCCAATTGCACTTGATTTCGGTATTCAAACTCCTTCGTAACCAAAATAATTCCAACACATTTCATTTCTGTATGAGTCTTAGTTAGGAAGAAAATGCCATCATATGATACGTTATTTCTAACAATTATCAAATAATAATGCACTAAAATGCAGGCAAAAACATGAAATATTTTGATTCCTCAAAAATCTATAATGTATTTATTAAGGTATTATTTTTATAAAATATAGCCTTGGTTAAAAGATAAACCCTTTTGTTACTTTTGTGTTTTTCAAACTCATATCAAAGCTACTAAGCGAGTGTGTTAATACTAAAATGAGAAACGATTTGCAAAGAAAAGTACAATGAGTTTTATTTATTTAAGTCCAAGCATACACTCGTACCTGTACGTTGTGGCTCTAATCAATGCTAGGCGGTTGTTGCGGTTACTGTGGCTAAATAGTTTGCTGAATCAGCTAAAAGTTGCTCTAACAACTTTCCTTCTAAACCAACCCGTCTTAGTCTTCTCATTGTAATCTATTGCATTACACATTTTCATAGATGAATTAGATTAATTTTTAAAGCTTTCCTTGAACATGTTATGTTTGCGAACTATTGTTGAAGAAGTTATTTTAACCGCTGAATTGTTTTCTGTTTGAACCAAATTGAAAACAACAAAGAAAACAAAGTTTATGAGAACAATTAAGAAGTTTCAACATTATGGATCCAGGCTTAAGGTAAGTAAGCTACAACAACTAACATTAGACGTCTTAACAAAGCTGTGTGCATTGTTTGTGGTTAAAACTGAAGTTTACCCCTTCAACCTTCTGAGAGTATTAGCTTTACAAAATTACGTGTAATGTGAAATATAAACTTTGGGTGAACGTTTCGATTATATTATGATGGTCATCATCGTTTAATTAAGATAGAATAAAGAAACGAACAGTAAAGTTATATTATACGGTATTCATGTAAGAAACAATTGTTGAAAGAAAAATAATAATTTTAAATATTATAGTACAATTGCAACGTCTTGT
Source organism: Matsumurasca onukii (assembly GCA_018831715.1). Lineage (NCBI taxonomy): Eukaryota > Metazoa > Arthropoda > Insecta > Hemiptera > Cicadellidae > Matsumurasca > Matsumurasca onukii. Next base: position 58,807,061 of record CM032059.1, read on the forward strand.
GTAATCAAACCTTGTTTTCATAGAGGTTCGTCCAAGGATTTTTATTTCAAACTATGACAACCTAGATAAGTTCAAAATCCAAATTACGTGTATTGTTTGTTTTTATTGTCGGTTTTCTCCCCTTGAGAGTGTGCCAAGGAAATAAGATGTTCCAATAATATAGTTTAGTCGGAATGAATGATCCTTTGTGAAACAGAACAGCTGTTGTAAACAGAACTTCTTTCACAATCGTTACTAATGAGGTTTAGTTTACAATTTGGTAAATAATCAATATCAAATCGATACTGAACACTAAACTAATAATCGGTCAGGATGAACATATAATAAATACTCTGTGGGATGAACTATCGTACCAACAGCTATTTCACTAGTAAAAAATACAACTCAGATGGCTTCAAAACGAGTTGTTAAATTTGAATGATTTTAAATTGAAATACAGATTAATATACACCTTTTTTAATGTTATACCTGAATTATAATAAAAAGTATAGTTCATTACTCATTACAAAAGTGTCTTATTTAGCATCTTTAACCGTTCCTCAACTAACACAAAAAATACGTGTAAAATACGTGTCGACTGGCTCATCGGACAGACTTTAACCTGTCAAAAGAAACATATATTTGCCAATGCTATCTAAATATTTAAAGCTGTATTTTTTGTTTACTAAATAAATATATTGTAAAATGAAAGATAATGTTACGGTAGGTAGATAGCTGAAGCAGGGAAATCAAGCGAATTCTTTTACGAGTTTCAAGTAAGGCTACTGACGCACGCGTGAGTTTATCGGTTCCAAAAATCGCGCGATGAAGTCACATTTAAGTTATGGACACACTTGAACACGTGAAGCCAAGAGAGGAGAATTACGGTGAGAGATGGATATCTGTGCCTCGATTGCTGCAAATATGTTGATTTTCCTGTTTCAGCCATGCGCTATCTACCTACCATAACATTATCGTAGGCAAAATGTGAAGTTTAAATTGTCGACGTGTTGTGTATGCCATTTCCAACAAAAACTGGATTCATATTTATACATTAATATTCATGATAAAGCTAACGAAACATGAAATGCGTGTCTGCTCTCGACAATAGCAAAGTCGTGTCTTGAAGTGAAATCCTCTTGTAATGAAGAATGAAAACAACGCATTCACAACAAATCTAATTTCCATTTGAACAAACAAGATTGAATAATTCCA